>JAFMSR010000001.1:40648295-40664590 GCA_022818135.1 Saxidomus purpurata | reverse complement strand
GATTTTCTTCTCTTTTATTTATCTTTGTTCCATTTGTCTTTGTTCCATTTTTATTCACTATCCCTAAAGAAATCAATTAATTTATCAATGCCTTTTTCATTTAGTTCATGTAAGATATCTATAATAAATACATATGAAAATAAGCTGAGTGAGATGCTTTGTTTTATATTGTACGAACTGAAAATGTGTTGTTTAAATGTTATTCAAATTTAAAAACTTTCATCGGTTATCACAACACTTAGATTACCATACCTTTTCCACGATTTTGAGGACGTTCCCCAATTTTTTTGAGTTTTAGTTTTACGTCTGGCTCTTTTGCCTTCTTCAGTTTCAGTTTGCTCTGTATTTCGTGTTTAAGGTAACCAATACAGCACTCCTCAAGGTTCTTTTTCTCGTGGTATGTTCTGGCCAAATTTTCAGTGTGCAGATAGCTTTCAATGATATCAAATTCCGTGTCTGGTTCAAGTCTCTCTTCACACATTTCAAGCAACTAGAGATAAATGGAAAATGTTTATACTACCAGAGCTGTTAAGAATAATCTCATTTCAGTAGAACGTCCATAAATTTCAATTTATCTTTATATCCCTTTTTACTGTATTTGATGTGTTTTGTCCTATACGAAGACAATATGGGATGAAAATTAATTATACCAAAACAATATCTTACCTTTACGTTTACGTTCTTCTTTTTCTCAATTGTGTTTGCTAATTTAGTTTTGAAATCCCCCCATCTCAGCAGCCAACCGTGAATTTTCTTCCTTAATTTTAAATTTTGTGATGTTTTGTTCCTTTTCCAGTTCATTCAGCAAGGTTAACTCTCTAAGCATTTCTGCAGCATCTCTATCTCCACCTTGTATAGAACTGATCATTTCATACACGTCGGTGTCACTACAAATAAAACAAATACTTTCAAGAGTTTGTTTTGTACTGTGTCTTTTTTTTTTCAAAATTCTTAATTGAAAATGTCTTAATCATCATCGTAGTTTTCTGATTAAACACAGCGTCGCAAGAAATCTAAATACATTTGAAATGTGAACGAAATGTTTACCTTATTTCTTCAGGAGCACTTTTTAGGCGTCGTATTTTTTCGGGATCGACTTTCTTTGCCACACTGAAAATTGAAATAAATAAGTTTTACTGTTATGCTATTGATATGCAGAAAAGGTAAATGCCATGCTTTTAATGTCGATTCCGACTAACTAGAAGATGATCTGAACTTGTACGGTTATGCTTTGAACAACTCACTCACGTCGGTGTCGATATACATTGCTGGGCATTCTCAAGCCCAATTTATATTCAATATATAATCTTTGAAATCTGTTAAGAGATCTGAGTTTCACAATGTTGCTATTTCAATACTGCGCTGTGTGCATTAATCATATGCATAATTGCTTTGCTATTGTTTTTGTATCACTTGAAAAAGACAGTTATAATCCTCGAAAGACCAATTGGCTATGCTGTAAGATGCCTCTTGCTATACGACATCTATTTACATTATAATAAATACATACTAAAGTTCCCATACATTTGAAGTAAACAAAAGATGCTTAAAATATGTCAAGTTGTACTTTTGCAACAGTAAATCATGTTGATATACAAATGTACCAGTATTTTATCCTTGGCGTCAGTAAATAAACTGTAAAGCACCAAACCTTTCAAATTTATTGTCCTCTTTAACTTTCGGTGTCTGGGTGTTTTCATCATTTTGCATCTGGTCTGCGGTCAGTTTTGCTTCTCCATTGGCATCTACATCCTTTTCTACGACCGATGTCAGTGCTGACCTGGAGCTGCCGAAAAATGCGAAAAATGTAAA
Source organism: Saxidomus purpurata (assembly GCA_022818135.1). NCBI lineage: Eukaryota > Metazoa > Mollusca > Bivalvia > Venerida > Veneridae > Saxidomus > Saxidomus purpurata. Next base: position 40,662,778 of record JAFMSR010000001.1, on the reverse strand, counting down.
TTTAATAGAAAAACTTAACATTTTGTCATGTAGAATTACGTCGCAGCACATTACGTAAAAATCACAAGACGCCTTTAATGTACTAAGTTTAAAAATACAGTCTTACTTACCATTCGTCATAATTTCCTTGATTCATTTTTAGCTCAGAACTGTTGAATTCTCTTTTAAAGTCAGATATTGAAGTTGGCGACCTTGATGGCGGTCTTGATGGCGGTCTTGATCTCTTTGTGTTTGCTGAAGTTAACTTTCTACCAGACTCGACATCCCTCCTACTTTGATGCCTTCCTGGGGAACCAGCATCTCTAACTTCCATCATATTTAAGTCATAAGAACTAACAGTATCCAGGGATCCAGCCGTCACAAGGCTTATACTAGGTTTCGCAAAATCTCTTTCGCTTCTCTCTAGCCATGCATTTCTTTTCACTGCCATTTCTGCCAATTCCCTCAGACTTGGAACTTCTGCTTTTAGCATGTAACTTTTAAAGTACAGGTCAAGGTCAACAGAGTCGTTCCTTTGGAATTGATCGATTTCAGTCTCGTCACAGCTATTTCTCTCCCTGGAAAACAAAAACAAATATTGCTGAATATGAATACAAATGGTTGTAAATTGAATATATTTTAAGCTCAAATTACTATAATGATTTATACCTTTTTACTTAGACCTGTGAGAAAATTTACATTTACGTTTGATAACATCATGACCTTGCTGTAACAAAGTACTGCATTAAAATACTTGATCTTGTTAAAGACAAATTTATATTTAAATATAACATGATTTCACAAAAATACCATTTGTTAGAATAAACAATGTACCATTCGTCGGCTGTCTGGATATTTGTCTCGCTGACATCACTCGCAAAAAGTATCATCAGATTTCCATCGGCAACCCCAGGTGACTGTGTTCGTTTCTTTACAGATCTGTCCGTGCAAAAAAGTGCCAGTCAATGTAAAGCAGTAATACAAACTGTGTATTGTTATTTACAAGTACTATTAATTAAAGCTAGTTTTCTACTTTGATATTTCATCTGATATACTTGTCATTGAATTTTCATTTTGAATATGAAATGCTGTTTTAAAGGGTGACCTTTATGTCTCTTTCTATGTTTACAACACAAATAAATAACAAAAGAACTAGGTTGTATGTACGCTTAAGTTAGGTAAAGAATGCCGCGTTTTATTAACTTGATATTTTTACTTTAATCTTACTGTACCTTTCTTTATCCGTTTTGTCATTTTCTTGTGAGTTGAAAGTCTCTCTGTCTATGACATCCCTGTCTCTGACTATACGAGCAGACATTCTTGTTGGTGGTCTTGACCTTTTGGTTGAGCTTGAAGACATCAAGCGTTTTGCTGAGGAAGCTCTAGATATTTTCAATTCCTCCTTGTGCATGCCAGCTGGAGTCCTGTATTCTGTCGGCATGGCAGTGTTTCGCTCAATGTTGAAATCAAGGATAGCATTTTGTGCGAGTGACTTCAAACTTGGAAGTTGCGGTTTTTGAACGATGGCGTTCTGCTTCAGGATGAATTCACGAACGGCATTTTGTGCCAGTGATTTAAGGTTAGGCACCCTCTGCACTTCTCGCACAACATTGTTCGTGCTTAAGTTGAACTGGGCCATGGCTCCCTGTGAAAGAGATGTCAAACTTTGCACCTCCTGTTCCTTACGTTCCTCTTCCCGTGGGTTCAAACTGAACTGGTCTATGACACTCTTGGTAAATGACGTTAAGCTTGGAACTTCTTTCATTTTTCGAATAACATCCGAAGGGGTAAAGTTGCACTGGTCAATGGCTCTCTGGGCAAGTGACGTCAAGCTTGGAACTTTTCGCACCTTCTTTTCCAAATCCCGAGGGATCAAGTTTTGCTGGTCAATGGCTCTCTGGGCAAGTGACGTCAAGCTTGGAACTTCTCGCACATTCTTTTCCAAATCCCGAGGGATCAAATTGTGCTGGTCAATGACTCTCTGGGCAAGTGACGTCAAGCTTGGAGCTTCCCGCACATTTCGTTCCATATCCCGAGGGATCAAATTGTGCTGGTAAATGGCTCTCTGAGCAAGTGACGTCAAGCTTGGAACTTCCTGCACCTTTCGTTCCATATCCCGAGGGATCAAAGTGTGCTGGTCAAGTGACGTCAAGCTTGGAACTTCCTGAACCTTTCGTTCCATATCCCGAGGGATCAATGTGTACTGGTCGATGGCTCTCTGTGCATGTGACGTCAAACTTTGAACTTCCTGCATTTTTCGTTCCGCATCCCGAGGGATAAAGTGGTGCTGGCCAATGGCTCTCTGGGCAAGTGACATCAAGCTTTCAACTTCCCGTACCTTTCGTTCCATATCTCGAGGGATCAAGGTGTGCTGATCAATTGCTCTCTGGGCAAGTGACGTCAAGCTTGGAACTTTCTGCATCTTTCGTTCCATATCCCGAAGGATCAAGGTTGGCTGGTCAATTGCTTTTTGGGCAAGTGACGTCAAGCTTGGAACTTCCCGTACCTTTCGTTCCATATTTCGAGGGATCAAGGTGCGCTGATCAATTGCTCTCTGGGCAAGTGACGTCAAGCTTGGAACTTTCTGCACATTTCGTACCTCATCCTTAGGTTTCAAGTTGTTCTTGTCAATAGCTGTTTGGGCAAGTGACGTCAAGCTTGGAACTTCCTGTACTTGAACGTTAGGCTTCAATCGGAATTGCGACACGAGATTTTGTGCAAGAGATTGCAGGCTCCCAACTGATACATTACGTGCTGTTGTTACTTTTTCATGATGAAAATGTGGAATACATTGTGTGGATACGGAAGACTGAATACCATTAAGCGCCTTTTCTGGCAATCTTGTTGGAACTGGAATTTTACTGGAACTCTTGCTCACTTCACTTCTCACACGCCTTGGTTCACAGATGGTATTTACCAGATTATAAGCGTTTACATTACTCTTTGGCGGTGAGGATTTAAGATGTGCTATTGGGATGCGACTTGGCTGGCTTATCGTACTTCTTCCTGTACCGGGTCTTGGTGTCGAGCTGGTGAGATGCCTGTCAGGATCGGCGGTTTGTATCTCAGTTCTTGCTGTGAGGATCATATCTTTTGACTGCGAATTGAACAGCGGAATCGGAATGCAGCTCGGTCTTCTGTAGATGCCGTCAATGCCGCTGATGCTTAACCTAGGACTGCTTGTTCCGGATATATCATTTTCAGCTACATGAATGCTATCCACAGGGGTGTTAGGTGCATCCATCCTCCGTATAGGGATACGGGAAGGTTCTGATCCGGCACGCAGCGTTCCATGAAACAGGAGAATTCCTCTAGAATCCAAATTAGACCTATCATCTAACTGTAGCTCTGGCTCCCAGTCATTTTGTGACGGAAATGCTGGTGATGGTGTCCTTCGTGTATCATTCGCATTTGTAGGTGGGCTTTGGCTAAATAATATACCAAAGTATTTCAAAGGGAGATCTTTAAAACTAAAGTGATTATCATAATGGATGTTACGATGAAATATCTACTAGTAAGAATGTTCAAGAAAAGATAGAATTTTGCAACGTAATGAAAGTAAGTAGATAGTTATCACGCATAAATACATATTGGAGGCACGTGAAGTCCCAATATAGCTCACGCGAGTCCCAATGCGACCAATACCGGGACTCCACGTGCGTCCAATATGGATCTGAACAAAACAAGTTTAGTGAGTCCAATATGAAATTCGGAAATAGGAATTCGATCCTCTCCGTTTACACCATGGTATCCCCGAAGTCATCTTTCAAAACATTATTATACGATTGGATGAAAAGTACCGGAACTGGAAGTGACAGACAAAATGGTTCGGATGGATGAATGCGCGGAAAAACGTTGCATTTGCAATTCCCACCTAATCTCCGAAAAGGCGAAAGATACTAAATACATGACTTACAGAGAGGAGTGTAACCTTGGTTTGAGTACGGGCTCCACTGGCTGGCTGGGAATACCGGACTCAGTTGGCGACGATTTGAACTCTGAACTGGCTCGTGAAATGATGTAGACCGGACCTACTTTTGGATAACTTGGTAAAAGTTGAATTGATTTCCAACCTCTGAAACAGCAAGTTTCAATTTAAACGATGATTTATTCTCAACTTAAAATATTCTAACAAAAATGCAAGACCGTAAGACCAGAGATGCGACTGGTGTGTATATCAGGTCACTTATAAAGGTATAATAGCAACGAACACAGACAATGGACATTAAGGCTCATTATCAGCTTTTGGAGGGAGAACTCTCAGCTTTGTTCTTTCAGTAATACTATGACCAACTGCAACAACTGCCTCCAATAGCATGTTTTTGATTAATTTTAGCAGTAAATTCAGTTCAGTAAATTCAGACTTCCAGCTACTACATGTATTATTAATTAAAACAACTGCATTTTAACAAGTACTGAAGGTCGGATCCGCTTAAAAACAGTTGCGTCCGACCTCTCTGCAGAAGTTACTGTAAACTTTCTCAGTGCAGACGACGGTTATCTCAGTGCAGACGGTAGGACTTTGTTTCCTTTGCAGATAATAACATGGGGTCTGTTCTTTGTACACATTATAACTATTAAATAATGTACGACTTTTTTCTCTCTTAAACAGTAAGTAGAGTTTATATGCAATCGACATTTTGATCAAAATCTAAAATCTTATAGTCCAAAGAAAACAAAAGAGACCATATGTTAAAACTCCCTGTAACTTTCTCGTATAGAATAAGTATTTTACTGACAGAATAATGGTAGCACTAAGCTCTGTTTATAATTAACAATTTTGATGAATCATTTTCTTTCATATCTGAATATTTTCTTCTCGAAAAAAATGTTGTCAGACAGCGTTTCTTACTTTTTGCAATATCATGGAGAAAAGTACTGTGCTATATTTATGACACGTTTCGATTTAGAAACACTTTTAGTAATGTACACTACAGTCGATTTTATTGTTAACGTTAAAAGTGAGCATTGATCTTTAATAGTTTATCTTTGTTGGCTTGCTCGTTTCTATGCTCTTGTAAAGTCAGTACATTTAACGTAAGATGAAAATATTTTTTGTTGTTTTTCGTTGTATTTGATATTAGAAAAGAATCTCAAACAAGAACGAGGCCAAGGTTGTTACTGTTGTTATCTTTAATGGAATTTTATAACATGTAGTTGATTATTTCAGTACTTTTGTATGGTTAATAAGGTTAGTAGGGGGTTACATTTAGAGAAACATGGAACTTTTAATCAAATTCTTACCTGTCTAAGAGTTTGGCAAGTCTCGGGTTTGGAAGATGAGACTCAGACTGAGCAGGCTGAGCTAAAACACTGCCTGGGCTCCAAGACCTTGTTTGGGCGGCACTTGGAGGCCTCAGTGTGTTAACGCTAGCAGGTCTCACTGGTGGAGCGTCTGGGCTTGACTCTTGTTGGCCGTGTAGACACGGGACACTGCTAGGCTTAAATGGTTGAGCATATTTGCTCGGAAGACCACTTGGTCTATCGGTTTTAATACTTTTTAACCTGAAATGTTAAATTTAACAGTATACGCACACGCTGCAGACACACATTTGTATTTCATCCGGAAGTGATCTTATGCAAAAAAATCCGCGATTAAAAGACTTAAAAACACCTTTTTAGATTGATAAAAAGAGTTTACATAACTTCCGTTTAGTTAATGTAAATCATTGACACTTACTTGGTTCGCATGTTGAGTTTTTCCGAACTAGATTCAGGGCGATTATTCAGCTCTGAACAGTTAGGAAGCGCCGTCGATCTGAAAAATCAGCCAAAGACAGTTTATTCACCTATATTCTCACACAAGATCAAGATCTTATTCCTTTTTATATTGTTCGTATTTTATTTTTAATTTGAAAACCTAGGTTGGCAAAACATTTCTAACTTTAATATGAAAGTACAGGCTTCGATTTGGTAACAGATTGAAACAATCTATAGTGTGTTGACATGCTTAATTCTGTGGGCATTGTTCCTTTAAACTTCCGTGCCGTTAGTATGATAAAAAAAACTTGGACGGCTAACCCTATGTTTGCTGACTATTTGACAGCGACCAGTGTTTCTGAGGTTAATTTGACTTTAACCCAAGGGTCGCAGGCTTCAATCTCATCAGTCGCAGATTTTGACTGCGGTCTCTATCTTTTCACCCATGACATGAAAAATGACGATCTAGTGATCGTTTGACGGAGTTGATACATGTATCAGATAAGAGGGGAATTTGTAAACAGTTAATTTATTTAAACAGAGTAACTAGGTAAAAACAGTTTCACAATTGAATCATATTGTCAAGTTCTCAAGGTGATGTAAAAATCTGTCCGCCATTACGGAGTAATTTGCTGTGATGTAAGCTTTGACTGTTTTTGTATGTTATTACATCTAGAGCTATCTATATTCACCGAAGATTTCAGCCGGACGTTAGTCCAAGAGGGATTTCGATATTGGCATTTGGGTAAGTACTTGGACTTTGAAGTATGGCTTTGTGAGGACACCGGTGTCTACAAGCATGACGGACATTTTGTGCAACCACATTTTACAATTTACGATTGCCGATCCATAGTTATCTCCAGCAACCAAGTTGGGCCCACTTATGATATTGGCACTTTGGGACGTTGGTGGCATATTTCATGACTGAAGTCTGGAATTGTGAGCAATCCGGTGTAAAGAGTAATGGAAATTTTGGGCAACAACAGTTACAATTCGCGACTGCAGATCAATCAGGAAAAAAACCATTACACAGATATCTGTGTGTTAAGTATACTTCACAGAACCGGAAATAGAAAAAGAGCTACGATGACAAGACCCCTTAAATGGTTACAGTCTATTGTCGTTATTTAATCTACACAACCCGTTGTCGTCGATTTTATGTACTAAATTTCAACCGAACTGACGAAAAATTATATAAATATGTAACAATTAATGCAACAAAACATATTTTTCAAGAATCATCGCTGAATCTTTCAATGTGTTTATTAAACTGCTTGATTTATGAGAGAAGAATTACTTACGGCGACTTATTCAGTGCCATCTTGACGCAGTTACTAAGTAACCGACGTCGCCGATTGTAAAATTAACCTTTTGACCCGGCTTTTGACCAATGAAACTGTAGGACAAATGACGTTACGTCATAAGCCGGGATGGCAGCTGAGCAATGAGTGTATAGAACAAGTCAACTACACGAATTTTAGTTTGCTTTCCATTACAAAAAGAGATTTAATAAAAAATAGTCCATTGACTGCACTTCAAATGCAATATTCTGAGAAACTGTGATAATAAATATTGGTGAATAGGGTGAATAGAAAATAAAAAGAAAAAAATTCGGATTATAAACCTCTTGTTTTTCTTTTTTCTTCAAACTACACTGCATATATTTTAAATTCTTATTCGATACGGGATAACATATCTTTTATTCTTTAGATTGTTTATAGTTATGGTCAACCGTGCGATTTTTCCTTGCCTATACCCTATGGGGATAATCTAAATGAACTGCATGATTGAAATAAACTAGAACAAACGCTTTTTTCAAGTATCACGGAGCTATAGACTGCATTCTTAATTATGTTCGTTTTAATTGGGTTTTGCTTTGAATGGTCATTTTCTTTATTCAAGGCTAGCCTAAATATTCGGCAATATAATATATAATCTTATACACACTTTTGTACATATATACTATTTGGTTAGATGCGAAAACTTCTAACGTTGTTATGTACGCCAACAGTACTGTAGTTTTTAAGGTTAATGACAAAGAAGCAAAATGCCCTCAACGTTTTATCCACAACGTTAAACTCCCCAAGTTTATGAAGATATTATGCCTCTAAGTAAAGGATCAGTCAGCCCGGTTAGCTCAATCGGTAGAGCACGAGACTTGTAATCTCGAGGTAGCTGGTTCGATTCCCATGGCTGACCAACTAAAATTACTAACAGTCTTTCAAACGAGACTTAAATCGAGGTCCCATGTACGGGTGCTATACACCTGGCATGTTAAAGAACCAGGGGTGTCTCTGGAATGGGGACGCTTTCTGTATCTTGCACTATCCTCCGAAACCTAAAATAACTAACCTCTTCTGGGGTCGTTGGCCATGTGGGAAACCGGTACCCAAGATAAAACCCTAATTTACGATACGAAGTAAAGGATAAACGGCCAATGTATAAAATCTCAAGTGTAGAACAGAACAGGACAGAACATATCTTTTATTTCACCCAGGTATTTAACAATACAACATCGGGTTATGAAAAATATAAGCACATTTATTACAATAGTTCCGGTCTCCAAAAAAGAAAGAAGAGAAGAAATGTTGTGATAGTTATACTGAGATACTTGTTAACGTTTGCTAAAGACAAGAATGATCTCAATTTCTAAAGGTATGAATGCAAATACATTTCCTTCCAAATAGTTGAATCTTATTACATAGTCATTGTAATGATAATAAACAAATCTGCGCGCTTAGTTGACCTTTATTGTTATCGCTAATAAAAAAGGGAGCGGTGATGTAGAGAGGTTAAGGTGTCGGCCGCTCATCCCGGAGTTTGGGGGTTCGAACCCCACTGGGGTCACGACCGTATTTCCTTATATGGCACCAGTACTGGTTCTTCCAGGAAGCGGACTCGAGAGTGAATCCATAAGTTACAAGCTTCCTTCACAATCGAGCTAAAATAAATTCGTATAAAGTAATGTACTAATAAGACGCACGACTACCCCGTGCAGAGAAAAAATATATGAAAAGTCATGTCCGAATTTTGCAGCTAATTTTCAGTCTACATGTATATTGTTCCTTTTAAAACTTGACAAGTATGGTACTCCAGCATACCATCGTGAACGTCTGTGTTGTACGATTGTGAGTCGTTGGACGATGGTAATATTATTTTTAAAGATTTTGTGTAAAAACCAGTTTCAGATTTAAATGGTGTGGGAACACGAACAGTATCGTTTAATAATTATTGTTTGCCATTGTTCCAAGAATTAAAATGGCTGAGTTTTTCAGAACGATGCAAATACCACTGTGCTGTCCTATTATTTAAAATTATGAATCCCAAGGCTCTATCATATTTGGCAGATATTGTAACGTTTTCTGACAATAAAACATACCAGTTAAGATCAGTATCAAACAAAGATATTGTCTTACAGATAACACCTCGTACTAAATACATGACAACACCATTCACAAGTTATAGCAAAAATATATGGAATAGCATTCCTTTAAAAGTCTTATGTGTAAATGTGTCTTTCCAGTGTTAACTTTGCCAGGTGATTTATTTTAAGTATAATGCTTTTTCTTTTGTTTCTTAACTTTGAAGGCCATATTTAAAATTAGATTGTACATGTATGTGTTCATATGTCTAAATGTGTCACCTTCGTTAAATAAAACTTTTATTATTATTATTATTATTAATGTTCACGATCGAATGAGTAAGGTTATGAAATGTTGTTGATGTAACGGGGGAAAAACGTATCACAGAAATGCTAATCATTTGTGTTACAAAGAATTTCTTAAAATAATTACTAAATCTTTATGGTTGTTGGATAAACAACTTGATTTATTAGAGAAGAATTACTTACGGCGACTTATTCAGTGCCATCTTGACGCAGTAACTAAGTAACCAACGTCGCCGATTGTGCAAGTAACCTTTTGACCCCGCTTTTGACCAATGAAATTGTATGAATAAAGACGCAACGTCCAATAACTCCTTGACGGCTTGGCCAATGAACAAGAGTGATTGGAGGAAACTTGGCACTATAATTTCAAGTAATAAAAGATATTCGGTATATAAATTAATCGCCGGGCAATATTTCTGAATTTCAGTATTAGGTAAAAAAGTCTTGCAAAGATATCCATAACAGAAAATGAAACATTTGTAAGCATGTATAAGTTAAACAATTTTCGCTTTCATTCAAGAACATTTCAAGCAATTCTTTTAAAAAGCTCCCGAAACGATGACATCGTAGTTTCGAAGTAAAGTTTGCGTTAAATGATAAATACTAGACTAGTTAGTCTTGTGAAACTCTTTTGGAAAATATAACCTGTTACTGAGGTTTTCGAATTATTGGCTGTAGCACAACTGATCAAAGCTTCCCACAGCATGGCGCAATTCGTTATGTGCAAACCGATTAAACAGAACAGAACAGAAAACAAACGTCTTTTATTTCACTCAGGTATTTTACAAGACAACATGGAGTCATGAAAAAAAAAGATAAACAGATTAATACAGTGTGCGATGGTTCCGGTTTCCAAGCATTTTTGTGATAGTGTTGTACTCGGAGACACCTGATAGGGAGGGGATACTTTTCACGTATGTGAATGAATGATTTAAATGTATTGATACAAATAATTTTGCTTTGGAATTAATGGATCTGGTTAAATAGTCACTAAGTTATTGAGATAACACGCACGACTATCTCGTGCTTAAACGTAGCGATGAAAGCTTATACAATGTAGTAGTAAAAGGTACTGTATTTCATTGAGCAGTTGACTCATTTCACACGTGCTTAAAAGTAGGTGTGTCACATGAATGAAATTCCTGTGTATGGACAATAAATTCTATTGTTGACACAATTAAGTAAAATAGAATAAATTAAAGTGCGTTGCGCAAATTCATTGATGGATAATGGATATATAGCTTGTCCGACTTCATCTCTTGCCACACTTTGATGTTACCATTATCGAACTTTGTTGAGTAAAGCAAAGTCACTTTCCAGTCAGTTTATTTTTCACAGAATTATTGTTCATGTGTGGCGGAGATTACATGTGTTTTATATAAATAAAAATAAAAACCCATCTAGTCTGTACAGTACACAGCAATATTAAAGTGTACAGCAGTACTTTAGGCCATTGGTGTAAAGAGTGGTCAGGATCTGCATTCCCCACCCTTGCAGCTATTCTCACTATTTCAACTTCAAAGGCAAACCGATTTTACAGGTCGACATTTTAAGAGTTATCCGCGCTAAGGTGACAGTTATAAGGTGTATCTATGAAATCGCCAAGTTAATAAGGGTTTTATTGTACATGTCAATCGGGACATAGCTCGGCCTTTTTTCGTTAGGCCGATTGTTGTACATGTATCATGATAAGTTAATCTTTTCAACAATGTGTGAAATAACCAATGTATGCAAGTGTACAGATTTCCGACAGCAACATGAATCATTTATGACTGCCCAGGGGTAAAATTGAGTGTTGATCAGTTTAGTCTCGATATTAAAGGATTAAGACTTATTTGCTCGCTAAGAAAACGTGAGATATGTTCTGACTGTTCACTTCTAATAGCAATCGTTAAAAGTTTCTGATATAGTAAATAGGCGACCACTGATTTGTGTAAAATTTTATACTTGGTGCAGGCATACAGTGTGAAAGAAGATCTCAGAAGAGTTGAAGCTGAAGACCCAAGTGTGGACCAAAGGTAAATATGCACTTTATTTATACATGAATTAGGAGAATCATACATCGTCGATGTAAAGGCTTATGGCTTTTTTTCTATTGGGAAGGGCCGTCCATTAATGTTGCTAGAAATTGTGGCCCGACCCATTTGTTTTTGTTTTGTTGTGTCATTATGTCTGTGTTTTTGTATGCATGCAATGTATTATGATTAAGCATAAAAGGCTTACGAGATTGATTTGGAAACGTCAATAAACACTGATAAAGTCTTCAAGGGCATCAAAGTATTAAGTTACGTAACTTTTGACCGAAATAATGTCCTATTTTACGACTTAAGAAAGCTGGTTTAAGTATTGCATGCCAATATGTTGGAAAAAAGTCGGGATTATTTTATTCTCCAAGCTCAGAGAATTGTCAGAGAAATATGTGTCTCATAATTTGTAGCAACCCTGAAGTAACTATCGTACATATTTCTTAGTTATTACTCATAGGATGAAATAGAAAGTTCACTAAAGTGTATAGGGTTTAGTGTCAAATCATCATGGAACTGTATCAGAATATTTTTCTTTGTGAGAAGTGTCACTAAGTTGAGCGATATAGGGCTATCGTGGCCCTCTTATTTATCATGCTTGTCTCTAGAATGGCTGATCACGCAAATGTATTGACACTTGTTACTTTTGATCAGCAAGAACTGAAGATTGTGTTGGAAACACATGCACCAGGAAGCATCTATCGATGCTTTCTTTTATTCTTGATATAATTAAGTTCTTAATAGAAAAAATGTGTTTTCTCTATGCTTTCTCTGATGAGATTTGCAACGCAAAGACACAAGTTTGATTAAAACATTGAGCTCTCTGAATGTATGTTTCTTTTAATTTTATTTTAGGTGAGTTTTATATGTTGTACCATTGACCAGGGGCTTGATCATCATGACACCAAGGCAGCCACAGGGGACAAGCATCCCATGCCATAGATGTTGCAGGTAATGTGTAGTTTAGTTAATTTGACTACAACATAAACAGATTAAATGACAAGGTTATTTGTGTAACCATATAAAGCTGTACTTGTGCAGGCATGGTGTGTGTGCATTTAAACCTGGGAACAAAGACCTTAAGACTGACTACAAGTGGTCTTCATTAATGTACACGTGCGTTTACTTGCACATTTTTCTTGACTCCCATTTTATAGTCTATACAGAAAGGCGTAAACAAATTTAAGGCTGTATTTTGATTTGCATACCATTAACAGTTTAGAGCTGTGTATCTTTTATGTTACAATTGTAGTGCTGGCTGGATTCACTATTTAATCAATATATAAATTCAGGTAACCTTATGTTGCTGCTATGTAATGTAATAAAAAATAGGAAACATATGAATGAAAACTTTATAACGATAACAAAAATAAATCTAAATAGATTAGTTTATACTAATTTATTTTAGGTCGATAAAATCATTGTGAAACAAGTTATCCAACTTATATTAATCACTCTCGACACCTCATTCCTTTTGGTATCCATCGCCATGAGGGTATGAGAGAAGAGAAGCCAGTTTCCCTTTTTAATGCTGAGCGCCAAGCGAGGGAGCTACTGGTACCATTTTTACGTCTTTGGTATGACGCTGCCAGGGAGCGAACTCACGACCTCCCGCACTCGAAGCGGACGCTTAATTAGAAGAATTAATTAGAATTTAATTTAAATAGATTAACACTGGTAACATAATAAATATATATAAAATAAAAATTTTGATATTAGCATAAAAGTAAAATGGAAATATTACTCATTAATAGTAAACTTGCAAATTCATTTCATATGAGGAGGAACCAGTCGTGACCCTAGTGCGGATGGTGCCAGGAGGTTGAAGGTTGGAGTCCCACTGGTTTCCCGACAGTTCCTCCTCATATGACACTATTACTGATTTTAATTATAAGTACAGCATACATGTATTGTGTGTGTGTGAAAAAGGAACTACAATTTTCGCATAAAAGACGCACACAAAAAATAGCTCGGTAAGTTAGCGTCATACTTAGGGCTCAAATCGTGATATAGGGTATATACCAGTATTTTATGTCTTGGCTGTAACTTCAAGATGATTGGGTACAATGAGAAGAAGTGCAGTGTACAAGAACTATAACTCTACTTGCCTATTTTTTTAATCATATTCCTTTATTTCATTTTCTTGTCCGGAGCCTAACTCTTAAAGTACTTAAGAAATTCATTCTGATTGCTTGACGTGTGAGAAAACATTAAAAGGAAGTGCATTGGCCAAGAACCATAGAGATATATTGCCTAATTTGTGAATGATCACCCTCATTGAATGTTGTTGTTCGCGACATAACTCCAAAGTAGGACATGAATGGAGTGTATTCAAATTGCACACAGTGAGAGGACATTAAGGGGAAGTGCAATGATTCTTTGGTATTTGGTGGGGTGATTTCGAATGCAAAAAAAAGATTTAAAGATGATTTCATTTCTATATTTTTATGAGTGGGTAACAGGTCGATTTGTGTCGTGGAGTACTGACTCTATTAATCAATTTATAGCAATTCAATTACTCTCAATTGCAAAACAAGTTCTTACAACTTAAATAAATTGTTCTCGAGACTAACTCTAGATGGAATCAACAGTGAAGAGAGACAGAGAGACAATATGAATTATCTTTGTTTTGCCTAAAGACACTACCACTACTTGGGCACTGGTAAGGATCGAACCCAGGACGCTCTCATTCTAAGGCGAACGATCTATCACAGCGTCAAGGCGGCTCTGATATACTCTTTTTGCTGCAATTTCTTGGAAATCAAAAAATAAAACTTTTCTGTAATTATATGGAAGTCATTTCTGTCTGCTGGTAATTTTATATGTTTCTTTGGTATGGTATATAGAAACATATTTTTAAAAAATCTACTGTAAACCAACTACGTGCAATTTATTTTCGCTATGAGGCCAGTTTTCAGCGGACTTTCAAATACTTTACATTTTGTATATTTGTTTCTAAAACGCGAATTTAGATATTCACATATCAGTCTCAGGCAAAACGCGAACATTAACTAACGCGAATATTAATTGGTTTACTGTACATTGTATATACATAAGAAATAAACAAAATGATACTAATCCAGTGCAATTTTGAGATAATGAACTATTATTGC
>JAFMSR010000001.1:40628796-40647795 GCA_022818135.1 Saxidomus purpurata | reverse complement strand
TCTATTCCATAATTGGTAATTAAATTTGATCAACCTTTTGAAATTTGAAAGATTTTCAACATTTTATTTACTTGTGCAGTCGAATCAGGCTGGGTAGATAAATTAAGATGTAAATATTGATTTCTTTGAATAAGTTACAGAGTCAACTTGCCCATGTGTATTAAGCGACCTTTGTCTTAAGTGACCGCTTTTGAATCCCCAAAGCGTTTTTACACTGTTTTGCTATTTCATTAAGGGACTTTTGTCTAATGCAAAGTGGCCCATAATTGGTCTTTTGTTCATATTAGGCGACCATTTAATAATGCAAACAGATCATTTCAATGGAAACTGACCTCTTCAATGTTGCATTTAACATCCCAACTAGGCATGCAGGTGTAAAATTTCTGAAGGATTATCATTTATACTTATGTCCTCAGGTATTAATTGTATGGTATTTACTGACTTATACAAACTAATTTGCTATTTTTGGAAAATCACCACGTGACATAAGAGCTATTTTTATGGGCAACGGTTGCCGTCTCCGGTGATGCTTTGTATTGAGACTATTTCATTACATGACCTGTTTTGGCCTTTCCCTTGGGGGGGGGTCCCTTAATACAAGTTTGACGTACAATGTATTCTTAAATGATAAAAAGGACTGTAAATTGTAACATAAAGTTAAAAAAAAAAGTTACAATGTTTATTGGATCTAAAGAGTTACAGTTTAAATTTTGTCTTTATATAACGGCTATCTGAGCCACAGGCTTTGGATGAGCGATTAATATTGGTGGGTTGTCCAGAATCCATCGTTAACAGTTTAATATTTAATATTTTACCTGTTTAAAAAAAACAGGAAATTGTTCCAATCTAATGCACACAGGGGCCTCTGTAACTAGAAATAGAAAAACCTTTTACATGGCTTCTTCTCATCAACCAACAGATGGTATGTCATCAAACTAGCTCTGTAGCATCCTTGCATTGTCTTTTTTCAAAATACAGAAAATGGTTCCTATCCATTGCACAAGGAAGCCGCTGTTATTAATAATAGAAAACCCTTAAATTACTTCTTCTCAACAAACAATGGATGGAATAACACCGGATTTGCTCTGTAACATCCTTGCATTGTGCCCTTACAATAACACCTGAAATGGTTTCGGTCCCTTAAATGGCTTCATAAGAGTACTTCACGATAGGATAAAATACTTCTGTATATACATGGTAACAGAACTAAGTCCTGGTGAAATCAATTCCTGCTGCCGACTTCATGAAATACAACTTGCTCAGATGGGCAACATAGGGCCAACTTGGCCCTCTTGTAATTATTCACTTGATATTTGTGATATACATGCAGATACAAAAAAGAAAACAGTGGAAACAAGATTATGTGAAAAAAAAAGAATTATATATTAAAAACTCATAAGTACCTTATTTTATCTGACAAAGGAATTAACTTGAAGTAAAGAAGTCCTCTTTCCTATGTAAATTTTTTCCTCTTTTGTTGTTTTTTTTCTTGAAAATAACTCTTTTTTTAAAGAATATATATAGTGTTCAAGGGAAATGGCGTATCACCGTTCTAGACTGAACAAAGTATGTGTCATGCTAGGTTACTTATATCATATAGAATACCATACTTTGAGACATTTTGAACATGATCAATACATTTGTCGCCTGTAATGAATAGTAAAAATGTTAAACTCCCAAATATACCTTTGTTCAAAATTGTCCATGTTAAAGTTATACAGTAATTTCTCCAGGTTTTCTTTGGTACCTTCTTTGTACTACAAGGTCAAATCAAGATTGCTTTCAAAATGGGAAAAGAAAGCTTTTGTCATGATATTCAAAAGATTTCATTGATCAACTATTTGCAGTCGGATTTTGCTATGACACATGAATTATAAGATTTTTATTTTAACATTTAATTGATGAAAGAAAAAATTACCACTAAATTAAACTTATGTAGCCAAAATGAGCCCCGAATGTGACTTTCATGAAGTTCACATATATATTTAACCTGAACTTTATGAAACCAAACTTTGATTTTTCAACTTTTGTGAAAACAGATCAACACCAGCTTTACTAAACAACATTATAAATACAGTCAGACCTGTGAAAGAGCACCACTAAATAAAGAACATTCTCTAAAGAAGAAGGTCAAGTTGCTCTAAGTTGTTTATCTGAGCCAGCTATTTGTAACAGTCAGCTTGTTACTTTTTTATGTAATAAACAAATTGTCCAGTCTTACACAAAGTCAAGAAAATTTTATTGATTGTGCTACTCTGCTTAAATCTACTCAACAATCAACATGCTCATTGACACAAGATACACACAAGGACAAATTACATAAATGATGCGCAACGTGACAAAAGGGCCCTTATGGGGCAAATATGTCATATCTTTTGAAGCTACAGGTTAAATCGATGTATCAAATTAAAGAGCACGTTTATGAATACCATCAAAATTTTCATGTCAGGATTACCCATGAATATTAATTAGGTGAAAAGACGCGTGCAAAAAATCTGCAAATCTGTTAAGGTTACTTCTAATTCCAATGAGCCCGCTGTATTTTAAAACAAGAGACATTCAGCTTTCCAACGATGTCTTTTTTCCCAAAATATCTTAATTTTAGACTAAACTACAAGCATTTAAAATTTAGCTCATTTGCATAATTTATGCATAATTATGATAATTAGCAAAATCTTTAATAACCATTACTCCACCACAGATCGACCGATTTTCATAAGCCATACATTTTTGTAAATCTCAGAATCTGTTCTCTTATATACACATTTGTTCAAGCTTCCAATAGTTTTTATAAAAAAGTTCGAATTTTAGCACGAGCCATTTCAGTCAATAAATATTCATAAATACTTTTGTCGTTAAAATTTTGATGGTATTCCAGTATATGCGCTTTAAAATGCTTTAACATCAAACGTGTATCTCTGATAGTTCAAGAGTTACACATTATTTCACCTTTAAGGGCGCTTTTGTCATGTTGCGCATCAAATGTATTTTACATTTTTATAGAGTTATTGCCATTTTTTATTTAGCAAGTTTTCAATTGCAATGCTAATTTCCCTTTATTGTACTGGTACAAGAATTGTTGCAACAGATCGCCTGGTTATATCTAGTAAAAACCCCTCTGCACTGTGTTAGGTTAATTCAGCATAATAGTGTACATATAGTTGTCTCTAAGGTCCTACTGATCCATCTGAGCTTTTGGATCACTTGATGTTTAGAACATTGTCCAGCATCAACAATCAGTTTGTGGACACTAGCATCCACATTCAGCAGTTTGATCTCACTTGCACACACTGTAAGACTTAATGGTCATGAGATCTGAGTTTGATTCTGGGTCAAATTAGATCATTGAATCAAGAGTTTTAGCCCCTCATTTGTGTGAAAAATGCCATATTTACCATATATAGATACCATATTAGCATATAACATGTTTTGCATTCAAGCTAAGATAAGTTACTATTAACTGCATCAGGTTAAATAAGCAATACTGTCCAATGTCCATTTTAGTGAGCTGTATAGGCAAAAAAGAATAGAAGTAAACAAATCTATGGAGTTTAACATTGAAATTGGTAAATTAGACCAAATCCTGTACCTAATTTTCTAAAATTTAATATGAGCTTTCTTGAAAGTTATGACTATTGAAACCCTTTTCACTCTTGCAGGAGTCACTATGTTGGTGACACAATGTCGACAGAGAGCTGTTTTACCTGCAATATAGGAGAGTCATTGATGCCTAAAGATTGGATGTTCCTACCTCTCATTGAACTCTACAACATGTACAGTACTGTGTAAGTATAATTTTTTATTCATGACCTAAAAGAATTGTACTTAAATAGAATGAAAAAAGCCCATGAACAGTAACTCTTCCTCCTGCTATACTTTCTGTACCATTTTCCATTTGGTCAGAACAAGGACAATGTCAAAACAACATATTAGAACCTTCCGAAATATTATGAAGTGACAACAAGTGAGATACAACTGATGGCATTAAGAACATTTTATGCACACAAAGGTGGGATATTAATATTGCACTGTCTGTAAGTCTGTCCAGTCTTTTTTCATGTCCGGACTGTCACTTTGTCATACAAGAAGGGAAATAAATAGGCACACATGTTTAACATATAGAGATGACGTGTAGCACACAAGACAAAGGTCAAGGTCGCACTTGATGTTAAAGTATTGAGGTTTATGCTTAAAATTGTATAAACAAACTTAAATGACTCAAGCAAATCTGTCATTCTTGATTACACTACCGGGGTATACTAATTACCCTATTATATTCTGTTCTGCTCAATGTTTTATAGCTGCTACGCCACATTTCTAATTTCTTGTTTGTGCTACTTTTATTTGATTTGTTTTTCAGTGGTGCTGAAGTGCAGAATATCTTGTCAACCTCGCAACTAGAAACCGTTAGAAATGTTTTACGCTGGATATATTTGATGGAGTCATGCAGAACTTCATTGTTAGAAGGTGTGTCTGTTGCACTGAAGCTGTCCCGAATCATGTGTGCATTTCTTACAGGTCAGTTTACTTACAGTCTCTTAATAAGTAGATTTCAGTTGATAAATGATCACCTCATTCTGTAAAATAAAATGTTCTTGAAAAGGGATTATATGTACAAGTAAAGGTTGCCTTTAAATATGTTAGTCATAATGTGTTTTCATTGTTATAACTATAATTCACAGTAAGATAAACTGTTGTTGTTTACATTTCAAGGATTGTCTGTTAAACTTTGCAGCTGCTTCTACAGTTTCACAGTAAGCTCAAACTTTGCAATCAGATACACCTAAAATGTAATGGTTATACCTTACACAGTTTAGTTTAAACGTTGTTACACATCTTTATAAGTTCACTTTTCAAGTCTAATATACAGGTGTCGATGTACTTGCTTTTTTCATGTTTTGCAAAGTAATGCTTAACGTACATTGATTTCTAAAATTATGTGTATTTCAGGAAATGATATGTTCTTAGATCGTACAGTGCACTGTTTTTTAGCGGGCTTGCTGAGAACATATACTAAGTCATCTGTACATAACAAGATAGATTTCTCGGAACATATTCCAGGATTACCATCTTTCTATGACCTGTAAGTACACTTTGGTATGATTTTAAGGTGGTTTGCTTGGAAAAAATCTACTCGATAGATTTTCTTTAAACTCGCTATATTTCAACCTTATTCAATTCCAAATAAAAAACTGCAAAGAAAAAGATAGGTCACCGTCCTTGATTTCGCGCAACAGGCGTTTATAAATGTAGTATGTTTTCTTAATTTTCAAGGTTTCCAAAAAATCAAAAAATCGACAATCATGTCAGTTTCTTTTTTTTTTTTCTCTCCTCGAAACAATAAATTATATAATGCTTATCAGATGTATAACTGGTTGAAATGTATCTTTGAGGTAAAGGCATTGACGACCGATTCATCATCGCCACAAAGAAAAATAAAGCAATTAAAATTACCCCACCCACTTCTAAATCAACACGAATTGTAGACAATTCTAAATTGTTTGCCATACAAAAATTGACCGATAATTTTTTCTAATTCTTTTTTTACTTAACCTTTAGACCTAGAAGGACATAAAAATTTAAAAAAAATGACATGTCCCCGTGCTTTTTTTTTCGGCATGGGCGTTCGAAAATGCAGTGATTTTATGCTTAAAGTAAGGAAATTCTTTAAAATCGGCATCTATAATATCTTGGAGATTTCTTTTTATTGCATTGAGTAAATTTAAGATTTCTTGCCATCTACAACTTTGGGAAGGATCGTGAATTTCGGGAGAGTAAGTCTTTACCAAAATGGGTGTCTACATTTTGGTAATCGATCAAAAATTAACAGATATTTTTACCCCACCCACTTTGATTTTTTTTTTAATTTGATTATTTCCCGTACCAAATGTATTCTTAGGGTTAGATTTGGTGCTATATGAATTTGATGGATGATTCAATAACGTTCACTAATGCACAGAAGCACCCATGAACCATGTAACTTGGGAATGTCGGTGTTTTTGCCTTTTAAAAGCCAAGATTCCTTGAAATGATGTAGGAATACAGTTCTATGAGGTTTATTGGTCCACATGAAATGAATATTTTGTGTCCAGCCATATTACTCGTTAGGCTTTTTGGAGTCCAATTTCAAGTAATGAGAAAACAAGTCACAATGATCTCTTTAATATTTATTTAATATTATTTTAATCTACTGCACTAATATGTAAGAAATAATTATATCGATAATTAGACTTACATGTGTTTTAGATTTTTAAAAAATATACAAATGTACCAGTTATAATTTTTCAACATGAGAAACAATTATTAGCATATTGTTTAGTAACTGATTATGAATGCTACAATTGAACAGCTTGTTTTAAAGTCCCAGGATCTTTTTGAATCTACTGATATTATAAAATAAATATATACTGATAGAATAATGATAGAACCATGTTCTATTCACTCTAAAACATTGTTGACACATTTAATTCTTTTGTATTCAAATTTTTTTTATATTTTGCAACGTCACTTAAAAAGGTCACAAATCCAAAACATCACACAAATATCTAAATATTAACTCTCACAGGGTGACAGCCCTATGTCCACTAAGACAAATCCAAGGAATGGGCACTATATGCTAAGGTTAGCCAGAAAGTGTATAAATGCGAATTCTATTTCTTTGAAAAACAACACTTTTAGACAAGAATAAAATTTTCAAATAATTATGTGTACTGGTAAATTAGTTAAAAGTAAAATATAGTGTCACTATACAGTGTAAAATAATTGTAGTCAACTTTGAATGTGAAAGGAATCAGTCTCAAATCATACAAAAGTAGTGTTTCCTGGAAATTTCTATTCTTCAAAACAAAACTGATAGTTACACAAAAGTATAAGTATTATCTCATTCAAATACATATTACCAGATAAGTATATTGCAACAATAAAAAGTTGTATACAGTATAAGTCTATATGCATGTACATTTATATAGAAATTCAAAGTTACAAATGTACACAAATTATCTCATGGTTATATATTAATTTAGATTGATTAAATACATGTATCCTTATACTGTTCTATGCCATTTAATCAAGAGGTCTTTTTTTGTTTGTAAACTGGAATTACCAAATACATGTTTTTCACAATAAAAAGCACTCAGGTGTTATGGTGCTAAATCACATCTTTTCCAACAGATATATTGTCAGTCAGTGTTTATGCCTGATTTCTAGTGAGTAATTATGCCAACTCATTACTGATGACCTGTATTCTGGCTTTCACAGCAAAATCCATTCAGATGGACTGTTTGCACTAGTCTAGTCTGACAGAAAACAACACCAAGCTTTGTAGAACTTGTACTGCAATGAATAAAGAACACATACATTAAGCTGACATGATTAACATGTAAGATTTTTACGGTTTTAGAATGCAAGCTGGCAATGTTGTTGTAACTGAACCTTATTTAACATTAATAAGTAAATACACATGCTGATCTGTTGCCACTGCATCATAGAATATCAAAATATCAATGAAATGTGTCAAATAGTCAATACCAGTTATGTCAATATTAAATTGCTAGGTCATTTGTCATGAACATATAAACTTTCCACTCAAAAACAGATATTTTCATACATATAGTAGAAAATAATAACTTTAAATGAACTAATGACATGCATAACCAAAGTTTACCTCCATTTTGATTTCCACAATCCAAAATGCCAATCAGGTGAAAACTTGGTAAGTCCAGCCATCAAGTTGTTCAGAGTCTTGTGATGCAAGCCTAAAATGAAGACAATTGAGGAAGAATTGCATATAAATCATTACTTTTTATCTTAAAAAATCACAACATAATGCATTCTAATAAATATTATCTTAAATTTTGCTCTTCAAAATATAAGAATGTATGTTCATCTTGATAAGTATGCCTGAATATAACTTTGCAAGCATAAAATAAAATAAATATATAATTAAGTTCACCATCTCAGGACTTTGGAACAAATGATATGGTACATATGGTATGTTAGTATGAAAATTGAAAAAAGGAAATTGAAAACAAGTCAACATATTATAAGTAGATAATTAACAGCTATGAATGTTTTGCTACATACTTGATGCCACTTAGTTGTCATGTACATACCTTAAATAATCCAACAGATTGCATTCCAGAGGACTGGGTTGCTTTTGTTCTGTACCACTCAGGAGTCATAACTTGAAGTAACAGACTTCTCCCCATGTAATACTGGATGTAACTAATAACTCCATTGTTAACCAGGGATATTGTCCCAATATGTCAGGTAAAACATCTGTTTTCCTGAAAAATATAAATATACATTAATACATTTAATAAAGACAGTTGAATTAATGGAAAAAAAATAAGTTTCTTTTGAAAATTGTGTCATTTTTGTATAGATTCATGTAATATAATAATAATAATACATATGAATAAGATACAATACTTAACTTATTGAATGAAAATGGATCTTACATGATACATGTATCATACATAATATAATAAATCTGGTTGAGCTTTTTATTAAGTGTTAGCAAGGATAATAAAGTGAAGGTTATAAAAATGTTTGCCTAAACATGCTAAAGAAACACAATCTTTTTGTAAAATGTGTAAAGAAAGGGATGAAGTACATTGAATGGCTGCTAAATACATTGATATTGGAAAGAACTGCTGTATTATAGTGTCTAAATTTGTATTTTGGAGTAGATTTCAGTGACCACATGGTCCAGAATACATGTGCCAGGTTGATTATTTTATAACTGTTGCACTTTTGACTGACAGAGTTCAGAGTTGGCTTTTAACTTTAACCTAAACACGTTAAAGGCAAATAGCTGCCGAGACAGAGTCCGAGAGCAAGTGAATTAATATTAATATGCCCTTTGTAAGTCGTGAAGTGATAAAGTGTCCGTTTAGCTAACTAATGGTTCATTGTTTGAATCCTGCATAGATCTAGTACAAATAATTTTTTCTATCTTACAAATAGCACTAAAAACATGTAAGTAAATAACCAATGTAAATTATGTATGTTGTACGACTACAGTCAGATATACTCCTACGGTTCTTGAAGTTATATGAAAGAGGCATACAGTACGTGTGTTATTTGGTAATGAAACTGCAATATTTCTTCCATGCTTACCAGTTAGCTTTTGTGAGTAATTTGTGGCTAAACTAAGCAAAGTACTGATTCTGAGTGACAAAGGACTTTTCATGTTTAAAAATACAGGGCAATAAATACTCAAGATCTGATTTAAATCTACACTTCATCATTTTGAATGTTCCACCATTATCTAGTAAACAAACGGTTGCTACACAAATTAAAATTACTTCCGGGTTAACACCACAATTCAATATCTCGAAAGAAAGGCCAACTGACAGTTAAAACTATAGATTAACAACTTACCCTGAAATTGTATATCCAGAAAATGTTAAATATATACATCTCGACGTAACAGCTTCAAATTAGATACAAATTTACGCTAAACTTTTTATCCGGAAACGATGGTTTTACAAAGGGGAATAATTCCAATTGATTTTTTTCTAAGGGAATTGTCTAAATTCTGTACTTACCCTCTTATCATTCAACAACTGAATGGGATCAGATACTTTGTCTTGACATCATAGAAATACTTACCATAATTTTCATGAAATCAGATAATATGGGTAACGTGTAAACTGGACGTCAGACTACAGCTGAGCGTATAATATTATTTCCGCGCACTTTATAGCGTGATTGTGACGTTACGTCATTACCTCAATACACAGGATTTTCCCATTCCACGACACATTTATTTCATGAATATTGTCAAAAATAGTTCAAATATCTTTATTCATACGATGTAAATGAAGGTAACAGCTTTTGTTTTTATGTTTTTAAAATGATTTCATGTTTACGACTTTAAACGCTTTCAGGCATTTGGCGCATGCGCACAGAAGCCAGCATACCACCTTAACATGACATTGTCATTTATGTGCCAATCATTGATCAGTCTATGATTGCATAAAAAATTGCCTGTCGTCAGTTGGTATATCAGTGATTACCTAAGACATCATTGATCATGAAAATTAGGGTAACATTTCACATTTCATATTTTCAATGAAAAGGAACATGCTGAAACAGAATTAAATGATGCTTGACATATGCACCAGAATGGCGCATTTTCTTTTAACGTATAGAACTGCTGAACGGCTTACAAACTACCTGTGAAACGAGAATATTAATTAAATATCATTAAGGATGTCATGAAAAATTGACTGCCACTGCCGGGTCTCTGGTTTGCAGTCTTATTTACTTTTTGTGTTCACCTGCAGACTAATTCTGCAGTATACATGTGTTGAAGTTGTTAAACATGTGACTGACTTATTACTTCAACGGGAGAAAACGTGATCTCTGGCTATTTATAGTTATTGTAACATTGTAAATATTTCAGATATGTATCATTACTGCAGCAATTTGAGGCTGTTTCCTTCGGTGACTCATTGTTTGCTTGTTACGTCTTAATTCCACTACAACAACGACACAGCGTACAATATAGAAAGGCTGTATGGACAGAATATACTGGCATTCTAAGGACACTTGCACTTCCACTGGATGAAGTAGGCAGGAGTTTCTTTTGTTTCTGATATTCTTGAAATCCATTGTCTGTGTCTGGTAAGACTTGGGGGAAAGAAAATCGTCATACAATGCTTTCCAGTAACATTTTCTAACAGGGAAAGAAAGTATGGTGTGATGCCAGTTCCAATCCTAATGTCTAAGAATTTTCACTTTCGAAGGAAGTTTCTTAAACAATTAAGCTACTTAGTGTGCTTTTAAATATTCATAACAACGATAAATTGAACGTTAGAACATTTAACTAATGCTGTGGACTTATGTACCATTTGAAATGAGTTGTTGAAGGAAATGTTGATTTGACATTTTTTATCAATATATAATCTGGTACTTTAAAACCAAGTTTAAAACCAGAAACACTGAATTTAGAACTAGATGAGATCAATATGGAGTTCATGATCTATGTACCTTGTGATTCAGTATTTGTATGCCTTGTGAGTTCACATTCATCTGCCTTGTTAGCGTCACAGATCTTTATATACCAGTGTATATAGGTCCATGTTAGCATATATTTTGAGACTTTGTGACTATGCTGATGTCTTTTTCTATTTTTTCAGTTATTGTTACCAATAGAGCTGTATTTAGAACCGGAGGAGACCAATGTTGAGTTGATACGACTGTACTACCAGAGTCTGTATTCCGGTACCCTACGACCATGTTGGTGCCCAGTTCTGTATCTTGTTGCTGTACATCATATCAACAGATTCATGTATACACAGGACAGATCACATACAAAACTGAAATGTTCAATGATGACACAAATTCTTAAGTCAAAGAATGAGGTAGTGTTGCTGTATTTTAATTTACTGCTGTATTTAATGAATAGTATAATACATGTACTGTAAAACAATGTATAAGAATAAATATTGGCAGAATCTGTCCACAGATATTTAGGTTTATGATGTATGCTCCAGTTTTGGTTTGATGATTGTTTTCACTGACATCAGGTTTAGCAAGCAGGGTCTTACTGAGATACAATGTGTCAGTCATCTTGCAGTTACTACTGGTTACTTTAAGGACAGATTTGTACGGAGAAAAATAGTGCGGAGAGATGCTAACATTTTATATATCCATATCAACTTCTTTTAAATTAGTTGATTTATTTGAGAATGACTGAAAAGAAAGCTTTAAGGTGAATGGAGTCGCCTCCTTGGAAGAGACGGTACTAATGTCTCATGACGTTAAGATAAGAATTTAGGATTTGGCCATGGAGGCTGAATTAGACACAAGGTAAATACTTACACAGGTTAAACTGTAATAAAATGTTGCATATCAGGAAATGAAATTTTATGATTTTATTATATTGCAGGATTTGAAGAAGCATATGATACAATACAAACAAGCGGACATCACAAAAGATTACGGGATGGAACTGTACGCGACCTTACCAGCTATAAGACAGACATTTATTGATTTGTTAAGAAAACTTTAGTGTGTTTATACTAGGTCTACAATCTGATAAAAATGAAAGAACAAAATGCTTTGCATGTGACATAGACTATGTGAGACTGCAGAAGATCCAGAAATTATTCCACATAATGCTTGGACAAAAATTGGACATCTTTTGCATAATGTTTTGGAGTGTTCACATGACAAAGTTACATGTAGGTTCAGCTTCTATTGCAGTCACATGTATTTTCAAGTTATGTGACTTCTTTCAGAACTTGATTGTAAAGAAGGTCTTAGAATGAGCCATGTCTACATTTTGTTTCCTATTTTAAGAGCATAAAGTTAACATCATGTATGCTTTTACTTTACATAAAATAACGTATAGAATTTTCAAGCAAATTGATGCATGATACTCATAGGTGTAATACTTAGCATATATTTAAAGATGAAGACAGACTCTTTTTGCCAGTATATGTCTACTTGTGTACATTTGTATTGAGTAATGCTCTTTACAAAAAGTGTTAAATAAATATAATTTTATTACTGGTTTGTTATGTTTTTCTACCGACAGAGGGTAAATTCCATTTGTTTCCAGTGTATATTTAATCAAATATTTTTTTCATAGATCACACAATAGATAACTTTTATCAGTTATCTGCTATAAGATAAGTTTAGGACAGTTAATCAAATATTTGAATTATCAACAAGTTATAAGTCAGTATTAGCCAATGAGTACATCTCCAGTGCAAGAAGATAAAACAGCTACCAGACACCCAATGGACTCTTAAGAGCATGGAACAGAATGGTTGTGTTTTGCGAAAGTACAGAAAGGGATACAATCTGCAGCACATTAGGTAAGACATTTAGGAAATTATCAAATTCTACTTAAAAAAGTAGGCATTGATTGTACACGTATAAGTTATAGTGACTAAGTATTCATGTTTGTTCAGCCCTGTTATGACTTATTTTGTTATTGTTGTTTTAGTTTAACGTTTGAGGATGATTTTCTATGCTTATTTCATTAGACTTTTTAACGAAATAGTGTCTTAATCTGTGTTAGTTGTCATCTGATAAAGTTTCCACTTGTCTCAAGCAGCTTGTCTCATTTTGTCTCGGACAATCGGTGTATGTACTAAAACATTCAGCAGTGACATGCTATATACCAAGGTTGTTGTATACAATGTCTGGCTTTTTAATGCATGTACAGGTTTCACTGCAATCTAACTGATGAACCAACAAAGCATCACATTTATATTTTATGTTTTCAAACTGTTTTAACTAGTATTGTATTTTATGAACAACGCGCCTCCCTGGTTAAGTGGTTAAAGTGGCTGTTTTGTGATTGCTAATAGTCTCACTGGATAAGGGGCATTGGTTTGAACCCTGCTATTGTCTTGTGGAAGTTGGCAGTATATCAGTAATATGGTGGATGGGTGTTCAGCACTAGTTCTTCCATGTATTCATGATTATATAAACTGTCTACCTGCAAATACCTGAAATGCTTTTGAAACAAATTGTGTAGAAATATGCACATCTTTATCATTTATGCATGGGGACACAGTTTTTGTTTACTTCTATGTTTGCGTCCAACTGCTTGAAATAGTCACTTTTGTTGTATCTCTTGGCTTGCTGCTAAATGGCGTAAAACTGTAGGTTATTTTTAACCAGGTTTTCCGAAGGAAAAATCCTGGTTATTAGATTGGGGTATGTCGGCGGGCGGGCGGCGGGCAGGCGGGTGGGCGGGCGGGCGTAAACAATTTCTTCTGTGCGCAACTCCTCCTTCATTTCTCAACGGATTTCAACCAAACTTTCACAGAAGTATTGTCATGAAGTGCCCTGGCGCATATTGTCGGGGTTTTGTGATTCGGTCATTTTTGACAGAATTATGGC
Organism: Saxidomus purpurata; assembly: GCA_022818135.1. Taxonomy (NCBI): domain Eukaryota; kingdom Metazoa; phylum Mollusca; class Bivalvia; order Venerida; family Veneridae; genus Saxidomus; species Saxidomus purpurata. The sequence continues at coordinate 40,633,926 of JAFMSR010000001.1, read as the reverse complement.
CCTTTTTTTTTTCACATGTAATTCTTCTGTGCGCAACTCCTCCTACATTTCTCAACGGATTTCAACCAAACTTTCACAGAAGTATTGTCACGAAGTGCCCTGGCGCATATATTCCGGGTTTTGTGATTTGGTCATTTTTGACAGAATTATGGCCCTTTGTTTTTTTTCACATATGTAATTCTTCTGTGCGCAACTCCTTCTACACTTCTCAAGGGATTTCAACCAAACTTTCACAGAATTATTGTCACCAAGTGCCCTGGCGCATATTGTCGGGGTTTTGTGATTTGATCATTTTTGACAGAATTATGGGCCTTTGTTTTTTTCCACATAATGTAATATATATAGAGAAATACTCTTCTGTGTGCAACTCCTACATTTCTCAAGGGATTTCAACCAAACTTTCACAGAACTATAATTGTGAACTAAAGAATATTGAATATATAATGTTCTGCCCCTGGTCGTCCGTCCGTCCGTCCGTCCGTTAGCAATTTTGTGTCTCCTTATTTAAGTATATATAAAAGGGAGAATACTCTGTTATTATAAAAGGGAGAATACTCTGTTATTACTGTCTATTTTTAGAATAGATTACCAGTCCTGTATACTTTGGAGTATTCTGTTACAGTAAGATGACAAAATTTCTCATGAGACCAGCGGTTCAAACCCCACACAGAGCAAGTTTTTTTTTTTTTTCTTTTTTTTTTTTCTTTCTTTTTTTTTAAAATAATTTTTGCCTGAATTATGGCCCTTTGCTTTTTTCCACATATGTTATATATAGAAGAATACATTTGCGCTCGGCCAGCAGACTGGAAAATGAAAACCTGGTTTTGTGACAATTTCCTGTCACTTGTCTATACTTTCTTTTACAGTGAGCAATCAAGAAGGATATGGACATGACTGAGGGCCACATATCTAGAAGCATTCAGTCACAGTAAAAAGCTGGTTTTAACACCAAGGTAATAAGGCTGTAATGATATTTCCCTTTGATTGTTTCTGTATGGCTATCGCGTGTTTTTTTTGTGCCATAACATCTGCAGAATCCAAAGGAATGGTAAGTGCCCGAGCCTGTTAGGGCAAGGCAACAACATATCCTGAGGGTTTTTGAAGATGTTATTACACGTAGACTATTCTAGCATAAAAAAATCATAAAAATAAGAATGAAACGCTCTTACTGGTACAACGTTCAATAATATGCGGGATAACGTCCTTGTTGTTTTTGTCACTTATATGACATCACTAGCGGTTTAAACCCGGCACTGTTGACACCGTGCTTGATGAAAGACTTGGAAGACAGGTCCATTGATTACAATGACCCTGTAATGGGCATAAATTAAAACAGGTTAGAACAGCGTATGAATCTTCCCATTAACACACGTTTTTCCTCCTGTTACTCGTAAAAGACTGGAAAAACGGGCAAAACAACACATTTCATGCTAGAATGGAATCCAAAGCTGGAATTCGATCAAGTATATGATACAAGAATCATTTACAGCTCAGTGCAAGTAAAGTTCTTCAGCTCACCTGAACACAAAGTTCTTATGTGAGCTATTGTTGTCAGCTGATTCGTCTGGCGTTGTGCGTGCTTTCATGTGTCCATCAATAGTATGCTTCAAACAACTTCTCCTGAAGTACTTGGTCAATTTTGATCAAACTTACCAAAACTGTTCAAAGAAAATGTATTCCATGCAGAACCTTTGTTGCCTTAGGAACAAAAAGGAAAAAACTTAAATGCACTCTGGATCTCTACCTAGATGACTCTGCCTAGAGGAGAGTCGTTTGATTTTACTTAGGTTCCTATTGGACAAACTTTAGAAATCTTCTCTATAACCACAATACTGAGAACTTAGATATTTTGCATACATCATTACCTAGTTGAATGTCACGAAACTTGTCATGTAGCATCATTGCACTGTCCCAATTAAAAAAAGAGGCACAATGCCCAGTGCTTAAATATTTAGAATGGAACAGTGATTAGCGGACATCTACCAAGATTGTTCAAATTATGCCCTAAATGGGATCAAAATTGACCACATCCAGGGATCACACCCAGGTGATCACTGTTTTTCATAAAGGTTGATATAGAAAACACTTTAAAAATCTATTCAGTCACCACAAGGCTTAGAACTTAGATATTTGGTACGTAACAGTGTCTAGTAAACCTCTACCAGGTATATTCAAATCAAGCCCCTTGGGTCAAAATTGACCACGTCCTAGTGGTTTGTCTGAATATAGAGATAAACACTAAAAATTTGTCTTGTGTCCTTGTTGAGAAGGGTAATGATACAATGAATTAAATTGAGTGATATAAAGCCATCTTTCCCCCTTATTTATATACATCTGGCTTCAAAACAAGGATTTTGACGATATTGATGAACCTACAAATAAAAGCTTATGTGTGGTTCATGTTTAGTTACCGTGTAACCCCTGTTAGGTGATCAGTTTAGAAAAAAGACTGGCTGCTTAAAGCAAGTGGTTGTTAAAGCCAGATAAACTTAACACATAGTAAAATTTTAGCTCAAGCTTTCAACTAGTAAAAACTATTTTGCTCACCCTGATATCTGCATCACTGTTGCAATCTGCTCCATACTTGTGACGGCATATCGCTGTAAATAGTGGATACGTTGTTGTGTTTGAGGTGCTAAGAGTCACTGACTCAAACCACTGCAATCACTCCCTATTTGAGTGTCAAGAGTTCGAGCCAAGCAACGCAATGTCACTATGCTAGAAGGATTTCAGTTTCAAACCAAAGATAGAACACTAGTATAGGTACTTCCTACAACTATGGTTAGGAAAAACTGTCTGTCTGGCTGTAATTAACTGAAATAGTTTTAAAAAGGCATGAAACCCAATAAAATGTGAATATATGGCTTAGAGATTTCTAAAATGTTCAGCTTGGTCTTCTTACAAAGTTGTTTTCTTTATGAACTTAAATATTTGACACTTGTTTGGTTTGCAAATCCCAGAACTATAATAATATAATTTGATTACATTGGTTGAAAGCTTCACTCAGGTGCTTTGGGTTAATTAACAAAGTCATGACCAAATGTTTTTACTCCTTTATGTGAATTTTTACATTATTATTTCCCTTTGTTCACCTTGAAAATTTGAATTAAAGTTTGCCTGCAAATTGCTATGTCACAATAAGGGGTTGGGAAATTTTTAAATGTTAGTCGATCAGGGCGGGTCCAGTACCGCTGATTTCACATCACTGTCCCATGTCTGGACTGGCCATCCACTACCGATCCATGTGCTTATCAAGTCACGAGTAATTTTCTGGACCCTGCGGTACCCCTTGTCGAGGATGGCCAATTGCAGGTAAAATTGTTTCGTTCAAATTAGTATCTCCAAAAGTAATAAAGGTATTGGATTGAAACTCAGAAAATCAAGCCTCATAACATTTCAATATGATTATTACAATATGTTACAATATTACCCTGTTTATTGACGTAGAAATGTCCATTTATGGTTTGCATACAGGTACAAGTTTTGCATAAAAATTATACAAGTTTTAATAATATGTTTAAAACTCTTCCTGCTATTTCACAGTAAATTATTGATAAAATGTTTGTGAATTTTGATATGAAAACAGTATCATTCTTTTTTACATAAGTAAAAGAAAAGAAAGTTATAAAACCTTCAGAACATGCGAAAAAGAACACTGAAGAATAAGAAGACTACACCATTTGTTTATCATGTATGCTTGGTGTGCATAAGATTTGAAGTAGCTACTTTTGGTTTAAAGCTAAAGTAAATGTGTGTAGTTGTTGCCAAAGGTGTGAAACAACCTCTAAACTGACATCAGATCTGTTGACAGTCTTTCAGCACTTTTCATTTGATTGCTCTGCTTTAGTCATGCATGTCTTTTCTCTCTGTTGTAGATCATCTCTGTTGAACAACAAAAATCAATCATGGGCATTTTCTATAGTAAATCATTTTGCCTGCATTTGTTAGTCACATTATCACACACCAAATCAAAATGCATAAAAATAAATCGTTGTACAAATCTGAGACTCTGACTTTTGTTATGAAAATAATTTGCTGTTTTGTATCTTGATCAAGTCTCAGAGATAAGGATCCAGTTGTTTGAAACTTTAACAAGTGTTTAAACTAACAGTCGATTGAAATTTTGGGTTGTATTTTGACAGTTTGAAAGACTCTATAATATATTATGGATGCACACTAGTTTTTCCCACATCAGGTAGTATTTTGAGTCAAAATTTAACCGACTAAACAGCCGGTTAAATTTTCGAACAACTGGTTCCAGGCAGTCATTAACGAATTCTCAAAAAAAGAATATTTGTTTGGTTCAGTCTGGTTTTCAGTCTTTCAATTTGGCAATTTCAGTACAGTCCCTTAGATTGCTTCTGGACTGTGTTTCCTTTGTATTCTCGTATGCCTGTGTTGGAGTTCTAAATTATTTTCCGTTACAGGGGCTATAAGGCTGGCCAGGAGCCTGCAGATATGAATTCTTGCAACATTGTTCGTTTTTCTGACATGAGCTGAATTCTTGTAACACCATAATGCATCAGAAGGTCTGTTTTCTTGCTCCATACACTGTCCTAACAGATTCCATGCTGTTTCACGGTGTTTAAGTTTTTCTTCATGAACAGTTACATGGAGCAGATTATGCAATGCTTGTCTTTGGTCTTGTACTCTCTGAAGGTTATACTAGGTCTTGTACTGGAGGAAATAACGATATGGACTGGAGTCTACAGTAGCCATATCCATCCAGGCATCAGCTTCCTCTCTATGTAATAGTTCCTCTTCAGTAGATCTGAATATTTCATACTGAAGTTCCTTTGGAATACAGTTTATTTCTGAGGGCAGAAATTTTATACAAAAGGCTGTAATATACCTTAAACCTTCTTCGTTGTATCGAGTTGATATCATGGCAAATCCTATTTTGGGAAACGGATGGTATCTGAAGCATAAACATATCGGTTGAACAACATGTATGTTGTACAGTTCTTCAGTATCTTCCAGAATGGATGCTGCTCTTTCCATGTCTCCTGTGCAATAAAAAACAGAAGCCAACTTCAGCCTGCCGGATGAGACATCAAAGTTAATTCGTGCTGACAGCCATCTTAATGCTTGAGGACTGACAGGTTTGTTATGCTTAATGTTGTAGGATGT
>JAFMSR010000001.1:40613796-40623796 GCA_022818135.1 Saxidomus purpurata | reverse complement strand
GACTGCAATACCCAGTCATTTTTTATCCAAAAAGTATGTTTATTTAGCCAAACTTTGTAAAATGGCAGTAGCCAAAGATACTGTGCAGGCGTACAGACCAGATACGTGTTGCCAGCGTAAATTTGTACTTGAAACACTTTGCCTTGTGGTTTCTTTCTTTAGTGTTATATTAGTTGATTTACTTCCTGTTTTGCTTTTAGAACATACTGTTGAAGGGAAATAATATATTTTTTGACTGAAAGAGTTTGTGTAATGCTATTTTCGTTTTGTTGTACTGGTACAAAAATTGTTGCAATAGATTGCCTGGTTATATCTAGTAAAACCCCATCTGCACTGTGTTAGGTTAATTTAGCATAATAATAGTGTACATATAGTTGTCTCTAAGGTCCTACTGATCCATCTTAATTATGGAAACAGGAAGTGCCTACGATGAACCTCTCTATCTGGGTCTCGGTATGAGCCTGTTCCCCCTTTAGACGGTCGAGGAAGACATAGACATTTGGATGGTGCTTGTCCACTATCGACTTAAATCGTCGGTGCCACCCTTCCAGATGGTTATTTGTCCTGGGTTCCCCGTCTAGAGTTCGCTGGTAAACACTCCACAGAGTCGATGGGAACAAAGGAGGTCGCCACTGACGCTTAAACACCTTTAATCATGAGAGTAATAGTGAGTAATTATTGAGTACTTAATTAGAGATGAGTAATTGATCGAGTAATGAGCTATTCAAACAATTTTTATTTATTTATTTATTTATTTATTTAATTATTAATTAATTAATTTATTTATTTATTTATTTATTTATTTATTTATTTATTTATTTATTTATTTATTTATTTACCATTGTTCCATCTGGCTTGGTTCTACTCTTGAACCTGTAACATCCAATATATGTCTCCTCCATGTATGGTATTATTCGGACAAGTGTCGCAGGTTAAAATATTTTTCGACCTTGTGTCGTACTCTATCAATTGCCTATTCGACCACATGTCTATTCTTTTAATTGTCGTATTCTTTCAAGTGTCTTTCGACGAATGGTCGTAGATCCGAACTTTTGAATCACTTGATGTTTAGAATAGTGCCCAGCATCAACAATCATTTTGTGGACACTAGAATCCACATTCAGCCATCTGATATCACTTGCACACACTGCAAGTGGTCATGAGATCTGAGTGTGATTTTGGGTCAAATGAGATCATTAAAACAAGAGTTGTAGCCCTTTATTTGTGTGAAAAATGCCATATTTACCATATACTTGTATATTCCATATACTCATATATACAATATTAATACACTAGACTAATGCTTAAGCAAGAGTGAGTAGTATTACTGTTGAGAAGATATTTGGCAGTCAAGCTGAAATGAGTTACTGGGAACTGCATCAGGTTAAATAAGCAATATTATTGTCAAATGTCCGTATTAGCTGTACAGGCGAAATAGAATAAAAGTAAACAAATCTGAATAAATGGAGTTTAACATTGAAAATTGGTATATTAATCCAAATCCTGGACCTAATTTTCTTAAATTTAATATGAACTATCTTGAAAGTTATGACTATTTAAACCCTTTTCACTCTTGCAGGAGTCACTATGTTGGTGACACAATGTCGACAGAGAGCTGTTTTACCTCCAATATAGGAGAGTCATTGATGCCCAAAGATTGAATGTTCCTACCTCTCATTGAACTCTACAACATGTACAGTACTGTGTAAGTATAATTTTTGTGTCGCCCTTTCGGAGAAAAGGCGATACAAAGGGATTGCTTTGTCCGTCCGTCCGTCCCTCTGGGCGTCTGGGCGTCCGTCCGTCCGTCACACAAACTTAACGTTGGCTATAACTTTGCCATTTCTTAAGATTTCTTCATCAAACTTTACAATTGTATTGCTTATGACAAAAGGGTCATGATGCCGCCAAATTTAGTAGGTCAAGGTCATATTTGACAGAGTTATGCCCCTTTTTGTACTTGGATTTTGTCACGAAAACTTAATGTTGGCTATAACTGCCATTCCTTAAGATTTCTTCATCAAACTTTCAAATTGTATTGCTTATGACATAAGCGTCATGATGCCGCCAAATATTGTTGGTCAAGGTCATATTTGACAGAGTTATGCCCCTTTTTCTATTTAGATTTTGTCATCAAATTATTGGTTATTCTGACAAAGCGTAAGAGGGCGACACAAGTGTTCTACTGAACACCCATCTAGTTTTATTCATGACCTAAAAGAACTGTACTTAAGTAGGATGAAAAAAGCACATGAACAGTAACTGTTCCTCCTGCTATACTTTCTGTACCATTTTCCATGTGGTAAAAATAAGGACAAAGTTGTCAAAACAAGACATTAGAGCCTTCCAAAATATTATGAAGTAACGACAGGTGAGATACAACTTATGGCATTAAGAACATTTTATGCGCACAAAGATGGATATTAAAATTGCATTGTCTGTAAGTCTGCCCAGTCTTTTTTTGTGTCCAGACTGTCACTTTGTCATACATGAAGGGAAATAAATAGGCACACATGTTTAACATATCGAGATGACGTGTAGCACACAAGACGAAGGTCAAGGTCACATTTGATGTTCAAAGTAATGAGGTTTATGCTTAAAATCGTATGATCAAACTAATGACTCAAGCAAATCTGGCATTCTTGATTACATTACTACCAGGGTATACAAATTACCATATTATATTCTGTTCTGCTCAATGTTTTATTGCTGCTACGCCACATTTCTAATTTCTTGTTTGTGCTACTTTTATTTGATTTGTATTTCAGAGGTGCTGAAGTGCAGAATATCTTGTCAACCTCGCAACTAGAAACCGTTAGAAATGTTTTACGCTGGATATATTTGATGGAGTCATGCAGAACTTCATTGTTAGAAGGTGTGTCTGTTGCACTGAAGCTGTCCCGAATCATGTGTGCATTTCTTACAGGTCAGTTTACTTACAGTCTCTTAATAAGTAGATTTCAGTTGACAAATGATAACATCATTCTGTAAAAGAAAATGTTCTTGAAAAAGGATTACATATACAAGTAAAGGTTGCCTTTAAACATGTTAGTCATAATGTATTTGCATTGTTGTAACTATGATTCACAGTAAGATAAACTGTTGTTGTTTACATTTCAAGGATTGTCTGTAAAACTTTGCAACTGCTTCTACAGTTTCACAGTAAGCTCAAACTTTGCAATCGGATACACCTAAAATTTAATGGTTATAGCTTAGTTTATACTTTTGTCATTTGTTGCACATCTTTACCAGTTTACTTTTCAAGTCTAATATACAGCTTAAAGTCTTTATACCCCCGAAACGAAGTTTGGGGCGGTATATAGGAGTCACCCGGTGGTTGTTTGGTCGGTCGGTCAGGTGGTCTGTTGCATTTTCCTTGTCCGGAGCATAACTTGAAAACTACTAGTTGGAATTCAATACAACTTCATACAATGGTCAAGCACATTGAGAGGAAGTGCAGTGCACAAGAACCATAACTCCATCTTGACTCATTACAGAGTTATTGCCCTTTGTTACTTTTCCTTGTCCGGAGCATAACTTGAAAACTACTAGTGGGAATTCAATACAACTTCATACAATGGTCTAGCACAATAAGAGAAAGTGCAGTGTACAAGAACCATAACTCTATCTGAGTAATTACAGAGTTATTTCCCTTTGTTACTTTTCCTTGTCAGGAGCTTAACTTGAAAATTACTGGTGGGAATTCAATACAACTTCATACAGTGGTCAAGCACAATAAGAGGAAGTGCAGTGTACAAGTACCATAACTCTATCTTGAGTAATAACAGAGTTATTGCCCTTTTTTACTTTTCCTTGTTCGGAGCATAACTTGAAAACTACTGGTTGGAATTCAATACAACTTCATACAATGGTCAAGTATATTGAGAGGAAGTGCAGTGCACAGGAACCATAACTCTTTCTTGACTCATTACAGAGTTATTGTCCTTTGTTACTTTTCCTTGTCCGGAGCATTACTTGGAAACTCCTGGTTGGAATTCAATACAACTTCATTCAATGGTCTAGCACAATGAGAGAAAATGCAGTGCACAAGAACCATAACTCTATCTTGAGTAATTACAGAGTTATTACCCTTTGTTACTTTTCCTTGTCCTGAACATAACTTGAAAACTACTGATTGGAATTCAATACAACTTCATACAATGGTCAAGTACATTGAGAGGAAGTGCAGTGCACAAAAACCATGACTCTTTCTTGACTCATTACAGAGTTATTGCCCTTTGATACTTTTCCTTGTCCGGAGCATAACTTGAAAACTACCGGTTGGAATTCAATTTAACTTCATACAATGGTCAAGTACATTGAAAGGAAGTGCAATGCACAGGAACCATAACTCTATCTTGACTCATTACAGAGTTATTGCCCATTTTTACTTTTCCTTGCCGCAGAGCAAGAGTCACCTGATGGTTGGTCGGTCGGTCGGTCAGGTGGTCTGTTGCATTTTCCTTGTCCGGAGCATAACTTGAAAACTACTAGTTGGAATTCAATACAACTTCATACAATGGTTCAGTACAATGAGAGGAAGTGCAGTGTACAAGAACCATAACTCTATCTTGAGGAATTACAGAGTTATTGGCAAGAACAATATCTATTTTAGGTTTTTTTTGCAAGGTATTCTGTTTGCAAGGTATACTTCCTCAGTTTATAAAGCAGTCTTTTGGGGGTATAAATCACATTTAGTGATAGGTCTAGTTGTTATCTGTTTCACTGTTGTCGATGTACTTGGGTTTTTTCATTTTTTGCACAGTAATGCTTAACATACATTCTAAAATTGTTGGAAATTATCAGGAAATGATATGTTCTTAGATCGTACAGTGCACTGTTTTCTAGCAGGCTTGCTGAGAACATATACTAAGTCATCTGTACTGAATAAGACAGACTTCTCGGAACATATCCCAGGATTACCATCTTTCTATGACCTGTAAGTACACTTGGGTATGATTTAAACATGACGTTGTTGTTTGTGTGACAATCATTTATCAGACTATGCTTGCATTGAAAAATGCTTGTCATCAGATGGTATATCAGTGAGGCAGGGACGTCATTGATCATGAAAATAAGGGTAAAATTTCACTCATAAAATATCTTTTACATTTCATTTGTAAATCATCATTCATATTTTCAATGAAAAGGAACATGCTGAAACAGAATTAAATGATACTTGATGTATGCACCAAAATGGCGCGTTTTCTTTTAACGTCTCACATATAGAAGTGCTGAACAGCTTACAAACTACCCGTGAAACGAGAATATTAATTAAATATCATTAAGGATATCATGAAAAATTGACTGCCATTGCTAGGTCTCTGGTTTGCAGTCTTATTTACTTATGCGTTCACCTGCAGTATACATGTGTTGAAGTTGTTAAACATGTGACTAACTCATTACTACAATGGGAAAATGGATGATCTCTTTTGCTATTTATGGTTATGGTAACATTGTATATATTTCAGATATGTATCATTACTGCAGCAATTCGAGGCCGTTTCCTTCGCCGACTCATTGTTTGCTTGTTACGTTCTAATTCCACTACAACAACGACACAGTGTACAATATAGAAAGGCAGTATGGACAGAATATACTGGCATTCTAAGGACACTTGCACTTCCACTGAATGAAGTAGGCAGGATTTTCTTTTGTTCCTGATATTCTTGAAATCCATTGTCTGTGTCTGGTAAGACTTGGGGGAAAGAAAGTCGTCATACAATGCTTTCCAGTAACATTTTCTAACAGGGAAGCAGGGTTTCCACTGGCCCTAAAATTTTTTTGGCCACAATTATAAGGAAGGAATGTATGGTGTGATGCAAGTTCTATTAAGACAGCCTCTAATGTCTAAGAATGTTCACTTCCGAAGGAAGTTTAAACAATTTAACTTTAATTGTGCTTTTAAATATTCATAACAACGATAAATTGAATGTTAGAATATTTAACCTATGCTGTGGACTTATGAGCCATTTAAAATGAGTTGTTTAAGGAAATGTTGATTTGACATGTTTTATCAATATATGATCTTGTACTTTAAAACCAATTTTAGAACCAGAAACACTGAATTTAGAACTAGATGAGATCACTATGGAGTTCATGATCTACGTTTCTCGTGATTTTGTATTTGTGTGCCTTCTGATTTCACATTCATCTGCCTTGTAGCGTATATGTCGAGACTTTGTGACTGTGCTGATGCCTTATTCTGCATTCTATTGTTGTTTTTTTTCTTCAGTTAGTGTTACCAATAGAGATGTATTTAAAACCAGAAGAGACCAATGTAGAGTTGATAAGACTGTACTGCCAGAGTCTGTATTCCGGTACCCTACGACCATGTTGGTGCCCAGTTCTGTATCTTGTTGCTGTACATCATGTCAACAGATTCATGTATACACAGGACAGATCACATACAAAACTGAAATGTTCAATGATGACACAAATTCTTAAGTCAAAGAATGAGGTAGTGTTTCTGTATTTTAATTTACTGCTGCATTTAATGAATAGTATACATGAACTGTAAAACAATGTATAAGAACTTATAAATATTGGCAGAATCTGTCCACAGATATTTAGGTTTATGATATATGCTCCAGTTTTGGTTTGATGACTGTTTGCACCGATATCAGGCTTAGCATATAGGGTGTAACTAAGATACATTGTATTAGTCATCCCGCAGTTACTACTGGTTACTCCAGGGACAGATTTGTACGGAGACAAATGGTGCGGAGAGTCGCTAACATTTTATATATCCATATCAACTTCTTTTAAATTGGTAAATTTATTTGAGGATGACCGTAGAGAGAGCTTAATGGCGAATGGCGTAGCATCCTTGGAAGAGACGGTACTAATGTCTCGTGACATTAAGATAGGAATTTAGGATTTGGCCATGGAGACTGCAGTAGACAAGAGGTAAACATTTACACAGGTTCAACTGAAATAAAATGTTGCATATCAGGAAATGCAATTTTATGATATTGTTATATTGCAGGAATTGAAGAAGCATATGATACAATACAAACAAGCGAACATCACAAAAGATTACGGGATGGAACTGTACGCGACCTTACCAGCTATAAGACAGACATTTATTGATTTGTTAAGAAAACTTTAGTGTGTTTATAACAGGTCTACAATCTGATAAAAATGAAAGCACAAAATGCTTCGGAAGTGACAAAGACTATGTGAGACTGAAAAAGATCTAGAAATTATTCCACATAGTGCTTGGACAAAAAATTGACATCATTTGCATAATGTTTTGGAGTGATCACATGGCAAATTTAGGTTCAACTTCTGTTGCAGTGACGTGTATTTTCATGCGACTGCTTTCAGAACTTGATTGGAAAGAAGGTCTTAGAATGAGCCATGTCTCCATTTTGTTTCCTATTTTAAGAGCATAAAGTTAAAATCATGTACCCTTTTACTTTACATTAAATAACATATAGAATCTTCCAGCAAATTGATGCATGATACTAATAGTTGTAATACTTAGGATATATTTAAAGATGAAGACAAACTCTTGCCAGTATATGTCTACTCGTGTACATTTGTATTAAGTAATGCTCTTTACAAACAGTGTTAAATAAATATAATTTTATTATTGGTTTGTTATTTTTTTCTACCGACAGAGTAAATTTCATTTGTTTCCAGTGTATATTTAATCAAATGTTTTTTCATAGATCACACAATAGATAACTTTTATCAGTTATCTGCTATAAGAAAAGTTAAGGAGAGTTAATCAAATATTTGAATTATCAACAAATTATAAGGAAGTGTTAGCCAATGAGTACATCTCCAGTGCAAGAAGATAAAACAGCTACCAGACACCCAATGGACTCTAAGAGAATGGAACAGAATGGTTTACAGTTTTGCGAAAGTACAGAAAGTGATACAATCTTCAGCACATTAGGTAAGGCATGTTGGGAATTACAAAATTCTACTTAAAAAAGTTGGCATTGATTGTATAAGTGTCAGCGACTAAGTATTCATGTGTGTTCAGCCCTGTTATGACTTATTTTGGTATTGTTGTTGTTTTAGTGAAACATTCCAGGTTGATTTTCTACGCCTATTTCATTAGACTTTTTAAAGAAATAATGTCTTAAACAAGCACAGTTAATTTAGAATAATCAATCAGTAGCGTAAGACAATACATGTATACAGTTTACAACCATTGCTTACAATGCAGTTTGTCTCTGGAGGGTCACTTCACCAAAACGTCTTCAGGTTCTAATCCAATCTTCTGTACTATGTTCTGATGCTAGCAACACTAAAGCAAATGTTTGCATGTTTATGAATACAGTTGAATCTGTGTTAGTTGTCATCTGATAAAATTTCCACTTGCCTCAAGCAGCTTCTATATTCATTTTGTCTCGGACAATCAGCACATGTACTAAACATTCAGCAGTGACATGCTCTATACCCAGGTTGTTGTATACAATGTCCGGCTTCTTAATACATTGTACAGGTTTGACTGCATTCTAACTGATGAACCAACAAAGCATCACATTTATATTTCATGTTTTCAAGCTGTTTTAACTAGTGTTATATTTTATGAACAACGCGCCTCCCTGGTGAAGTGGTTTAAGTGGCTGTTTTGTGATTGCTCATAGTCTCACTGATGAAGGGGCATGGGTTGGACCCCTGCTATTGTCTTAAGGAAATTGGCAGTATATTTAGTAATATGATGGATGGGTGTTCAGCACTAGTTCTTCCAAGTATTGATAGTTAGATAAACTGTCTGCCTGCAAATACCTGAATATGGTTCACATTAAAAGTTTTGTGTTAAATGTTCATGTATAAAAAATGTGAACAGTACTAATATGTTATGTATATTTTCAGGTTTGAGTCGACAGAAACAACAACTGCGAGACTAGGGGAGATGACTCTATCAGCACCCATACACTTACACACAGCTACAGGTGAGCACATAGATATTGTTACAGAACAGTTGCTTAGCGAAGCTAAACAAAATCTGAACGGTATCAGGGCCATATATCTAAAAACATTCAGTCACAGTGAACAGCTGGTATTAACATAAAGGTAATCCGATGAATATTCTTTGGTTATGTGTTTGCTACAGGAAATTGAAGCTGGAAGTAGATTAAATTTGATACAAGAATCATTTGGAGCTCAGTCCAAGTAAAGTTTGTATATATATATATATATATATATATATATATATATATATACGTGAAAAATTCAAAAACATGTGCCGGAAAAAAGTTAAATATATTAAAAGATAAAAACACAGTCCATGAGATAATTAAATTATAATAATAATTTAATTATCTCATGGACTGTGTTTTTATCTTTTAATATATATATATATACACTGTCAGTTAAACTTCGTTCGCTCGAACTTCATTCGCTCGAATACAACCGATCGCTCGAACTCGGTCGACGGTCCCGGCAAAATCTCTATATAAATCATATTGTTCCACCTCCGAAACCTCGAACCCCGATCTCTTGATCTCTCGAACCTGTCTGGCGGTCCCTTCAGATCTATTTCATTGTCAATTACATGCTTTCGCTCGAACAATAAAAGGTGTCAGTCTCAATTATCGGGCAAACAATTGCGCATTTGGCCTCAGACCACAGTTATTTGCCCTTGGTTGACCACAATAAGGAAGCAGTTATAGGTAAAATAGTGCTTGTGTTTGATGCTGGATATTTTTAATTTTTTGAATGAAATATATAGGATAAAGGGTATTTATTGGCAGAGAAGACCTAAAATAGCATGAAAATGACAATTTTATTGAAGTTTTTATGTCAGAAAATATTACTTGACTGCTTGTTTACAGTAGTGATTTTGCATGGTTCCGACCATTTTCAGAAATTATTCATACTCATGAACTTTGACCTGAAATGGTGAAAAAAATGCCGGTCAACCTATAGTTTACTGGAGCTTAAAATGTTGCACTTGGATGATATTATTCAGAAGAGGTTAGTTTTATTTGATCGGAATGTCAGAGAAATTGCCAGCTGGCATAATGTTTATATAGAA
>JAFMSR010000001.1:40582267-40613296 GCA_022818135.1 Saxidomus purpurata | reverse complement strand
GATTATGTAATGCTTGTTGTTGGTCTTGTACTCTTTGAAGGTTAGTATAGATCTTGTACTGAAGGAAGTAAAGATATGGACTGGAGTCTACAACAGCTAAATCCATCCAGGCATCAGCTTCCTCTCTATGTAGCACTTCTATGTAGCACTTCCTCCTCAGTAGATCGGAATAGTTCATACTGAAGTTCTTTTGGAATAAAGTTTATTTCTGAAGACAAAAAACTGACACAAAAGGCTAGTATATACCTTAAACCTTGTTCTTCATTGTATTGAGTGGACATTATGTAGAATCCTAATTTCCTAGGGAGTTGATCTCCCTTACCAAATCCAGGTGCTGCTAGAACAACTTCTCTGATGTATGGTTCTTCAATGTTGCTCAGAATGAACGCTGCACTTTCCATGTCACCTGTGGAATAAAACACAGAAGCCAACTTCAGCCTGCTTGATAAGACATCTGAGTTAATTCCTGCACACAACCACATTAGTGCTTGAGGACAGAAATGATTGTTTTGTTGTATGTTGTAGGATGCAATCAAAGAACCTAATGTAGTACAGAATAAAGGTGCCAGCAATCTGCATGCTCTCTGTATAAACAGGGTTCCTTCAGTGTGATACTTGACTAAATGAGCAATAATCTGCCGCAGATGAAGGATCTGTTTTTCTAAACATTTGTTTTTTATTGTAATCATGTGAGATTTGTAAGTTCCAAAAATACATATAGCTGTATCTAATAACAGATGTACTTCAGTGCTGGAAGATGTTGCAAAATTTTCAGACCATAATTTGGCATTGTAATCTGCATCATGTAAAATACCCAACTTTATTTTCAGGCTTTGTCCAAGTTTATCAATCTGAATCTCAAGTAGAGAACCAGCAGTATATTGTATTAATTTTAACATCGGTTTAAATAACAAGAGCTTGTTTTCAGCTGTAATTTTACCAGCCATCAAATTATTTCCAGGAATAATGAAATGTGGACAGTCACCACGCAATATAAAAACAGCTAGTTTGGACAGACAGTATTTTAAACAAAGTAAAATATTACTTTTCTTCCAAATATATGAAGGTGTACTCTCAACACAGTGTAATAAAACTGTTTTACACATATAACTTGAAATGTGTGTTTGTCCGTGAAGATTTATGAATGTTTTAAGTATCATCTTTAACAGAATATAACACCTTATCTGAGTGATATTCAAATTGAACATTAAGTATCTTTCAGCTAGGCTAGTAGAAATCCTCCACTCAAAGTCTTTGTTTTCACTTACACAACTACCTGTTGCAACAACATGGCAATCTAAGGTTGCTGCGTATTGTTTCATTTCTGCAGTAGGCCACCTTGAATGCACCTGCTCTAACCAGGGTCTGGCTGACTGAGGCCAGGATTTAAAAGGATATGAAATGACCCCATCCTTATCAATCGGATATACCTTGTATGCTGCTGATGGTCCTTGTCGTTGCAGACCTTCTCTGGTAATATCTGCATCAATAATTTTGTTTCTCATCAATACTCTTCCATGCTTGTCCTTAACTAAGTGCTCTCCTTCCATAGTGAGCGGAAGTGGAACATCTGGCCTTAGTGCTTGTAAGTAACAATATCCAGGTTGTGATGATTCATCACAGATCATCATCAGGTTGATCTTACCGGGGGACCACTCAGCCCAGTCCTGTATCACACTGTAATTTTTAAAAGGCATGAATATATCCATGTCAGAGTTAAGTCCTATTGTTGTAGTGCCTTCAGACTGACTTCCTAAATAGTAAATAGCAAATTGCTCGCCTTCTAATCTGCATTTTATTGTAAATATAGTCTCCTTTAGTAAGTTTCCTCTCCTGCTCCTCAGCACCATTTTCTTATTTACACCAATGTCATCCAGGACTTCAGACAGTCGCAGTGAGACATTGCGATACCAATCTGGAGTATGAAACATTCTGAAACATTGCAGAAAAAAAGTCTACATCTTATTGCAAACTGTAGTATGCTGGTTAGCCCAGTTTTTGTGGTAATTAGAACCCTTTATATCACTATGGAGTACGATAAATTAAACAAGTAAACAACCAAGGTCAAAATATAATCAAGAACATCTAACATTTAGCATACGACTTTCTTTAAAAATGCTGATTGTCAAATTGTTTACACAGCTTCCAAAATATAAAGTGTGTTGACCTTTGACGTCACAGGAATATCAAATATGCTATTGTCTTCATTAGAAACATGGAAAACCAGTGTATGTATGTGGTCAAGTTAAGGTTATTGCCCTAAAAACAGGTCTAATACATGGCAAACAAGTGTAAGTAGGTGGTCAAGTAAAGGTTATTGCCTTAAAAACAGGTTTAATACATGACAAACCAGTGTAAGTAGGATGTTAAGTAAGGATTATCGTCTTAAAAACAGGTCTTACATATGGCAAACCAGTGTAGGTAGGTGTTCAAGTTAAGGGTAATCACCTTAAAAACAGGTCTTACACATGGCAAACCAGTGTAGGTAGGTGGTCAAGTAAGGGTTATTGCCTTAAAACAGGTCTAATATATAAAAAAAAACCTGTAAGTAGGTGGTCAAGTAAGGGTTATTGCCTTAAAACAGGTCTTATATATAAAAAAAAACCTGTAAGTAGGTGGTCAAGTAAAGGTTATTGCCTTAAAACAGGTCTAATATATCCAAAAAAACCTGTAAGTAGGTGGTCAAGTAAGGGTTATTGCCTTAAAACAGGTCTAATATATCAAAAAAAACCTGTAAGTAGGTGGTCAAGTAAGGGTTATTGCCTTAAAACAGGTCTAATATATCAAAAAAAACCTGTAAGTAGGTGGTCAAGTAAGGGTTATTGCCTTAAAACAGGTCTAATATATAAAAAAAACCCTGTAAGTAGGTGGTCAAGTAAGGGTTATTGCCTTAAAACAGGTCTAATATATCCAAAAAAACCCTGTAAGTAGGTGGTCAAGTAAGGGTTATTGCCTTAAAACAGGTATACTAATAGTATATGGAAAAACCAGTGTAAGTAGGTGGTCAAGTAAGGGTTATTGCCTTAAAACAGGTCTAATATATGGAAAAACCAGTGTAAGTAGGTGTTCAAGTAAGGGTTATTGCCTTAACAACAGGTCTAATATATCAAAAAAAACCTGTAAGTAGGTGGTCAAGTAAGGGTTATTGCCTTAAAACAGGTCTAATATATGGAAAAACCTGTAAGTAGGTGGTCAAGTAAGGGTTATTGCCTTAAAACAGGTATACTATATGGAAAAACCAGTGTAAGTAGGTGGTCAAGTAAGGGTTATTGCCTTAAAACAGGTATACTATATGGAAAAACCAGTGTAGGTAGGTGGTCAAGTAAGGGTTATTGCCTTAAAACAGGTCTAATATATAAAAAAAAACCTGTAAGTAGGTGGTCATGTAAGGGTTATTGCCTTAAAACAGGTATACTATATGGAAAAACCAGTGTAGGTGGTCAAGTAAGGGTTATTGCCTTAAAACAGGTATACTATATGGAAAAACCAGTGTAGGTAGGTGTTCAAGTAAGGGTTATTGCCTTAACAACAGGTCTAATATATCAAAAAAAACCTGTAAGTAGGTGGTCAAGTAAGGGTTATTGCCTTAAAACAGGTCTAATATATGGAAAAACCTGTAAGTAGGTGGTCAAGTAAGGGCTGTTGCCTTAAAACAGGTCTAATATATAAAAAAAAACCTTTAAGTAGGTGGTCAAGTAAGGGTTATTGCCTTAAAACAGGTCTAATATATCAAAAAAAACCTTTAAGTAGGTGGTCAAGTAAGGGTTATTGCCTTAAAACAGGTCTAATATATGGAAAAACCTGTAAGTAGGTGGTCAGGTAAAGGTTATTGCCTTAAAACAGGTCTAATATATCAAAAAAAACCTTTAAGTAGGTGGTCAAGTAAGGGTTATTGCCTTAAAACAGGTCTAATATATAAAAAAAAACCAGTGTAAGTAGGTGGTCAAGTAAGGGTTATTGCCTTAAAACAGGCCTAATATATCAAAAAAACCTGTAAGTAGGTGGTCAAGTAAAGGTTATTGCCTTAAAACAGGTCTAATATATAAAAAAAAACCTGTAAGTAGGTGGTCAAGTAAGGGTTATTGCCTTAAAACAGGTCTAATATATAAAAAAAAACCAGTGTAAGTAGGTGGTCAAGTAAGGGTTATTGCCTTAAAACAGGCCTAATATATCAAAAAAACCTGTAAGTAGGTGGTCAAGTAAAGGTTATTGCCTTAAAACAGGTCTAATATATCAAAAAAAACCTGTAAGTAGGTGGTCAAGTAAGGGTTATTGCCTTAAAACAGGTCTAATATATGGAAAAACCTGTAAGTAGGTGGTCAAGTAAGGGTTATTGCCTTAAAACAGGTCTAATATATAAAAAAAAACCTGTAAGTAGGTGGTCAAGTAAGGGTTATTGCCCAAAAACAGGTATACTATATGGAAAAACCAGTGTAAGTAGGTGGTCAAGTAAGGGCTGTTGCCTTAGAAATAGGTATAATACATGGAAAACCGGTGTAGGTATGTGGTCAACTAAGGGTTGTTGCTTTAGAAAGAGGCGTACTATTTCGAAAACCAGTGTAGGTTGGTGGTCAGGTAAGGGTAATTGCCTTAAAGAGACATAATGCATGGAAAACCACTGCAACTAGGTGGTCAATTATTGCTACCAACGCTGGTATCTTTTTCTTAGGTTATGACCTTTAATTGAAATCTTACCTACGCTTATACAGTACCTATGTCATCAACTCTCATTTCACATTAATCAAATACAGTCAAACCTGTGAACAAAGGCCAAAACCTCCCCTTTTTACATAGTTGACCTTTGTTCTGAGGTGTAATTGCTCTAATAAATGAATACAGGGTTTTCAAAGTCTGGCCTTTATTCACAGCGTGACCTTCTTTCAGAGGTGGCTGTTAGTACAGATGTGACTGAACAACATTTTTATATTTATTGTTTTATAGGATTATATTATATAGTTTCGAATCGGGGCGGTACCTTCATTCAGTGGTGTACTCATACTACTGGTGACTCATTGGGGATCAGTTGTTATGCACAAAGAAATGGTAGAGTGATCTCTCTTCATTAAGAATGGGCCTTAGCATATTCTCTGCGTTAGAATTGTATCATTTATATCAAACTTATAGACTAAAATGACTTTTTTTGCAATAACTTTTATCAATAACTACAGCTGTGGCCATCAAACTGCAGCATTTCCCTATAGTATAGTTTCATACAGAGACGTTTTACACTAGCTAAAATCCAATACAATTTTAAATGGAAGATTCTATTATAAATAACCGCTCAAAACAGGAGTGTACAATATACCTCAGTAGTCAGGTTTCGATCGATAAATTACAACCATATACTACCCAACCTTTATTTTGAGTTGCATTGTTTAAAAAAAGTATTTACATTTTTGTAATTAAATAAATACATCTCAATGCTGTTTAATTTAACAAAATTCGTAAAAAAGTTGAAACGGAGATATAGGTACTTTCTGTGACTGAATAGATTACAATCACACATCTTGAAAATTTAGAATCTAACTTCAAACATGTTTTATAAAACGATTATATTACAATTACAATTTTATAATTTATGCAAGTTTATACTTAACATGCAATTTTCGTAAATGAGTCGTATAGAATTTTCATATGAATGTTTTTATTATACCCTCAAAACGAAGTTTAGGGGGGTATATAGGAGTCACCCGGTGGTTGGTTGGTTGGTCGGTCAGGCGGTGACTGTTGCATTTTCCTTGTCCGGAGCATAACTTGAAAACTACAAGTTGGAATTCAATACAACTTCATACAATGGTCAACCACATTGAAAGGAAGTGCAGTGCACAAGAACCATAACTCCATCTTGACTAATTATAGAGTTATTGCCCTTTGTTACTTTTCCTTGTCCGGAGCATAACTTGAAAACTACTTGTTGGAATTCAATACAACTTCATACAATGGTCAAGCACAATAAGAGGAAGTGCAGTGCACAAGAACCATAACTCTTTCTTGAGTAATTACAGAATTATTGCCCTTTGTTACTTTTCCTTGTCGGGAGCATAACTTTAAAACTGCTGGTTGGAATTCAATACAACTTCATACATTGGTCGAGTACATTGAGAGGAAGTGCAGTGCACAGGAAAATAACTCTTTCTTGACTCATTGTCTGGAGTATAACATGAAAACTACTGGTTGGAATTCAATACAACTTCATACGATGGTCAAGTACATTGAAAGGAAGTACAGTGCAAAGGAACCATAACTCTATCTTGAGTAATTACAGAATTATTGCCCTTTGTTACTTTTCCTTGTCCAGAGCATAACTTGAAAACTACTGGTTGGAATGCAATACAACTTCATACAATGGTCCGGCACAATGAGAGGAAGTGCAGTGTACAAGAACCATAACTCTATCTTGACAAGAACAATATCTCTATTTTAGTTTTTTTTTTGCAAGGTATTCTGTTACTACGAACTTCCTCAGTTTATAAAGCAGTTTTTCGGGGGTATTAATCACATTTAGTGATAGCTCTAGTTCAAATATGAATGCATGTAGAATGTTATCTCACTCAATAATGCGAAAATCAGGAGGAAATCAAGATTATTGGGTAGATAAAGGTAGCTTTACATTGATACCACACCCATTAAAATCCGTTTACTTTAGCTATGGCTATCGCCTGCTAAACATTACTTTCTTGTGTATACTAATACAAAAATGGTTGGAAGAAGGTCAGCGTACGCCATTGAAATACGGTCCTATTAATATTAAGAATCGTTGTATTCTTGGCATAGGGTTTAAAGACATTTTTGATGAAATATGTTCTGTTTATAGGCATAATGAAATGTCTTTTTCGGCAGTTATTTGTTGGTTTAAGAAATTCAAATGTGGGTTAGTTTCAACAGAAGATGCACCACATGGCTGTAGGCCGAAAAAGGCAACTACTGCCAAGATGGTTGCTAGAGTGAAAGAAATAGTTGCTACTGATGCAAGATACACCACTAGGCAAATAGCTAGTATGGTTGGCATCTCATTTAGGAGCAGCTCATGCAATTCTGAAACGTAATTTTAAAATGAGAAAATCTGTGCTAGATGGATTCCCCATCTGTTGACAGATGAGCAGAAAAAGACACGCATGCAATGCGCGAAAAATGTTGCTGAAACAGTTTTCAAATTACAATGCACGGTCTTTTGCAAATGTCGTCACTGGTGACGAGACATGGGGTCACTTTTTGAGCCCAAACGAAAGATTCGGAACAAAATATGGGCAACAAAGTCCGGCAAAAGACCCTGCATTGCAAAGTGGACCATGAGTGTCAAGAAGGTAATGTATGCCATATTCTTCACAAATCAGGGTCCTGCCATTCAGGTTGCTGTACCTAAAGGCAAATCAGTATATGCGAAGTTTGACAAGACTAAAGTTCTTCGAAAACTGAAGAAATATTTAAAAAATCAAAGACTTGCAACTGGTTTGGCCAATGTCAGATTGCTACATGACAATGCGTCATCGCACAAGGCGTCTATTGTACAAGATTTTCTTAAGCAGGAAAAGGTTGTTGTGCTCCCTCACCCTCTTTATTCACCTGACCTTGCCCCATGTGGCTTCTTTTTGTTCCCAAGGCAAAGAAAATACCTTTCTGGTCGAAAATTTGTTCAGCACAAACACCTTGGTTCTGCAATATTCCACATAGTATACGTAGAAAGGATTGGGTTAGAAGACTGAAACTTTGCATATCTGTTGGAGGTGAATACTTCGAGTGGACAAAATAAAAGCTAACCAATTACAGTTGCAATTCCTTATTCTACTTACCTACTTATCACATGTGTATGGTGACAATGTATATATTTATATACGTTTTGTACAACATGGGACAAGAATAGATTGGGTGGCGAGTCCATACCACAAGCATCTGTGCATATTCATACATTCGTGCAATCACTCCTCATTTGAAATTAATCATTTGATGGTAAGCACAAAGCATTTACCACTATATACTTGTCATTTAAAAATGTCCAACAGAAATGCAACAAGGCTATCTGCATACTAGTATTCATACATATATGCTTGCACTCCTCATTTGTAATGCATCATTTGGTAGTAAGTACCATTATCCACTTGTCATTTAAAACTTTCCAACAGAAATGCACTAAGACACATGGAAGGTGTACATAAATGCATGCACATGTCATTTTTGTTGAGCCCGCTTGCGGTGAGCTCGATATAGTTGTCACTTTTGGCGGTTCAGTGTATGTGCATGCGTGTGTCCTCCCGTCCGTCCGTCCGCACGCATGAAGCGTACCTTAGGTAGTAGGAGGTGTGGCCTAAGACAATAGAAATCTATTGTCTTCATTCCGTCTTTTGTCCCTTAAGTGGTCATTCTTTTGTTACTTAAGTGGTCACTCTATTGTTCGAGAACAATGGAAATACCACCTATGGGTGTGTGTCCGTCCGTCCAATTTTGTCCGGACCATATCTTTTTCATGCATGGGATTTTGATGTTACTTGGCACAAATGTTCACCATCATGAGACGGAGTGTCATGCGCAAGAACCAGGTCCCTAGGTCTAAGGTCAAGGTCACACTTGGAGGTTAAAGGTCAAATTGAAGAATGACTGTCCGGAGCATATCTTTTTATGCCCCCGAAGGGCGGCATATTAAAATCGCACCGTCTGTCTGTCCGTCTGTCTGTCTGTCCGTCTGTCTGTCCGTCCGTCCGTCTGTGCGTCCCCACTTACAAATTCGTGTCCGGACCGTAACTCTGTCATGCATTGAAGGATTTTCATATAACTTGGCACACATGTCTAGCACATCAGGACGACGTGTCGCGTGCAAGACCCACAACCCTTCCTTAAAGGACAAGGTCACACTTGGAGTATGAAGTTATGGAATCCTCTATATATGCACACATTCGTGTCCGGACTGTAACTTTGTCATGCATTGAAGGATTTTAAAATAACTTGGCACAAATGTCTAGCACATCAAGACGATGTGTCGCGTGCAAGACCCACGTCCCTAGCTCAAAGGTCAAGGTCATACTTAGAGTTTGAAGGTAATGGATTCCTCTATATATGCATATATATATATATATCTATATATGCATATATGCACACATTCGTGTCCGGACTATAACTCTGTCATGCATTGAAGGATTTTAAAATAATTTGGCACACATGTCTAGCACATCAAGACGACGTGTCGCGTGCAAGACCCACGTCCCTAGCTCAAAGGTCAAGGTCATACTTAGAGTTTGGAACTTAACTTTGTCATGCATTGAAGGGTTTTAAAATAATTTGGCACAAATGTCAAGCACATTAAGACGACATGTCGCGTGCAAGACCAACATCCCTACCACAAAAGTCAAGGTCACACTTAGAGTTTATAGGTAATGGAATCCTGTATATATGCATACATTTGTGTCCGGACTATAACTTGATCATGCTTCGAAGGATTTTAAAATAACTTTGCACAAATGTCTAGCACATCAAGCGGATGTGTTGCTAGCAAGACCCAAGTCCCTACCTCAAAGGTCAAGGTCACACTTAGTGTTTATAGGTTATGGAATACTGTATGCGTGGTTACTCTGTCATGCATGGAAGGATTTTAAAATGACATAGCACATTTATTGAGCACATGGAGAGGACACAGACTGAGGCACCTCTTTCAGGGGCATTCGTCACTTGTGAGGGACAGCTCTTGTTCATGCATGGAGGGATTTTAATTTAACTTGGCACAAATGTACACCATCATGCGCAAGAACCAGGTCCCTAGGTCTCAGGTCAAGGTCACACTTAGAGGTTAAAGTTCAAAGTCAAGAATATCTTTGTCTGGAGCATTTCTTCTTCATGCATGGAGGGATTTTGATGTTACTTTGTACAAATGTTCACCACCATGGGCTACCCTTGTTTTTAGAATTACTTCCCTCTGTTGTTACTATAAATAGCTTATATTGTAACTCTTTTATTACTGGCTGTAGAGAAAAATCGAGACCACTTTTCTGTGGTACAACATGCATGTTACATCCAATATTTAGGTGTATTTTGACCCATCTCTATGTGGTAAGGAGTTA
This sequence comes from Saxidomus purpurata, assembly GCA_022818135.1. Lineage (NCBI taxonomy): Eukaryota > Metazoa > Mollusca > Bivalvia > Venerida > Veneridae > Saxidomus > Saxidomus purpurata. The sequence goes on along the minus strand of JAFMSR010000001.1, from coordinate 40,603,250 downwards.
GCCCTTTTGACATATAGCGGGCTCGACATGTTGCACGTGGGCATCTAGTTTATAAAGCAGTCGGAAGTAAGCATGTTGTAATTTTTACATGAATAATCTTCCATAGTTGTACATCACTCAAAATTGCCGTCATCGAATAGGAAAAGATCTAATTCAGAAATTTAATGGTCACACTCAATTTTCCATGACAGACATTATTGCTGTTTAAGAGAACACCAATGATACAACATCGACATTTTTTTTGAAACATGTACTTTAATACTATTAGTCAGGGTGTTACATACCAAACCTGACACGTTATTATGCAGATAAATCATTTTAATTTAGTTAAGTTATGTTCCCTACACAAATGGGTACAGTACTGAACATGGGTCTTCCCATGAAGAAAAAGTGAGTTTTGGGATCAGCATGTGTACTTTACAATTACAAACAACAGTCCTTAACAGTGCTTATTACAACAGAGAACGATACACTATAATTATGAACGATATATGAAGCGCATGCTACACAATAGATAGAGTACACGTAATACGATTACTTTGGACCTTTTAGATTTTTGATTGGTTTTTCATTTCACCAACTCTGTTTGTTTTGTTTCTCTATAACAATTTGTTGTCCGTTTATTGAGACAAAATTGATTAGACCAATTTATTAGACTTCTGTAAGTTTCAAATGTCCACAGTTTACCTAGGTGCGAAATGATCAAAGTAAGTGTCAAATTAGAACAGATGCAAGTGACTTAGGCAGGGTATTGATCCTGAGGTTCGAGAAAGTAGATGTAAAAGTTAATTGCTGTCAACACGTATTTTTAAAGCACCACTACATGAAAGACACTGTCCATTTGTATTTTGACAACCAACATAATTATCTTTTTAATAAATCATTCATAGTTTTTAAGTAAATTCCTGTGATGATGATTATTATATCCCCGAAACAAAGTTTAGAGGAGTATATAGGAGTCACCCGGTGGTTGGTGGGTTGGTTGGGCGGGTGGTCTGTTGCATTTTTCTTTTTCGGCGCATAACTTGAAAACTACAAGTTAGAATGCAATTCATCTTCATACAATGGTCAAGCACATTGAGAGGAAGTGCAGTGTACAAGAACCATAACTCCATCTTGACTAATTACAGAGTTATTGCCCTTTGTTACTTTTCCTAGTCCGGAGCATTACTTGAAAACTACTGCTTGGAATCCAATTCAACTTCATACAATGGTCAAGTACAATGAGAGGAAGTGCAGTGCACAAGAACCATAACTCTATCATGACTCATTACACAGTTATTACCCTTTGCTACTATTCCTTGTCTGGAACATCATTCGAAAACTACAGGTTGGAATTCATACAATGGTCAAGCACAATGAGAGGAAGTGCAGTGCAAAAGAACAATAACTCTATCTTGACTCATTACAGAGTTATTGCCTTTTTTTACTTTTACTTGTCTGGAGCATAATTCGAAAACTACTGCTTGGAATTCAATTCAACTTATTACAATGGTCAAGCACAATGAGAGGAAGTGCAGTGTACAAGAACCATAACTCTATCTTGATAAATTACAAAGTTATTGCGAAGAACAATATCTCTTTTTTTACTTTTTTTTTGTGAGGTATTCTGTTACTACGAACTTCCTCAGTTTATAAAGCAGTCTTTCGGGAGAATAAATCACATTTAGTGATGGGTCTAGTTTTTAGCTCACCTGGCACAAAGTGCCAGAGTCAGCTATTAGGATCAATCTCTGTCCAGGGTCCGTCGTACGTTGTCCGTCCACCATTTCCTTCAAACGACATCTCCTCTGAAACCACTGGGCCAATGTTGATGAAACTTTGCAGGGATGTTTCTTGCATGAAGCTCTATCAAAGTTGTTCAAAGAATTCCATTCAATGATGAACTCTGGTTGCTATGGCAACAAATAGGAATTTTTTAAAAAATCTTCTACTCAGAAACCACAAGGCCTAGAGCTTAGATATTTGGCATGTGGCATTGTCAAGTGGACCCCTACCAAGATTGTTCAAATTATGACCCCGGGGTCGAAATTGACCCTGCCCGGGTGGGTACTTAAGTTTTACATAGGCTAGCTTATATAGGATTAACTGTAGTGTCCTTGCTAAATGATTAACCTCTTTCAAAAAATAGGAAATGGTTCCAGTCTAGTGCACTCAGGACCGCTGTTACTAGAAATAGAAAAATCTTTACACGGCTGCTTCTTATGAACCAATGGATGGAATGTCAGGGACTTTGTTTTTCTAGAAGTCACAATTTATGGAAGCCAGCCTATTTTGGACCATTACCCAAAGCCGCTGTTGTGTGTCCAAACAAAAAGAAGGAAGCATCTTTCATATATACTTTCCTTTTGGAAATACACAAGAGCTTTGTGATCAGACAATTCAATGCATTCATGTTTGCTGTGTCGGCTAGCGTACCTAAAATGAGGACAGAACTTATTTGCATTTATAGTTGAATGCACTTGCCTTACAGCGAGTATGTTCCAAATGGAAAGGAAGGAATAACTAGCATGCACAACCAGTCACATATGTGTTCCGTTTCGTTTAGTGCACATCAACAAAAGGAAGCAACTCTTAAAAAACTTTTAAAACGTGTTCCAGCTGTGTATATTCAAATAACGATGGAAGAAAGAACTGCGATACATAATGTGCTGCATAATGTGCTTAGTAAATGTTTTGTTGCATAAAAAGGCGCAGACTTAGGTAACTTTGGGGGAGCGGCCCGGGGAGACGAGAAAGGGGGTTACGGGTACATCAGCCTGGCTCTTTCTCCTGGCCTGACTTGCTTGAAGGCATGCAGGTTCATTGTGTGTATTAGTTTTGTGTATTATGGTGGGGTGCACTCCAGGGTAACGTTGGCACCCCCCTCCACCTCTAGGTATGGAGGGGAGGCCCAGGGCAGGGTTACGTCCGGGACCGCAGTAGCTCAGGAGTCAGATGTAATCCAGGCTCCCCGCTAACAACCGTCCTCATCAGGGTGTACAACTGTTGGGACTGACACCAGGTTTCCAACCTGGGTCACTGACTTGCCAGTGTACCATTAAGGGAAGGCAGTTAGTTGTCTCCCCGGGTCTGTATAAAAATTTAGGGGTTTAGCCACTATCTGCTGCCAACATTCCGCCACATGGTTTATTAAAGCATGAATAAAAGTATTGATGTTCAAACAACTGAAAACTTGTTTATTTGTTGGTTCGTGTTGCACAGGCATGTGCTTATGCTGTACACAGTGGGAATCAGTTACAAGAACCAGACATATGGAGTTTGTCCCCCAAACTACATAATGTGTGTTCCCCCTTTGTCTGGTAGCAAAACCTATATAGTGTTCCCTCTTTGTCCGTCTTTTAGTGCTTTGTCTTAAACTAGAGGTGTGGGATTTAATGTTTATTTAGCCAAATTGTGTAAAATGCCAGAAGCCATGGCAATTACAGGTGTGCAAGAGTACAAACCAGATAATTAAGTGGTGCTAGCATAAATTGGTGCTTGAACTACTTTGCTATGCAGTTTCTTTACTTGATGTCATATCAGTTGACTTGCTTCCTGTTTTGATTTAAGAACATACTGTTGAAGGGAAATAATATTTCATTGAACTGAAAAAGTATGTGTAATGCTAGTTTCCCTTTATTGTACTTGTACAAAAATTGTTGCAAAAAAAGACCTGGTTAAATCTAGTAAAAACCCATCCGCAGTCTGTACAGTATTATATTATTGTGTTTCTCGAGTAGGGTTAGTTCAGTGTCATAATGGTGTAATTGACTTTTAGGTCCTACTGATCCATCTTGGGTATGTAAACAGGAATGAGCTTTTGGGTCACTTGATGTTTATCAACAATCAGTTTGTGGACACTAGCATCCACATTCAGCAATCTGATCTCACGTGCACACACAGTAAATGGGTCAAAAATGTCATATTTACCATATGTATGTACCCACCATGTTTAAATGCTCTTGTTGGAGCAAGTCTGAGTTACTATGAACTGCATTCGATTAAATAAGCAACATTGTCCATATTAGAAATTGTACAGGCAAAAAAGAATAAAAGTAAACAACTCTGAATATATTAAGTTTTACATTGAAAATTGGTAAATTATTTCAAATCCTATTCCTGGGTCTCAATTTCTTTAATTTAATAGTGAGCTATCTTGAAAGAACTGACTAATCCTTTTCACTCATGCAGGAGCCACTATGTTGGTGACACAGTGTTGACAGAGAGCTGTTTTACCTCCAATATAGGAGAGTCATTGATGCCTAAAGACTGGATGTTCCTACCTCTCATTGAACTCTACAACATGTACAGTACTGTGTAAGTATTTTTCTTTTTACTCATGACATAAAAGAAATGTACTTAAAAAGGATGAAAACAACAGGGTCAGAAACTGAGTTCTTCCTGTTAAATTTCTGTACAATGTCAAAACAACATATATGTATAAAAGCCTTCCATAGTACTTTGAACTAATGACAGAATGAGATACAACTAGTGGCATTAAAAAAGACTTATGCGCCCATAGGTGGGGGCATATTTAAATTGCACCATTTGTGAGTCCCTCCGTCCATCCGAACTTTTTCATGTGGGGAATGTAACTATGAAACCGTCCGATCTTTTTCATTTCTGGAATGTAACTTTATCATGCATGAAGGGTTTTTGTAAAAAACCAGGCACACATGTTAAACAAATCAAGAGGCTGTTACACGCGCAAGACCAAAATCCTTAGCCCAAGGTCGAGGTCACACTTGATGTTCAAAGTAATGAAGTTTATGCTCAAAATCATATGATCTAACTAATGACTCAAGCAAATCTGGCATTCTTAATTACATTACTACCAGGGTATACTAATAACCATATTATATTCTCTTCTGCTCAATGTCTTATAGCCAAGTTTATGCTTTCTATGTTTGTGCTACTTTTATTCTTTTATTTGATTTGTTTTTCAGAGGTGCTGAAGTGCAGAATATCTTGTCAACCTCGCAACTAGAAACTGTTAGAAATGTTTTACGCTGGATATATTTGATGGAGTCATGCAGAACTTTGTTGTTAGAAGGTGTGTCTGTTGCACTGAAGCTGTCCCGAATCATGTGTGCATTTCTTACAGGTCAGTTTACTAACAGTCTCTGAATGAGTAGATTTCAGTTGACAAAGAAGAACATCATTCTGTAAAGGAAAATGTTCTTGAAAAAGGATTATATGTACAAGTAAAGGTCGTCTTTAAACATGTTAGTCATAATGTATTTGCATTGTTATAACTATAATTTACAGTAAAATAAACTGTTGTTGTTTACATTTCAAGGAGTGATCATAAAACTTTGCAGCTGTTTCTACAGTTTCACAGTAAGCTCAAAATTTGTGATCAGATACACCTAAAATTTAATGGTTATACCTTACATAGTTTAGTTTATACGTTGTTGTACATCTTTATAAGTTCACTTTTCAAATCTAATATACAGGTGTCGATGTACTTGCTTTTTTCATGTTTTGCAAAGTAATGCTTAACGTACATTGATTTCTGAAATTGTGTGTATTTCAGGAAATGATATGTTCTTAGATCGTACAGTGCACTGTTTTCTAGCGGGCTTGCTGAGAACATATACAAAATCATCTGTACTTAACAAGATAGATTTCTCGGAACATATTCCAGGATTACCATCTTTCTATGACCTGTAAGTACACTTTAATATGATTTTAACATGACATTGTCTTTTATGTGCCAATCATTTATCAGTCTATGATTGCATTAAAAATTGCCTGTCGTCAGTTGGTATATCAGTGATTACCTAAGACATCATTGATCATGAAAATTAGGGTAACATTTCACTCATAAAATATCATTTACATTTCATTTGTAAATCATCATTCAATTTTTCAATGAAAAGGAAAATGCTGAAACAGAATTAAATGATGCTTGACATATGCACCAGAATGGCGCATTTTCTTTTAACATATAGAACTGCTGAACGGCTTACGAACTACCTGTGAAACGAGAATATTAATTAACTATCATTAAGGATGTCATGAAAAATTGACTGCCACTGCCGGGTCTCTGGTTTGCAGTCTTATTTACTTATGCGTTCACCTGCAGACTAATTCTGCAGTATACATGTGTTGAAGTTGTAAAACATGTGACTAACCCATTACTACAACGGGAGAATAGATGATCTCTATGGCTATTTATTGTTATTGTAACATTGTAAATATTTCAGATATGTATCATTACTGCAGCAATTCGAGGCTGTTTCCTTTGGTGACTCATTGTTTGCTTGTTACGTCCTAATTCCACTACAACAACGACACAGTGTACAATATAGAAAGGCAGTATGGACAGAATATACTGGCATTCTAAGGACACTTGCACTTCCACTGAATGAAGTAGGCAGGATTTTCTTTTGTTCCTGATATTCTTGAAATGCATTTTCTGCGTCTGGTAAAACTTGGGGGAAAGAAAGTCGTCATACACTAATGCTTTCCAGTAACATTTTCTAACAGGGAAGGATTATATGGTGTGATGCCAGTTCTATTACGACAGCCTCTAATATCTTAGAATGTTCACTTTCAAAGGAAGTTTCCCAAACAATTTAGCTATAATTGTGCTTTTAAATATTCATAGCAATGATAAATTGAACATTAGGGCATTTTGAACCTATGCTGTGGACTTATGTACAATTTAAAACGAGTTGTTTAAGGAAATGTGGATTTGACCTTGTTTATCAATATATGATATCACTTCAGAAACGCTAAATTTAGAACTAGATGAGATCAGTATGGAGTTCATGGTCTATGTACCTTGTGATTCAGTATTTGTGTGCCTTGTGAGTTCACATTCATCTGCCTTGTTAGTGTATATTCCAGTGTCTTGTGTCTATGCTATAGTTGTTTTCTATTTTTTCAGTTATTGTTACCAATAGAGTTGTATTTAGAACCAGAGGAGACCAATGTAGAGTTGATACGACTGTACTACCAGAGTCTGTATTCCGGTACCCTACGACCGTGTTGGTGCCCAGTTCTGTATCTTGTTGCTGTACACCACGTCAACAGATTCATGTTTACACAGGACAGGTCACATACAAAACTGAAATACTCAATGATGACACAAATTCTTAAGTCAAAGAATGAGGTAGTGTTTCTGTACTTAAACTTTCTGCTGTATTTAATATAAAGATTGGAAATTGATAAATACTGTAAAACAAAGTATAACAACTTGTTATTAAATACACTCGAATATTGGCAAAATCTGTCCACTGATATATTAGGCTTACGATATATGATCCCGTTCCGCTTTGATGACTGTTTGCACCAATATCAGGTTTAGCAAGCAGGGTGTAACTAAGATACGATGTGTCAGTCATCTCGCAGTTACTGCTGGTTACTTTGTATGGAGAAAAATATTGCGGAGAGATGCTAACATTTTATATATCCATATCAACTTCTTTTAAATTAGTTGAATTATTTGAGAATGACTGAAAAGAAAGCTTAAAGGTGAATGGAGTCGCATCCTGAGAAGAGACGGTACTAATGTCTCGTGATGTTAAGATAGGAATTTAGGATTTGGCCATGGAGGCTGAATTAGACACAAGGTAAACATTTACACAGGTAACACTGTAACAAAATGTTGCATATCAGGAAATGCAATTTTATGATTTTACTATACTGCAGGAATTGAAGAAACATATGATACAATACAAACAAGCGGACATCACAAAAGATTGCTGGATGGGACTTTACGAGACCTTACCAGCTATAAGACAGACATTTATTGAGTTGTTAAGAAAACTTTAGTGTGTATATTACAGGTCTACAGTCTGATAAAAATGAAAGAACAAAATGCTTCGGCAGTGACATAGACTATGCATGACTGCAGAAGAATCAGAAATTATTCCACATAGTGCTTGGACAAAAATTGGACATCATTCATATAGTGTTTTGGAGTGATCATATGATAAAGTTAGGTTCAGCTGCTATTGCAGTCACATGTATTTTCAAGTTATGCGACTTCTTTCAGAACTGGATTGTAAAGAATATCTTAGAATGAGCCATGTCTCCATTTTGTTTCCTAGTTTAAGAGCATAAAGTTAACATCATATACGTTTTTACTTTACATAAAATAACGTATAGAATGTTCAAGTAAATTTATGCATGATACCAATAGTTGTAAAACTTAGGATATATTCAAAGATGAAGGCAGACTCTTTTGCCAGTATATGTCTACTCGTGTACATTTGTATTAAGTAATGCTCTTTACAAACAGTGTTAAATAAATATATTTTTATTACTGGTTTGTTATTTTTTTCTTCTGACAGAGGGTAAATTTCATTTGTTTCCAGTGTATATTTAATCAAATATTTTTTTCATAGATCACACAATAGATAACTTTTATCAGTTATCTGCTATAAGATAAGTGAAGGAGAGTTAATCAAATATTTGAATTATCAACAAATTATAAGTGAGTGTTAGCCAATGAGTACGTCTCCAGTGTAAGAAGATAAAACAGCTACCAGACACTCAATGGACTCTAAGAGCATGGAACAGAATGGTTGTGTTTTGCGAAAGTACAGAAAGGGATACAATCTGCAGCACATTAGGTAAGACATTTAGGAAATTATCAAATTCTATTTAAAAAAGTAGGCATTGATTGTATAACTGTCAGCGGCTAAGTATTCATTTTAGTTCAGCCATGTTATGACTTATTTTGGTGCTTGTTGTTTTTGTGAAACATTCCAGGTTGATTTTCTACGCCTATTTCATTAGACTTTTTAACGAAATAATGTCTTAAACAAGTATAGTAAATTTAGAATAATCCATCAGTAGTGTAACACTACATGTATACAGTTTACACCATTGCTTACAATATAGTTTGTCTCTGGAGGGTCACATCACCACAACGTCTCAAGTTCTAATCCAATCTTCTGTACTATGTTCTAAAGCTAGCAACACTAATGCAAATGCTTGCATGTTTATGAATACAGTTCAATCTGTGTTAGTTGTCATCTGATAAAGTTTCCACATGTCTCAAGCAGCTTCTATAATCATTTTGTCTCAAACAATCAGTGCATGTACTAAACATTCAGCAGTGACATGCTTTATACCCAGGTTGTTGTATACAATGTCTGGCTTTTTAATGCATGTACAGGTTTCACTGCAATCTAACTGATGAACCAACAAAGCATCACATTTATATTTCAAATTTTCAAACTGTTTTAACTAGTGTTGTATTTTATAAACAAGGCGCCTCCCTGGTTAAGTGGTTAAAGTGGCTGTTTTGTGATTGCTCATAGTCTCACTGATTAAGGGGCATGGGTTGGAACCCTGCTATTGTCTTAAGGAAGTTGGCAGTATACTAGTAATATGGTGGATGCGTGTTCAGCACTAGTTCTTCCAAGTATTCATGGTTATCACAACTGCTTGCCTGTAAATACCTGAAATGCATTAGAAACAAGCTGTGTAGAAATATGCACTACTTTATCATTGATGCATGAGTAGTCTTGCATGGAGACACAGTTCTTGTTTACTTCTATGTTTGCGTCCAACTGCTTGAAATAAGTCATTTTTGTCAAGCCCGCTTGCGGTGAGCTCAATATAGTTGTCACTTTTGGCGGTTTGGTGTATGTGCATGCGTGCGCTGTCTGTGCGTGTGTGCGTCCGTCAACACAATCTGAACGGTATCAGGGCCATGTGGATATCTAGAAGCTTTCAGTCACAGTGAACAGCTGGTTTTATCTTCGAGGTAATAAGACTGTAATGAAATTTCCTTTGGATATATGTGATTGATTCTAGAAACCGAAGCTGTAATTAGATCATATGTGATGCAAGGTTAGTAAGGGATCTTGGCATCTTCACCCGTGGAGAAATCCTAAGGTAGGCCTGGACTATAAACAATCTATTAGAAGTAGAACTATTTAGAGCTCAGGCCGAGTAAAATTTATTAGCACGAAGGGCTCATGGTTAAATATGTGATCAGCAGTTGTCTGGCGTTTTGTGTGTATCCGTGTGTTCATCATCTTGTTGTTTGAAACAACTTCTCCTTCTAAACATTTTGGCCAATTTTAATCAAACTTAACAGGAATGCTTTTTGCAGTGCTGCAGCTAGCGCAGAATGGAAGGGCACGGCCCACTGCCGCCTTTCAGAATCGCCCGCTGATTTTTATAGCGCCTTGTGCCCTTTTTCAGCAAAAGACACGTGTCCCTTTACTATGGGGTCTCATCCAAACACAAGGTAAAAATTTAGCTTTTGGACAGATGAAGAAAGCTTGAAACTTAACGAGTCACTCTCTAGTTCGCTTCCTGGAAAAACCAGTACTGGTGTCATATGAGTAGGTGTGGTTGTGACCCCAATGGGGCTTGAACCTGCAACCTCTGGGATGAGTGGCAGACACCTTAACCTCTACACCACCGCTTTCTTTTTTTGTGTGAATTTTTACAAAATAATTTTGTCTTCTCCGCTAAAAAATATTTAAGTTAAAGTTAACCTACATATTGCTATTTTCAAAGGACTGCAGTGTTGGATTGAAACTTTGGACAAATCTTTAAAGTACTTCATCAGACTCAAGTGCCATAACTCTCACTTATATTTGGTAAATTATGCCTAGTTTTGAATTCAAATATTTTACTTTAAAGGTAAAGTTGTTAATGCAATACATGTATACTACTTCCAAATCTGAATGTATTAGTTCTTAGCTTAACACAGGTCTTAAAAGTTAATTGAATCAGTTCACAGCATCAAGTCAATAACAATTGCAAGAAGTTAGACAAATATTCACTTTTCTTGACTTACAAAATCCAGTTGAAAACAAGTGTGTGCTAAACTACTGTACAGTAATAATGATATTGAATAGGAGTGATCGCCGTGACGTCACACGGCAATTTTGATAAGATTGCTGGTGGGCAATAACAGTTGTGTTTACAATGCTTATGTATCGGAAAGGAATTTTTGATTTTTTATAACTTTTTTGCTATCTGAAGGATTTTTAAAATTCAAAAAGTTATGACATGCTCTTGATACTCATATTTTTACATCAAAATATCTCTTTTGAAAGAAATACCGTTTTTAATGACTCTTGATTTTTCGTAACGGCTTGTTGCTGCTATAATAATGTATGAAAACAGTGTAAGTTACTCGCTCGCGAATTTTTCATTTTGAATCTTAACAAAAATTGAAAATAATGAATAAAAGGTATATTTTATTAGCTTTCCAGTGATATAAAACATTTTAAAATATCTTTTGTTTTAAAAATGTTAGGGTCGTTAGAAAAACATCCCCAACAATTCAATAACACGGACTTCCGACCGCTGCCCACCGCATCTATCTCTTATCAGTAGAAATTATTGCGCAATACCGGGTTTTGTTTGCAAACACGATCACTCCTATTAAAGCTTCCCGCAAGTGGTTGATGATATTTTTACAGAATTATGTGCAACTTTTGACTTACAAATCAGGTGAAATTGTTGGTTCAAATGGATTAAAACACAGCAAATCAAGTCTCATAACATTTTAATATGATAGTTATGATATGTTACATATTACCCTGTTTTTGACATAGAAATTTTCTTTTATTGTTTCCATACAAGTATAAATGTTTCATAAATGATACAATTTCATATTTTCAAAACTGTTCCTGATACAATGTACTGCACAGTGAATAACTTATAAAACATTTGTGAATTTTGGTATTTTATAAAACTTTTAGAAAAATGTGATAAAAGAACACTGGAGTATATGAAGACTACATAATTTGTTTATCATACATAATGTACATTATATTTGTGGTTTGCGTAAGATTTGAAGTAGATACTTTTGGTTTAATACTTATGTATAGGTGTTTAGTTGTTGCCAAAGTTGTGAAACGACTCCTATAAACTGATATTAGTACTACTAACTGTCTTTCAGCATGTTCTTCTTCATTTGATTACTCTGCTTTAGTCATGCAAGTTTGTTGATTGGTTGTGGATGATCTCTGTTGAAGGCAAACAACAACAATTAATCATGGGCATTTTCTACTAACAAAATGTAGTTCAGTTTACATGCATTGGATAGTCACATTCATAGAATCAAAATGCGTACAAAATACAATATTGTAGAAATCTGTAGTAGATCATTTTACGAAACTTTGGCTTTTCTTATGCAAATAAATTCCTGTTTTGCATCTTGATCAAGTCCTAAGAATAATGTCTCTCTTGATGTGAAGCAGTTCAGTCAGGTAGTGTGCCAGGTTGAACATGTGTCCCCCTAGAAACCTGCACTGTTTTTAACCTGTTTTTAAAAATAATCTCACTTTTTATGCTTTTATTCTTTTCTCTCTTGTCAGTTGACAATGTCTAAGTCCTTGCAAGAGGTTTGACAGTACGGAAGATAGATAGAAGTCTTAAAGAGACCAGGCAGTCATTAAATAATTCTCAAACAAATAAGTTTGCATTTTAGTCTGTTTTTCAACTTCTCAATTTTACAATGTTAGTACAATCCTTTGGCTTGCTGCTGAACAGTGATTCTCTTGTATTCACATATGACTGTGTCGGAGCCCTAAATTATTTTCCTGTGCAGGAGCTATAAGGCTGGCGAGAAGCCTGCAGATATGAAATCTTGAAACGTTGTTCGTTTGCCTGACATGAAGTGAATTCCTGTAACACTGTAATGCATCTACAGGTCTGTTTTCTTGCTCCATACACTGTCCTAACAGATTCCAGGCTGTTTCACGGTGACTAAGATTTTCTTCATGTATAGTTACATGGAGCAGATTTTGTAATGCTTGTTGTTGGTTTTGTACACTTTGAAGGTTACTAAAGGTCTTGTACTGGAGAAAATAAAGATATGGACTGGAGTCTACGACAGCTAAATCCATCCAGGCATCTAGTTTCTCTCTAAGTAATAGTTCCTGTCTATGTAATAGTTCCTCTTCAGTTGATCGGAACAGTTCATACTGAAGTTCTTTTGGAATACAGTTTATTTCTGAGGGCAGAAAGGTGACACAAAAGGCTGTTATATACCTTAAACCTTCTTCATTGTATCGAATTGACATTCTACCGAATCCTAGTTTAGTAACGTGTGCCTGCAAATAACATCCACATTCAGCTTCAACAACATCTGTGTTGTACCGTTCTTCAGTATCTCTCAAAATGGATGCTGCTGTGTCCATGTCTCCTGTGCAATAAAAAATAGAAGCTAACTTCAGTCTGCCAGATGAGACATCTGAGTTAATTCCTGCTGACAACCATCTTAGCGCTTGAGGACAGACTGGGTTGTTTTGCTGAATGTTGTAAGATGCCATCAAAGATCCTAATGTATTACAGAATAAAGGTGCCAGAACTCTGCATGCTTTTTGTTCAAATGAGTTTCCTTCACTGTGATACCTGACTAAATTAGCAATAGTCTGCAATAGGTGATCAATTTGTGTTTCTAAACTTCTTTGTTTTATTGTAATCAGATGAGAGTTGTACTGAGCACAAACTGTTTGAGCTGTATCAGATAAAAGAATGGATTCAATGCTAAGACGTGTTGCAGTATTGTCAACCCAGAATATGGCATTATAATCTGCATCATGTAAAATGCCCAACTTCATGAACAGTCTTTGTCCAAGTTTATCAAACTCGATCCCAAGTAGAAAATCAACAGTATGTTGTATTAAGTTTGATATCTGGTTAAGTATATAGTGCTTGTTTTCAGCTGTAATTTTACCAGCCATCAAATTGTTTCCAGGAATAATGAAATGAGAACAGTTACCACACAATACACATTCATTTAGTGTAGAGAGACAGTATATGAGACAATTCAAAATATTATCTTCCTTCCAATCATATGAAGGTTTACACTGAACGCAGTGTAATATAACTGTTTTACACATATAACTTGAAATGTGTTTTTGTCCATAAAGATTTATGAATGTTTTGAGTAACATTTTTAATAAAATATAACACCTTATCTGAGTGATATTCAAATTAAATATTAAACATCTCTCAGCCAGGCTGGTAGAAATTCTCCATAGGAAGTCTTTGTTTTCACTCACACAACTACCTGTACCAACAACAAAGCAGTCAGTTGTTGCTGCATATTGTTTCATTGCTGCAGTAGGCCACCTTGGATTTACCTGCTCTAACCAGTGTCTGGCTGGCTGTGGCCAGGATTTAAAGGGAAGTGCTAAAACTATATCTAGATCCTGAATACCTGGTAAGCCTTGTCTTGGAACTGATGGTCCGTGTCGTTGTAGACCCATTACAGCTATATCAATCATTGTGTTTTTAAACAACACTCTTCCACGCTTGTCCTTAATACAGCAATTCTCAACTTCCTCAGTCTCTGGAAGTGGAGCATCTGTCCTAATTACCTGTAAGTAACAATATCCAGGTGGAGTTGATTCATCGCAGATCATCATCATCATCATCTGAAATCTATTACCAGGAGACCACTCAGCCCAGTCCTGTATCACACTGTAATCAGTAAAAGAGAAGAGTATATCCGAGTCAGATTCAAGGTCTGCTGTGGTTGTGCCTTCACAATTACTTCCTAAGTAGCATACAGAAATTTGCTTGCCTTCTAAATTGTTTGTGATTGTGTATATAGACTCCTGTAGTAAGCGTGCTCTTCTTAACTTCAGCAGAAATCGCTCATTCACATCAATGTCATCGATGACTTCAGACAGTCGCAACGAGACATTGTGATACCAATCAGGAGTATGAAACATTCTGAAACATTAAAGCAATATTATTTCACATCTTTGACTGCAAACTGTTAGTATAATAAGAGTAAATATGTTCTTTTGATTGTATTTGGAAAACCTTAAATAATTAATTTTATTGATCAAGACCTTGACCTTTGGGTTTGCAAAAATCTTTTTACGCCTATCATATATGATAGGACAATTAAGAATATGTAAATGTTTATTTCCTGTTATACTAGAGTACTTGCTGGTTTAAAGTTTTAAAAAACCAGTTTCACATAGAAATACTTATATTGTGTAAAATGTTATCATAGTTAACATTATAGAATAAGATAATAGACTGAAGTAGCCAGTTCTATTGCACTTTTAGTATATATGTTTTCATGTAATCTGTTTCTCTGGTTGTAATGAGAGTATCAGGTCATTTCATGCTGTAACATAAGGTCTTTGGTCAGTTCACATAGTCTCTGCTTGTATTTCTATAACAAAATTAATAAGATAACTCTTCAAATTTTGTGTGGTTTTGGCATATAGGCTCAGAAGAATATAGTATTTTGATATTGTTATCCCCGCCAAAGGTGAAAGGATATTGTTTTGGTGTTGTCTGTCCGCATTAAAAAACCAATGGGTAGAATTTTATGAAACTTTAACTAAGTGTACAATAGGATAATGCCGTGGCCCACACACAACTTTTGTCAAGATTGGATTAGTATCTCCAGAGTTATTGCCCTTTAATTGTTATTTTCTTCTATATTTGATATGAAAACATTAAAATTCTACTATTTCTCTGAGACCAGTTATCAAAATTAAATTGTAATTGGCTCAATTAATTTAATGATCACTCTTTCTAATATCCACCCCCTACACTGCTTGTTTTTGTGTGTGTAGAAATGAGGCATCTTAAAGGGGTGAAGCGCTTTTCTTAATTATTCTATATAGAAACTTAAACTGATTTAATTTAACTTACAACAACTGAGTTCTGTATCACTATAAGATGCAGAAAAAATAAATACCCCTCAGAGATGAGGCCCGAATATGGTGGTGAAATTTTAAAAATGCTTCTTTTTACTGAAAAAGCTTGTCAGAATTTGATTTTGTTCAGCACAAAGAATCAACTTTGTATTCTCTAACAATAGAAAATGTAGAAACTGGATTTTTACAGGAATGAAGCCATTAAGGGGATGTAGTGCTTTTCTTACATGATTATTATGTATTCTATATAGAAACTTAAGAATTCTTGTTCTCTGAAAGCAGTAGTACTGATTCAGTCTAGTTCTTTATGACTCTAACTTGAAGAAAAAAGATATCACCTCGCAGTGGGATGGTGAAATTAAAATAAAAAAAAAAATTCTGAAACTGACAAACCAATACACTTTCCAGTTGTTCTTTTTCAGCTATTTGCTTCATTTGTGGGGGGGGGAGATAAATTCACTGAATTTGCTTGTTGAATACAAAATTAAAACATTTTTCTCTTTTTTATTCGAGTCAGACTACAGAAAACTATTCCATAATTGGTAATTAGCCAGCTGAAGAAAGTTTTGATCAACCTTTTGTAATTTTGAAAAATGTTTAATGTTTTGTTTACTTGTGCAGTAGAATAAGTATGGGCAGATACATTAAGATGTTACATACATTTTTAAAAAATCAAAAGGGTTGTAAATTATAACATAGAGTTGATCAAAAAGTTACTATGTTAATGATGTCTAAAGAATTACAGTTTAAATTCATCTTTTGAGCTGAAAGCTCTGGAAGAGCTATTAGTATGGGTGGATAGTTTGGCATCCATCATCAACTTTTGGACTTAGAGCTCTCATAAATTTTTCCAAACTTGCTCTGTAGCGTAACTGCATTGACGTTTAAAAAAAAAAGGAAATAGTATGGTCCAGTGCACATAAGGACAACAGTTTACTGTTACTAAAAACAGAAAAAAACAACATGAAATGGTTTCTTCTCATGAACCAATGGATGGAATGTCATCAAATTAGCTCTGTACCATTCTTGCATTGTCTCCTTTCAAAAACATTAACTGTTTCCGAAACTTTCCGGTCCAGAGCACACATTAGGCACTTTTACTCGAAATAGAAAAAAAATAAATGGCGTCTTTTCATGAACCAATGGATGGAATATGCTTGCATTGCCTCCTTTCAAAAAACAGAAAATGGTTCCAGTCTGATGCACAAAGGTGCCGCTGTTGCTAGAATTAGAAAAAAACAGCTTCTTCTCAAAACAAACAATGGATGCAATGTCTGCAGACTTGCTATGTATTATCATTGCAGTCTATTTCTAGAAACAGGAAATGGCTCTGAACCAGAGCACACAGGGCCTCTGTTACTCTGTAAAACCAGTTAATTGCTTCGTTTCATCACATCTTTGGATGGGATTCATGAGACGGGCTCTGTAGCATCATTTTATTGTCTCCTTTCAAAAACACGGGAAATGTTTTCGGTGAAGTGTAATCAGGGGCCGCTGTTACTCTACATAGGACTACACAATACTATAAAAGTGCATTACTTACCTGGTAGCAAAGACAATGTTTTTGTGACATTTATTCCAGATGTTGACCACATGAAATACAACTTGCTCAGATGAGCAACATAGGGCCAACTTGATCCTATTCTTATTATTTACATAGTATGCCATTATTATGATTTTTATTGACTGTGACATGCATGTAGATATGGAAAAAACAATGGGGAAAAAGATTATGTGAATTAAAAATGAATTATACATAAAAACTTACAATTACCTTATTTTATCTGCGAAAGAAATTAACTTGAAGAAAAGAAGTCCTCTTTCTGTTTCTAGAAATTTTAAGTAACCAAAATGTCTTCTTTTATTTTTAAAAAAATTGAAATTACTCACTTCTTCCTTTTTCTTTAAGAGTATAAACATACACTTTTTAAGGGAAATGACGTACTTCCAGACTGAAAAAACTATGTGTCATGCTTGATTTTTTCTATTGTATAGGCTACAATGTACCATACTTTCGAGACATTTTGAACAAGATTATTAAAATTGGTGCCTTCAATGAATAGTTAAATGTTACACTCCCACATATACCTTTGTTCAAAATTAACCATCTGATAAAGATATACAGTATTCTCTACAGGCATTATGCTTCCTTTGTTGTACTACAATGTCGTTCAATAATGTTTTGAAAAGGAATTTTTTTTTCTTTTTCTTTTTTATTACTCTCATATTATTCAAAAGAAGTAATTGCTTAATATTTACTGCAATGTCATACTTTGTTATGACACTTTGAATGAAGAATTTTATTTTAGCATTTAAATGAAAGACAAAATTTCTGAACTAAACATTGTCAAGTAAATAATTATGTACTGGCGTGAATGAGTAAATGTAAGTTTGAAATATTCATAAACAGCCATGATAATTACAAGTCAAAAAAATATTACTGTGCCAAAGCACTGAGCCCTGCGTGTGAAGATACATATTTAACCTGAACTTTATGAAATCAAATTTTTGTTTGCAAATATAATGAACATAGAGCAGCTTGTCCTATACTAACAAGTTCATAAATACAGTCAGATCTGTACAAAGACCACCTCTAAAAAATGAACAAACTCTAAACAAGAGGGCTAAGTTGCCCTAAGTGTCCCATCTGAAGAAGCTATTTTCAGTAGGTGATTAATGTCTCCAAGTACGGTAAAGTTAGAACTTAAGTGCTGTTTAGTACTGTGAAGTACTTTAGTATTTAATAGTACTGTACTACACTAAACACACTTGCATGCAAAGTGCAAGTTGTGCTCCGGTAAAAGTAATATGGGCAATGTCCAGCACTCGAAATGTGCTCCCATTTCACTCAGTTTCCAGTGATAGCTCTAGTTGGTGAGTCTGTTGGTTTTTCTTGTCCACTCCCGTAATCTTAATATATCATATCTGCTAAACCCTTGAATCTTTATCCAATTTGTCACCCTCCTAAAACATGTTAACCATGCCGTTGGGATTGACATAACTTTTTCCACTCACATTAGATGATTAGAATTAAATACTCAACACGGGGACAAATTTCAAAGCATATCCCTGTTTGTTTCGTTATATTTGTTTGACTTAGACTGTTCAGATTGTTTATAGTCCCAGTTGACCCTGGAAATTCTTCCTGGGTGAACTTGCCAAGACGCCAGTACGACTCCCATGCATACTGGTACCTAACAAAATTAGAAAATTTAGGGAATATTATTTTACCTGACTGCAATACCCAGTCATTATTATCCAAAGAGTATGTTTATTTAGTCAAACTTTGTAAAATGGCAGTAGCCAAAGATAGTGTGCGGGCGTACAGACCAGATACGTGTTTCCAGTGTAAATTGGTGCTTGAACCACCTTGCCTTCTGGTTTCTTTCTTTGGTGTTATATTAGTTGACTTACTTCCTGTTTTGCTTTTAAAACATACTGTTGAAGGGAAATAATATATTTTTGGACTGAAAGAGTATGACTGTGTAATGCTAGTTTCCCTTTATTGTACTGGTACAAAAGTTGTTGCAACAGATCGCCAGGTCATATCTAGTAAAACCCCATCCGCATTATGTAGGTTGAATTCAGTATAATAATAGTGTACATATAGTTGTCTCTAAGGTCCTACTGATCCGTCTTAATTATGGAAACTGGAAGTGCCTCACAGTGAAGTTTTGGATCACTTGATGTTTAGAACATTGTCCAGCATCAACAATCAGTTTGTGGACACTAGCATCCACATTCAGCAATCTGTTCTCACTTGCACACACTGCAAGTGGTCATCTCAGATCTGAGTTTGATTTTGGGTCAAATTAGATCATTAAATCAAGAGTTCTAGCCCTTCATTTGTGTGAAAAATACCATATTTACCATATACTCGTATATTCCATATAGTTTACATGTATATAACATATTAACACACTATCCTAATGATTAAGCAAGATTGAGTAGTATTACTGTTGAGAAGATGTTTGGCAGTCAAGCTGAAATGAGTTCCTGTGAACTGCATCAGGTTAAATAAGCAATATTGTCAAATGTCCATATTAGCTGTACAGGCGAAATATAATAAAAGTAAACAAATCTGAATAAATGGAGTTTAACATTGAACATTGGTAAATTAATCGAAATCCTGGACCTAATTGTCTTAAATTTAATATGAGCTATCTTGAAAGTTATGACTATTGAAACCCTTTTCACTCTTGCAGGAGTCACTATGTTGGTGACACAATGTCGACAGAAAGCTGTTTTAACTCCAGTATAGGAGAGTCATTGATGCCCAAAGACTGGATGTTCCTACCTCTCATTGAACTCTACAACATGTACAGTACTGTGTAAGTATAATTTTTTTATTCATGACCTAAAAGAATTGTACTTAAATAGGATGAAAAAAGCACATGAACAGTAACTCTTCCTCCTGCTATACTTTCTGTACCATTTTCCATTTGGTCAAAACAAGGACAATGTCAAAACAACATACTAGAACCTTCCGAAATATTATGAAGTAACAACAAGTGAGATACAACTGATGGCATTAAGAACATTTTATGCACACAAAGGTGGGATATTAATATTGCACTGTCTGTAAGTCTGTCCAGTCTTTTTTCATGTCCGGACTGTCACTTTGTCATACAAGAAGGAAAATAAATAGGCACACATGTTTAACATATAGAGATGACGTGTAGCACACAAGACAAAGGTCAAGGTCGCACTTGATGTTAAAGTATTGAGTTTATGCTTAAAATTGTATGACCAAACTTAAATGACTCAAGCAAATCTGGCATTCTTGATTACACTACTGGGGTATACAAATTACCATATTATATTCTGTTCTGCTCAATGTTTAATAGCTGTTACGCCACATTTCTAATTTCTTGTTTGTGCTACTTTTATTTGATTTTGTTTTTCAGTGGTGCTGAAGTGCAGAACATCTTGTCAACCTCGCAACTAGAAACCGTTAGAAATGTTTTACGCTGGATATATTTGATGGAGTCATGCAGAACTTTGTTGTTAGAAGGTGTGTCTGTTGCACTGAAGCTGTCCCGAATCATGTGTGCATTTCTTACAGGTCAGTTTACTTATAGTCTCTGAATGAGTAGATTTCAGTTGACAAATGATAACATCATTCTGTAAAGGAAAAAGTTCTTGAAAAAGGATTATATGTACAAGTAAAGGTCGTCTTTAAACATGTTAGTCATAATGTATTTGCATTGTTATAACTATAATTTACAGTAAAATAAACTGTTGTTGTTTACATTTCAAGGAGTGATCATAAAACTTTGCAGCTGTTTCTGCAGTTTCACAGTAAGCTCAAAATTTGTGATCAGATACACCTAAAATTTAATGGTTATACATGTACTTGTTTTCAATATTCTGATGCTATT
>JAFMSR010000001.1:40492412-40554912 GCA_022818135.1 Saxidomus purpurata | reverse complement strand
GAGGAGAACGTTTACTAGAATGGGCCATTCAGGTAAGTTGCACTTCTTAAATGATTATGCCTTTTATATATGATATAGACATGACATTAATTAGTTGTTCTACCTAGACTTCATGTTTGCATGAGATATTAAAATGCTATCAAATCAATGGTCTCTTCTTCCAATGGCTCGCTTGGGATTGATGCCAGGCTGTTGCAGTTTGAGCAGCCATATATCACATCTTTCAGCCCTCTTTCCTGAATATGTTTGTACAAAAGAGGAAGTGTGGCAATAGATGGGAGTTCCATGTTGGAGTACTATTTGTGGCAGAGTTTGGCCACAGTATCCACAGATCAATAATCTCTTCAGCACAAATAAGCAACTTATCAAAAATCAAAGAAACCATCACATTGTGTAGCTCAGATGAATTTGAAGAGTCGACATTTAAATAAACTCATGTATTCCGGATGTAAAATTAGCATGTACAAGATATTTACAACAGAATATACATGTAATTCTGTTGTTTACAAGTACTCAGATTTTCTGATGAAAGAACATAAAGTTAACAAACTTGAAACAAGCCATGTAGGTCTCTCTTCTATGCTGTGTTGATATCTTCATATTCATCCTCCTGTCTGTTTTCAGATGTTGAAGTTCCATGCCCATAGAAAGTCTGTGTTAGAGATTGAGTTTAACGGAGAAGAAGGAACAGGGCTCGGACCCACACTGGAGTTCTACGCTCTTGTAGCAGCCGAGCTACAGAAGACAAGTATTGGCATGTGGTTGTATGACGATGATTTTCATGAAGATATTGAGCGAGATGTAAGTCTTTAGTATAAAAGAAATATGTTAACATGTACTCAGGAAAGTTTTTCTATCATTTACATAGATGACTGCTTTTCAGCAGAAATTTTGTGACATTTTCCAAATTTACATGATAATTTGATACAGATCTGTAGTTAACCCAAATATTTTGTCTTTTCCTGCTTTATTTCTAAAATAAAATGGTACACTGTCTTTGGTTACCGATAGGACCATTCATTGTGCAGGGACATGCCAAGTGCAATTCCACCTAAATACTAGGATGTCACTGAAAGATAAACAAAGATACAAAAACATTTGTTTGTAGAAATACATAGCTTTTTTTGTTGTTCAGGTTGACATTGGGGATGGTGTAAAGCCTCGTGGATTTTATATCCAAAGATCAGGGGGACTGTTCCCAGCCCCTTGGCCACAGGATTGTGCAGACTTGGATAGGATAGAGAATCTTTTCCACTTCATCGGTATTATGTTAGCTAAGTGTATACAGGACAGTAGATTGATAGATCTTCCTCTTTCTGTTCCATTCTTGAAACTGATGTGTATGGGGGAGGTAGGACATAATATAACACAGCAGTATACACAATCTCTGGCCAGAACCACCAATAACATGACTGAGTCTGTCACAAGTGAAGGCAGTGAAATTTTCATGGGCGATGACATGGATAAGGAATTGATTCTGGACCCGCCCAAGCCCCGCCATCCTTTGATACCGCCCTGGTACGAGGGAATCCTATCGGAAGATGATATGGACATTATAGATCCGCATAGATCTGGCTTCCTGAAACAGCTGAGGGAACTGGCAGCAAAGAAGCAGAAAATAATGAAAGATCGGACAATGTCGGAGGACCAGAAGAACATCTGTCTACAGGAGCTGGCCCTTCCAGATCCCAGGATTCCATCTGCAGGTGTATTCCTTGAAGATCTAGGGTAAGTTTACAACTCGGTTCCATATTTAGTAAGTGAGTTATTAATTAGATATTTGTAGACTGTACTACTGATGATGTGGGTTTTTTTTCCAAAGCATTAGTTAAAGAAAGAAATACTTGACACTGTGGCTCAACGACAGCATATTCAACTATAATGTTACCCTCTGCCCGTTATCCTTTCCTTAATAATATTATCTGCATTTTTACAAGTGGAAAAGCCAGAATATTACATCGGTTCTGTTTTACATGAGTTGTAATGTTTCTCTCACATCATTGACACTCTAATATTGATGATGACTTAGGTCGACACAAACAGTTGTTATTGTGTTTCAGACTGACGTTCCAGTTTAATCCCTCCTCCAAAAAGTATGGATTTACGGCAATAGACTTGAAACCTGATGGGGAAGATGAGGTAGGTAGAGAATAATCTATGATAAAGAAATGTGTCTCTAATAGACTATAAGAATTCTTTTGAAACCATATAAGGAAAAAGGGGAAGATAAGTTTGTGAAAGAATTAGATAAATCAAAATTTTAGTGTCCTGTTGTATAAAAACATAATTTAGGCCTCTCCAACTACATGTACATGCTATTTGATAGTCCATCACAGACAACCTGAGTAGCATTTTAGCACTTGTGGTTATAATTACTTTACATTTCATCACGACCTGTGCTATTTCCTTGTATAAGCATGATACGTACAAGTCATTAGGTTGTATATTAATAACTGTTATTTCACACTTACAATACAGTCATGTTTTCCCCGGGCAATTTGTGTGGTAAATGATGCATGCATCCAATCGCATTCGGTTCTTACAATGAAATGGTTCTACGTGTTAAACATAGTTTGGGTATTTTTCAAAGACAATATTGTGTTAGAATCTAAACAATATATGCCTCCCTGTATTTTATCATTGATTAACATACAGTCAGGAGTTGGGATGCGTTGTAATTAAATCAAATATTACTACGTATCGAAATGACTGACTGCATGTTACTTAACAATAACATACAGGGACACCTTTATCATTTCTTAAATATGAGATTTCTTTCTTTTTACAATGACTATCATCACAAAAATGTTGGTTTTCATATATACATGAAGCCAGATTTAAAGGACTAGGTAGAAGAACTGTGTTCAAAGTATCAGATTTGTTTATTGTCTACCTTATCTACATTCTGTGCCCTCTCACTTTCCTATTCCCTCTGCAACCTTCGCCCATCCTAGTCTTCGGCTATCCGTTCTCACGTAGTCTTCGCTGAACATTGCTGTATATTCTATTTCTACTGTGATTTTTACTGTTTTTCACCTGCATTTCAATTATTACTTTTTCGTATTCCCTGTTGTACTTACTGTCTCTGTTACATTACTCACTTGACTTAAAGGTGGATAATCAGATTTTGGCCATCTAATAGATTTGTTTGAAACTTTAACATCTGATCATTTACACTCATTAATTTTATGTTCACTTAGCTCTTAATACAAGTAAGAATTTCACTAAAGGTATTTTCAAAATTTGATAGCCCAACCAAGATAGCATTCTTTTATCATGGGTTCAAATTTGATACACATACTTTGCCTAAAGAAAGATATAAATACAAGACCTATTGTATTATATTTGTAAAATATTTGCATTAACAATTATATATTTAGATGGAATTCATTAGAAATGCAAGTTTGAAAAATTATTACCTCCCTTTATCTATCTTGGTTGCACATATAAAGTATATCAGGATATCAAGTGCACTAACCACTGAGCAATAGATGACTCACAAAGTATCAGTTTACAAAAGTTTTTATATTACATGTATTCTAAACTTTTCCAGGAGGTGACTTTACAGAATGTTGAAGAGTACACAGATCTGGTGTATGACCTCTGTCTTAACTCTGGCATACGTAGACAAATGGACGCTTTTAGA
Organism: Saxidomus purpurata; assembly: GCA_022818135.1. Classification (NCBI taxonomy): domain Eukaryota; kingdom Metazoa; phylum Mollusca; class Bivalvia; order Venerida; family Veneridae; genus Saxidomus; species Saxidomus purpurata. The sequence continues at coordinate 40,551,266 of JAFMSR010000001.1, read as the reverse complement.
GGTATGTAGTAAATTGTTCAACTTCTTGTTTAGTTGTTTAGGCTCTTTAGGTGTATCTTTACAAGGTGTTTTGAACTATTGTATACTATGCTATATGAAAGTATGAAAAACGATTTGAATACAGTTACTTGTTTAGTCTCTTAGAATATCTAAATTTGAATCACATTCTTTTTGAGTCTGTGACAAGCCAAAGATACTTAGTATTTCCTTTGTAACACCTGTGTCTTGTAAGAGACAGCAAGTGGATTCCATTTCAAGAACCACCAAGGCAGTGAAGACAGACATTGATTCAGACACATTTTGTCCTCGCCTACTGTCTTGTTGAATGATATTGTCCAGTATTTGCAAAGAAAAGAGACCACACTGTTTAGAAATCTATGAAAATGGTTAAGAGAATGTTACATATTCCATATAATAAATCTACTAGGAAAAAGGGTGTTAACATAACAAAATTTCTAAATTGATGTGCTCGGCTTTTCAGTGGGCTTTAATTTGGTATTCCCAATGGAGAAGTTACATTCATTTTCGCCAACTGAATTACGTACCATACTTTGCGGTGAGCAAGCTCCAAACTGGACTAAGGAAGATATTCTGAATTACACAGAACCAAAACTTGGATACACCAAGGAAAGGTAAGACAGTATTGTCTTATGACATAGAGACTCATCAAGTTGGGGCTAATTGCTCAGCCTTCCACAAAAAGTGGTGCTTTTGTTTTGTTAGTCAGATTATAAGACACAGTGTATGTGTAAGTAGAAAGATATCGTTTCATTATATCACCTTGCTTAAAAAGAGAGCAGGAGAAGTAGCTTAGTTGAGTACCTTTGAAAATACATGTATCGGGATTTAATGCTCGGGCATAAAATTTCATGGCTAAGTAGCATGTTTATGTTTTGAGCAAATTGAAAATGCAGAAAGTCTGCTTTGAAGAGAATATACAGTAAACTCCCATGTATAATGTCTCCAGATACAGCGAAATTCCAGATAAAAGGAACTAATTGAATTGTCCTGATTGTTTTACATGTCTATTTTATATGAAAATGCTATATTGATATAATATACTCTGGATATAAGGAACAAATTTAAATGGACCAAAGTAGTGTATTATATACGGGACTGTTTAAAATGGTGTAATGTTAACGGGAGCCCAACGAATAATTTACTGACAATCTTCATTAAAAAGTGAGGGCATCGGAGCAACAATGCAAATATACCCATATTACTTTATTTAAACTGACATAGTCAACAGGGCCTCAGACAAAAATTTTTGGACAAGATGCATGTATATAATCCTTATCTTTACACTTTCTGGCCACTCATCCCCCCTAACTATTTTACGAAAAACCCAACGCCAACAAAATTTTCCGTCAGTAACACATAAACTGCAGAGTTCATGAGGATATTTTGCCCTCAGTTAAATTGTTGAACAGACATCTGACAAATTTTATTTCTTGGGGAAATTTTTCAAAGTCCTGTGTTCCAGTGCTTGTTTAGAAATAAATGTGTTTGGCATCACTTCAGTGACTGACTGAACGTGAACTTATCCTTGGCATGCAGTTTTACAACAGGATGCTCATCTCATGCCAGACCATTGGAAGCCTTATGCCCCGAAGTGGCTTCATCCCCGTCTGACTATTGTGCGGAAAGTCGATGGCGATGACAAGAGTTTTCCGACAGTGACTTTGACACTTGTGTACATTACCTGAAACTGCCAGAGTATTCACCCATCCCCTACCTCAAAGGGAAGTATTCTTAGTAGAAAGACTTTTAGCAGCTACATTAAGGAAATAACTAGGATTCCACTTGAATTAATACACATCCTCAAGGGTCATACTAAGTTAGAAGTAATGGACCGTATAAGCATTTCACAACTTCGTGTAACTTTCTTACATGGGAGGATAAAATAACTTTCTCACAAAAAGACGACGTGTCGCGTCAACGTAGTAAAGGACAAACATAGATGGAAATGTTTCCGACAGAAAGTGCTTGTTTTTCTGAGAAGCAAATTTGGCACAAATAAGTGAGTCTTGCTTCAAGTTTCAAGCGTGATCACATTGGGCTGAAAGTAATGGAATCCTGTATTATGCCTTTTTTGTCCGGCTATAAACTCCATTTTTGTTTTGAATAACATGGCACAAATGTCTAGCACACAGCTGTTTGTCGCGTACAAAACCCAAACCCCCCCCCTAAAAACCCAAGGCCCCAACTTATATACTGTATTCATGATTACTCTGTCATGCATGGAAGCAATATAGTATATCTAGGTGTTTTATCACTTGAAAGTTTTTTTATTTAACAACTTGATTGTTTAATATCAGATTAATCATGAACACATTTCCATACTTCATTAGACTCTACAGTAGAAGTATTGCAGCTTTTTATAAAGAAGTTGTTTAATTGTGCAAATAATTATTAACTTATATACTTTGCTGTGATGTTTTAGAGTACAAAGTAGATATTTGAGTCTTCTTTTCTTTGTTGTTTTCATATTTGATATTTGTGTGACCCTGAAAGTAACAAAAGGGAAATTTTGTAAAGAAATAAATTAATTTTAAAAAAAAATCTCTTTATTTTTGCATAGAATATATACTAACCATTGCTAAAGTTTAGCCATTCAAGTATTTATTATCTGCACTGTCGTCTTTGCGTGTATGTGTGCACATGTTTTCATAAATCTTATCATTTTCAAATTTGACATGTAAAAATGGGAACATTATGGATAGAGATGAGTCTGCAAATGCCAAGCCTGTTGTCAACACTCCCTCGTTACAAACTACAAACATTGTTGTTGTTTTTTTGCATAGCAGAACTCGAAAACTTGCCACTGCCTGGTCAAAGTACAATCACTTGCTGCTAATAAACTTTGAATATTTAAATTAATCTACATGAAACAGTATCACACTCTTTATTTTATATTTCGTCTGTCTTGGTTTTGTATTTTGTGACTTGCACACAATGTGTGTGTTATAGCTTGAAATCTTCATAATTCACGTTACATTAAAATCATGCTAAAATTCACCACGTGATGTTTTAAGATAGATGTAGGCGATTGTTAAAGACATATCCATTTTCTGTGGATATTTGGTGTACCTCAGTTTTCTTGTGTATATTTTGTACGAGATTTGTGCAGGTATGTAGGTAGTGTTTATTAGACAGATATTAACACATACTTTTCCATTAACACATACTTTTCCATGCTTGTATACTCTTAATACTTCTTATGGTCAACTTTCAGTGGTAACCGTTTTTTTTTACTTTGATCATACTAGGTTTTATCTTTATGGTTAATACTTCAGTGATACTAGAACTATTTCTGTACTGTGTAAAGTAAGTCTAAAATGTTGGAAGTATTACCTTGGATATATCTGGTTCATACATACATGATTCCGGACAGCAACAAATAAAGAAAAAAGTATTGTAAGAAAGACCTACCTAAAAACAAAAGTTTTTTTGAAACAAAAATCTTGTGACATTAACTTTAAATGTAAGTGCTGTCTCTGAGTCAGTTGGGGGTATTTATAGATTATTTAAATGATAAGTTAAATTACTGTAAAAAGATGCAAAAGTATGCATAAGGTATTGAGTCTTGGTTGAAATAAAATTTATAACTGCAAGAAACTGGAGCAATTTCTATACATGTAACATTTGCATATAGATACAATGGACAACTGAGTTAATAGATAAGATTTATTTTCAAGTGTACGCTGAATTATGAAGCATTAAGAACATAGATGCATGGTAACTAGGTGAGAATAATGTTGTAAATATATATCAGAAGTACTTTATGCTTGTGCTTTCACATGTGATAATTGATGAAATTAAAACATTACAAGTTACTATTGTTACTTTATCTTTAGCTGTCATCAGTCTTTCATCCAGTCCACAATATTCTGTAATGACATTTCCTCTGAAATAACAGAATGGAGCAATATTTGGTGACCAATTACCAAAATGTTTGAGAGGATTCCCATGACTGGAATTATTTTGAGATGACCCCTGTCGTTACACCCTACAGCAAGTGATGTTTTCTTGTACTTCAATAGAAGGAAACTTCAAGAATGTCCTCCAATTTCTTGAAATTCATGGTTCTCCTTTTTATTCGGGGCAACTAGAGCTATACTAAATACTAGGAAGCTTTTGGGATTTATACTAGCCTTCTGTATACATAACTTCTACTGAATACTTGAAAATGAAGAGCTAATAATGTCTAGACACTTTTTACACAAATATTTGACAGAAAGCCGACCAGTGTTGATAAAACTGTGCACGTAAGACATACAATATGGCCTCCGGAGGCACAGAAGCTGTGCAAAGTCAAAACTGTCTAAATGTAATCCTGATCAGCCAGACAGGGATCTTGTGTACATAGTTTTACGTAATCTAATAAATCCTGTCCTGATAGAGTAAAAAGGTACGCTATACTCCAGATAACATGTACTTTTTACGGTCAGACAAAAGTTAACGGTTTTTGTATGAGTTACTCACTTTCAATATATTGCAATAGGGATCCCAAAACAGTGCCACATATTGCAATATATCGCAATATGAGTTCTGGCAATACCATCCCTATTTATGACCAAAACCTAGACCGAACATAATAATATTAAGGTCAAAAGTCAAGTCGACCTTGGGTCAACAAAACAAAGCTCAGGCTTGGGAAGTACAGTCTTGGCAGGGATGCTGACTATTACAATTGAATGACAATTATGTATATTTGGGTTAGAGCTCATGATGAAGCTTTCTGGTTAAGCTTTCTTAAAATTCACTTTCTCGGTAACCATTAAAGCCTTGAAACTTCAGACAATTGCTTGGCATCATAAAATGGCCTCTGTGGCCGAGTGGTTAAGGTCACTGACTGATGATCACTTGTCCCTCACCGCTGTAGGTTTGTGCTCTACTTGGGTCGGATTCTTTTATGTCTGGAAGCTATCTAGGTTCTACCCAGGTGCCCGTTCGTGACTGAAATAATGCCCGAATTGGCACCCAGGGTCTTCCTCCTCCATGCAAGCTGGAAGTTGCCATATAACCTTAGCTGTTGATTGCGACGTTAAATCCGAATCAATCAATTGGCACAATACAATCAACCCTATGGGCAAATCCCATAACTTTTGAATGACGTTAAAAGCTGTCCAAACTATGAATGTTCAGTTCAGTTTTGTCAAAACCCACTTCTCAGTTACCATTCACAGCTATGATACTTCATAGGGTAGTTGAACATAGTCCAGTCACTGAATGCAAAAGGTAAGCACATGGGTTCCTATCTCAAAAGTAAAGTTTACACATATGGTTAAAGGTCAAAATTTGTGGACAGTTGTGTCTCTAGTTTATAACTTTACTCGTGTAAGGGTTGTCCTGATATTTACACATGTATGTGTACAGTTTGTTGTCCTAATATTCACAGACAATCGACCCTCCAGTACTTTCAGTCCTTTGATTTAAATTTGAGTACCGATCCACCTTCTAACACAACGGCAAAACCGATCTTTACCAACAGGCATTATGAAATAAACTATGACTATACAAGTAATATTTCCTATATAATTCCCTATATAATATATTCGACGTTAAATTAAGTTTCTTCTTTAAAAACTTCGTAGTACAGACACATTCAGGTATCGCACTTGTATACCGTAGGTATAACCTGTAGCAAGTCCTCTTGTTTAAATAATTGAAAGCTATGTATCGCACAGCGAGTATAGTATTTGATAGTCAAGTTGTATTGATAAGACTACAGAGCATGTGTATAGTATGACACTAAATGATGCTTTACGTACACTTACAACCGTCATTTTTGTGTTAAAATGTCTGATTTAAACCATGACAAACTATTGATCGACTATCGAATCATTTGGGGATGGAGTTTACGAACGGGTTAACCTAACACAGGTAAGTGGGCTGTATTGATTTGTGTCACCAGTAAAGTCATGTCGTAATACATTGTAGTTCGTTCATGTATTTAACCGTTTTCAGTTTTCTGTTTTAATAGGGTCAAAAGTTGAAATAATACCTGTTTTATGCATGGGTCAGAATATTTAGAACTAACATGTAGTTGCATTTGTTAGTGGATTTTGACTCAGATGATACGTAATACAAGAGGCGTATAAAAATTGAAGTGTATACGTCTCTGGCAATACAAAACTGTTGATATTGGTTATAACATATTGATTAAAATTTATTTATAAACGGCCATTTGACCTTAATGGCCCTTGGCTAATTTATCCAGTATGTTATTAAGATTTTAAGACTTTAGATTATGTCTATAGCACACTGACCAACGGTCGGAACTGTGAATTGTTTAGTAATACATGGAATCCACAGTAGGTAAACTGATTGCGTGAGCTAATTGTTTTGTTTAAGAATGAAAAGAAAACTTCCGAAAAAATCACTACACATTGCTGTCATTATAAAAGCCAAAATTTGAAGTGGGAAGTTAGGAATGTTGTATTTTTCACTTTTGTAATAATGTTATTTATTTATCTTACTTTATACATGATTAATTTACAAAATCAAAGTTCACAAACATATTCTCCCATAGGATTACACGCACTCCAAATCTTGTTTGCAAATTGATTTCCAAGTTTTAACAATTTGAGTATACTGATATTGATATCACTGGAAAGGAAATAAGTTGTTCAAGATTATTATTTGTTTTGATTATATGATGCAGTAATGAAATTTTAAGGTTAATTTCGAAAAGCATTATGTCCCGTTAACGTCAGTGTGAAAACGTCAGAGTAAGAGACGTCAGTATGTAGCTTCATGTGGCTGCTATGTATACGAAAAACTTTCTTTTACTCTAATGTGTAGTTGAAGCACGATGCCTAAAGTTTTCATTTTTGTAATCTTGGTTAAAATGTACAGCACATATCAAACAGGTTCATGATTTTGTAACATTGCAGGTGTTTGTAGGTCTTTGGGAAAATACGTTTTGTGAACTTCTTTTCGGCACGAAGCTGTATATGTTTTACCAAATTTCAATGACTTGAGATAAAGATAAGGTAATCAGCACAGTTTTGTACAAAAGTCATGACGAACAAGTATATGAATCATAGTTAATGTCATAATAATATTTTTTTAATTTCCAGGTATATAAGGAGAGATAGTCACAGAAACCGACAATACTTTGTTAAAAACAACACCAACAAGAGTTTACAACAGCACCTGTTTGTTTTTTGTTCTGTGTACTCTTTAAATAAAATGGGTAATGTAATTAAAAGGAGGAGAAACTTACATGTTGTGGAAAATGCAAAACATGAGATTGGCGTGAAAACGAAAAGGGCAAAACGTTGTCAGGCACATGAAAACATAAGGCCTAGTAAAGGCCATGCAAATGTCAACGAATTATTGGCATTTATTGATAATAACAAACTTAAACTTACTTGTAAGAGAACAGAAGATAATATTACAGATATCAAAAGTGCCGTTGAAGAAGTAGTGGAAAGCGTTGCTATGCATATTGGTAGAAAATGTCCATTCTTCGAAGTCTCGCACAAGTACGCTGTGGGTAGCATGGCTGAAGGAACAAAAATCTTTGAACCAGATGAATTTGATTTTATTTTGGTATTGAAACAATCGAAGAAAGATGGTTTAGACGTCAATTTTTGCTCGGATAAAAATTGTACATTTCTAGACAAGGAATGTTTTCATGCGCACGTTAAAAACGGTGATTCGGTTCATTCCAGTTATGACCCAAGAGATATTAGAACTAGCCAATGGGATGTTCTAGTTCCAGGACATTCTGAAGTTTTAGGCAAAAATTCTTTGAATGACTGGAATGCAATGATAGATAGACCCACGGGGGTCCTCACGAGGGTTGCTTCTTTTTTAGGCTTCAGTACTTTTAATGGACCTGCGTGGACTTTACAATTCGAATGGTATGGAAATAACTGTCCTGACATATATAGCATATTTGTTGATATAACATTTGCCATAGAAATGACAAATATTGAAGAAAACACCTCAGTAAAAAGTGCACTATGCGAAGAATATTACTTGAACATTCTCGAAGAAGGGAAGTTTTTTATCATTTCAAGCAGTACATTGTTTTGTCGTAGAAAAGAAGACAGTATGACCTCATCTGTTACTTTCACTACAACAGAGGTTAAGATGGTTAGAGAGTTGACCGAAGCTCATAGAATGTGCTACAGAATTTTAAAGTGCATACACATTCTCAAAAGCTACATGTTAAAGACAATTGTCTTAAGACATTCCAAACACTGCACTAGAAGCAATGATCAGTACGAATGTTTAAAGGAGATCATTAAAGACATATTAAATAGTCCATGTGACAAAAGCTTTATAGTTGGATTTAACACAATAGAAATTCCTAGTTTATTTATGCCTACTGTGAAAGTGCAAGATCATATTTCGGGACGATTTGGCTACATGAGATTTAGACGTCGTTTAAATCGTATAGTAGAGTATTTAAAAAAGTTGCAACAACTTGATATAATAAATTATGAAAAAGAATTTGAGAAATTTAGTAAAAATATTCCTGATCGCTTTATCAGTAAATAGATTTTCTTCGTGAAACTTGTACATTTTCGCCCTGTCTCCTGGACATATATACATTGTACATGTAATTTAAATAAGTTATTCCAGTTTCCATTCTCAATAGGTCAAAGGTAATGACATTAAACTGGACAAGTGTTTGAATACTTTGCACTAAAACGAATAAAAAGATATCAAATTATAAAGTTTTCGTTGCTATTTACAAACAAGAGTGCCATGATGGCCCTACATCGCTCACCTGAGTTCCAGTGCACTTACCTAAAGAAGTCACTTTTTGCTAAAGGAAGTCACTGGTTGCTAGGTAAAGTCACTGGTTACTCTGAGAGAAGTCACTGGTCACTAAAAGTCGCCAGATGTCAGGGGCAGTCAGTGGCTGCGAAGGAAATCACTGGTCACTAGGGAAAGTCAGTGACTGCCAAAGAAGTCAAGTTCTGATAGTTACTAAGAACCTTACAGGTTGCTAAGGAAGTCACTGGTTGCTAATGAAGTCATATATTCATAGGGGAAGTCACAGGTTGGTAAGGAAGTAACTGTATAATGTAGTTGCTAGGGGACTAAAATGCTGTTAAGGATGTCAATGGTTGTTAAGGAAGTCACTTGTTCCTAAGGGAAATCATAAGTCACTTAGGAAGTTACTGGTTGCTTAGGTGGTGACTGGTTGCCAAAGAAGTCATTGGTTTCTAAGGAATTTGCTAGGATGGTGACTGGTTGTTAAAAAAGTCATTGGTTTCTAAGAAAGTCAGTCGCTGTTAGGGAAGTAAGAGGTTGTTGAAGTCGCTAGTCAGTAGTCTAAGTTGGTGGTTGCTAAGGAAGTCACTGGTTGCTAAGGAAGTCAGTGTTAAACTAAGTCGCTGGTTGCAATTGGAACGCACAGGGAGCTAGGTTTTTCCTTCTATAACTACATACCGACAAGGGACCCCAGTGCGTTGTTAATTTTGACCCCAGGGGCTTGATATGAATAAACTTGGTAGAGGTCCACCATACAGTGCTATATATTAAATATCTAAGCTCTTACCCTTGTGGTTTTGCGGTAGATTTTCAAAACAATTCCTGTACAAAGTGACCCACGGGCGAGTTTAATTTTGACCGGGTGGGGGCAAGATTTTAACAGACCTGATAGCGGTCGACCAGACAATGCTACATACTAGGCCTTGTGGTTTTGGAGAAGATGATTATTAAATGTTTTCCTATTTAAGTCTATGTAAATCAAGCAAACCCCAGGCGGGGTCAATATTGGCCCCTAGAGCAAGATGTGAACAAACTTGGCAGAGGTCTACTAGACAATGCTACATACAAGTTTTGTGAAGGTATGTAGTAAGTGTTTATTAGACAGATATTAACACATGCTTTTTCATGCCTGTATACTCTTAATACTTCTTACGGTCAACAGTTTCAGTGGTAACCGTTTTTTTAACTTTTATTATACTAGGTTTTATCTTTGAAATAAAGATAAGTGCATAAGAGTACTCATAGTACACAAGAGTAGTTTTCATATATTCTATAATTATTTCTGTACTGTTGTAAACTTAAAGTCTAAAATGTGAATGTTTACCTAACATATTACTGGTTCATAGAATGTACACATATTCTGGATAGCAACACATACAGAAACTTGTAGTGCAAGACCTATATAAAGTTCTTTTTCTAAAACGGGAACAATGTAAAGTTTAGTTAGAGTTAAAAAGATGCAAACATATTTATTAAGTATTGTGCCTTGGTGGATACAAGTTTTAAAGCTAGAAGAAAGCTAGAAGAAACTGCGGTCCGCCGGAAACTTGCGTGCAAGTTACATTTGCATACAGTGTAGACGATGCAATGGAAGACTGGTAGTTATAAAATGATAATTAATAACAGCTATTTTTCAATGTACACTGCAATATGAAGCATTAAGAACATAGATGCATGGTCACTAGGTGAGAATAATGTTGTAAATATATATCAGAAGTACTTTATGCTTGTGCTTTCACATGTGATAATTGATGAAATTAAAACATTACAAGTTACTGTTGTTACTTTATCCTTAGCCCGGTCATCGTCCACAATCTTTAATAATGACGTTTCCTCTAAAAACAACAACAATAGAGCAATATTGGTGACCAATTACTTTCAACAACAGGAACACTGGAAACAAGATCGTAAAACCCATGTCTGTTATTACTTTGAGATGACCCCTGTCACAGAATAATAGTGTTACACCCTGCAGCATCTGGTGTTTTCGGTGACCTTATTTCTACGTTATCTGACCGTCTACCAAAACACTTTAAGCAGTTCGTCTGTTTCTCAAAGGACTTTTTAAAATTAATAAAACATTAAAACCACATTTCTTACACAAATTAATTGACAAAAAGCGGATCAGTATTGATACAACTGCGCACAAAACTCAGTATTGTGCAGTACGTGCCGGGTCACTATATTACAGTAAAAAGTACAACGTAACTTTAGAAAACGTGTATTTTTTCATGTCGGACAAAAAAAAAAAGGAGCTGATGAGTAGTCCAGTGGTAACGTGCTGGACTCGTAATACGGGGATCGCAGGTTCGATCCCTCGCTCCTCCTCTAAAATAACTAATGGTCTTTCGGATGAAACCTATAAAAACGAGGTCCCATGTATCGGTGCTGTATACCGGACATGTTAAAGAACCAGACGGTGTCTCTGGAACGGGACGCGTTCTGTATCTTGCACTATCCCCATAAACCTAATTTAACTAAACTCTTCTGGGAGCGTTGGTCATATGGATTATCCGGTACCAACTATAAAACTTTAAAACGACATACATGTGTCGGGCAAATATGGAATGGTCTGTATGGAAATTAAGCCATGCTGTGTGAAAACCAACCGAGCTAAATCAGATTACTGTAAAACCTTGATAACACTATACAGGTCACAGCTTTGAATGGATTTTGATAAAACTTGCTCAGAGAGTTGCCTGCAACCCATAAATGATCTGTATATAAATTGAACTAGCTGTGCGAACAGCAGCCGTACTACAGCCGAATATCGTAAAACACATAGGTCACATTTTTCAAAGGATTTTCACAAAACTAGTTTAGAAGGTTGTCTGTAACCTGTAGATGATATATGTAGAAATTGATCTACGTTGTGTGAAAAGCAATCATGCTACACAACAGATTAACGTAAAACCTTGATAACACTCTACAGGTCGCATTTTCCAATGGGTCTTCACAAGACTTGTCCAGAAGGTTGCCGGCAACCTGTAGATTTTCTGTATAGAAATTGAGCCACGTTGTTCGAAAACCAACCATGTTGTAGCCGTTTATAATTGTGGAACCTTGATAACACTCTCAAGTCTTATTTCGAGTAGATTTTAACAAAAATGCTCAGAAGGTTGCATGCAACCTTCATCTCCCATTTCAAAATATTAACATGAAAGCTTTGTTTCTAGGCCCGCTATGATACGTAGTATCACATTTTTTCTTGTTTCTAATTACGTTGCGGTTGATTTGATTTGATTTGATTTGAAAGAGATTTTATCAAGGTCCGTCCAAAAGCTAAATTTTTAGCTTATGTTTTGGATGAGACCCCGGCATGTCTCCCTTCATGCCTAGAAAAGTAGAATTTTGAAGCCGAAAAGAGGAGAGATTTACCTGATTGCAATTTCCAGTCAGTTTTAGCCAAAGATTGAATTTTATTGGTTGCCAAAAGGTAGGCAAATCGCGGTGACCAATTCGATCTGTGAGTGCGATTGACCTAGTTTGAATGTCTGGATCGTGGAAGCCTAACTTTTTATTGGAATTTTGATAACAGGAAGTATGCATTTGAGTTTTGTAATGTAAAATCCCCCTTTTAATAAATTGTTTTCCTACTTTTATTTGACTTATCATTATGTTAGTTAAATGTTTTTATTTAAGTGGTCTAAAGGAGAGAATAAAGTGTGCCGAAAGATATGTTACTTAAAATATAAGATAGAATATATATATGAAATTTTAACCTTTTCACCTAATTTTTAATTTTGAAATTGTAAAAACCCTTTATTAGCCAAAAATAAAATTAAAAAAAGCAGCAAAAAAAAAAAAAAAAAAAAAAAAACCCACAAAAATTCGCGTATATACTATACGTTGCGGTTGTGCAATGGCTTTCCATTATATACGCCTGGCGGCGTATAATAATAATAATCGGGATGCACTTTTAGATATACAGTCAAACCTGTGAACAAAGACCAATTTTGGGTCTTTTTATACTATAGATAAATAGTGCACTCTGATCTCCCTGTAGGTCTTTATTCGCAGGGTGGTTTTTATTCGGAGGTGGTCTTTAACAATAATAATTATTATATAATATCTTTATTTACTGAAGGTTAACACATTAAGACATGCTAGACATTAACTTATTTTCAATGTCCGTTCTAGTTCCGTTTAAAAGATATGACTGCTGTACAGTTTCTTATTTCGGTGGGTATCTTTTTCCACACTTCATTGCTGCTGCAGCTAAATGTATCTTTTAAATAATTTGTGGTTTAAATTGAATGAGTTCATTTCATTCTGAAGAACGGAGTCTGTAAGAACTATTGCTTGAAAATGTTATTAATTCTGACATATAAATCGGTAACAGCTGCTTTTTACATTTAAAAATAGGCAAGCCCATATGATATGCACATCTGTGTTCAAACGAAAGCCAGTTTAATTCACAAAACATATCAATGGAACACGTTAAAACCGGCTTATTAAAGACAATCCTCGCAGCCCTTTTTTTAATCTTTAGAATTTTGTTAATATCTGATTTCGAACTTATCCCCTTGCCCCAAACTGAACAACAGTAACCAAAACATGGCAATATGTATGCATTATAATACATCTTCTTCATATCATCAGACAACTAAAAAAAGTATTTGTTTTAACAGTGCTATTTTAGAATTTAGTTGACTGCATACCTTGGATATTTAATTTTTCCATGAAAAAGTATTGTCAGTTAAAACACCAAGAACTTTGTGCAACTTAACATTTTCAAGAGAAATATTTTCTATCGACAAATGCAATTCTTGGGCATTCATTATTTTATATTTTGTTGACATAAGCATACATTTTGATTTACGTGGGTGTAAAGGCATATTGTGTAGTGTACACCATCTAGTAATTTCATTTAAATTTTCTTGAAGATTAGCTTCGATATTATTTATGCTGCAGTCTGATTTATAGATAGTCGAATCGTCTGCATATAGGTCAATGTTCATTGTCTGTGAGGATAAAGCTACATTTTGTGTGTCATTTATATAAATAAGGAATAATAAAGGACCAAGGATCGAACCCTGTGGAACACCGGAGTGAATGGGTAATGTTTCTGAATAAGAATTGTTTACCTTAACGTTTTGTTTCCTGTCACTTAGATATGATTCGAAAAGTTTAATTGTTCTAATTGTTTTAATTGTTTTAATTTATTTTAATTTATGCAAAAATATTAGGTGATTAACAAGATTAAAAGCCTTTCTCAAGTCAAGAAACACTGTCCCCACATACTTTCCACAGTCAATGTATTTCAGCCAAGTGTCTACTAGTCGTGTCAGGGCAGTATGCCATGAGTGCTGTTGTCGGAAACCAGATCGTGTTGTATGTAAAATATTTGTCTTATTGAAGAACGTATGTAATTGTTTAGAAATATGGCGTTCAAATATTTTTGATAGTGTTGATAAAATCGATATAGGTCGATAATTGCAAGGATCTACTTTATTTCCTTCTTCGAATAGAGGAATGACATATGCTTCTTTCAGTGAATCTGGAAATATTCCTTGTAAAATACTACTGTTTATTATATTTGCTACAGCTGGAGTAATGTAATCCCCACAGTTTTTCAGTAGCTTTGGCCCTATTCCATCGAGCGAAGAACAAATTATAATATTTCTGCGTTAATGTGACATTATGCGCATATTACTGCACAAAGTGTATTTTTGGTGACAGTTTTATAAAAGCAATTTTTTGTTGCTGTGCATTTAAATGTGTTAAATTAATGTTTATGCCGTATTAGTATTTGAAGTTGGTGCTTTAGATATAAAAAGAATTGGACTGATAAAATGATAGTTGAATGTGTCGTTGTTGATGTCGGTAGAGATTTCGGCAGTGAAAGGGAAGCAACTCCTGCATGCAGTTGTTCTTTTCTTAAATTGACTCTCCCAGTCAAATAAGAAAATCAATATTTTGAAAGTTATTTTTTCATACTGGTAGCGGGAAGAGTTTGGTGTATTGGGTTACAAGTTATTATTTCCTCTACACTTTTGTACACACACCATTTTCAGCTGGATCACCGGGGAGTATCACGTGATCTCAATAGTACACTGTCCACACAAAATGGCTGCAGAAATCGCCACTTCGACCAAGAAATAAGGGGTAAGCTCATTGTTATTAATATTTTAGGATATGCAGAATAGGCGCAAAGTACCCGCATAATAAAAATAATTACTTACAACCTCTTCGTTTTTCCGAAGTTTTCTTGGTTTAGGCCTGAAACTCTATACAGATAATATTTTTTTAAGTACATTGTCTGAACAAACATTTAATTTGTGTATTTCAGCGCTAAAAGCATATATAATGCACGATCTTCTATAAAATAATGATTTTATCTGTGAATGTATCCTTCGTGACAAGTTTCCAGTGTTTTTTCGGTGTTTGAAAAAAAGTTATGGATTTTTTTCATAACGAGTACATTGTCTGAACAAAATAATATGAGTACATTGTCTGAACGCTTTTTTTTCAATGCATCTAATGACTCATCTATATTCATTTCTTTGTAGTTTGGGGCATCGAAGCAAGCATTTCGTTCCTGCTGTTGCCTGTTTGTCACGTTTTTTAAAGATTGGAAGGTAAGAGTCAAGAATTTTTTTTTTTTCTAGAAAATTCAACCCAATGTTCATGAACGATACATACTCTTGTAAAGAACTGAACATTTGTAAAATGTAAGATGTTTATTTTGAAAACAGTTCAATATCTAGTCTTCACCGTCAGTGATTCATATTCTAATTTAACAAAGTGAAAAATTTAGTTTGTGTTGGTGCACTTGTATTGCAAAGTCTTTATGGATATAACTGATACTACATAGATATACAATACATGTTAGTCGTATTTTCTTTCAGAATGCGTCATAAGAAGCCATCGTTGTCGCTTCATTGTCAGAAGAAAACACGAGCGGAGCAAAATTCACTTCAACGATGCTCAAAAACAACCATTGCATCGCAGCAGAAAAGCGCAAAACGGAAAACATTGTTCCCCAGTCAGGTGTCCAATTATAGTAAGTCTACAAGAAATGCCACCAATACTGTCTCCAGTGAAATTACCATTTCGTTCTCCACTTAATTACAAAGCATCGCCGCCTAAAAACGTGCCAAGGAAATCATCTAAACACGAGTGCTTTTCAAACCATCAGACAGTGGTTTTTTCTTTAAAACATCAAATCAATTGTAGAAGCTTTGCCGAACTTTGGAGATTATAATTAAATTATGACACTGTTTTTGTCAGTGATGTGAATTGTCTTGAAAACATTGGTGAATCATCAAGTCGTGAACGTGAAGCGGTAGATGTTGAAAGTGCGTTAAACAAAACACTTTAGACTCAAAAGGACTCTATAAAACTGGAGAAAGTAGACTTTCGTGATTGTGATTTCGAATGTGATGTTGTGAGTATTGAAAACAGTGGTACATCAAATCTTGAACACGATGCGGTTAATGATGAAAGTGTTTCAAACGTAACAATGAAAAATAATGTATAAAAGTTGTATAAAAAAAAGTCAACGAGTACTCTGTCACTAATAAAGCTTCCAAATTGCAGTGCACTGATGCAAGTCTAAATCACCGACAAAAACAGTGTCACAATTTAATTCTTATCTCCAAAGTTCGGCAAAGCTTCTACAATTGATTTGATGTTTTAAAGAAAAACCACTGTCAGATGGTTTGAAAAGCACTCGTGCTTAGGAGATTTCCTTGGCATTTTTTTAGGTGGCGATGCTTTGTAATTAAGTGGAGAACGAAATGGTAATTTCATTGGAGACAGTATTGGTGGCATTTCTTGTAGACTTACTATAATTGGACACCTGACTGGGGAAAAAATGTTTTCCGTTTTGCGCTTTTCAGCTGCGATGCAATGGTTGTTTTTTCAGCATCGTTGAAGTGAATTTTGCTCCGCTCGTGTTTTCTTCTGACGATGAAGCGACAACGATGGCTTCTTATGACGCATTCTGAAAGAAAATACGACTAACATGTATTGTATATCTATGTAGTATCAGTTATATCCATAAAGACTTTGCAATACAAGTGCACCAACACAAACTAAATTTTTCACTTTGTTAAATTAGAATATGAATCACTGACGGTGAAGACTAGATATTGAACTGTTTTCAAAATAAACATCTTACATTTTACAAATGTTCAGTTCTTTACAAGAGTATGTATCGTCCATGAACATTGGATTGAATTTTCTAGAAATATAAAAAATACTCTTGACTCTTACCTTCCAATCTCTAAAAACGTGACAAACAGGCAACAGCAGGAACGAAATGCTTGCTTCGATGCCCCAAACTACAAAGAAATGAATATGGATGAGTCATTAGATGCATTGAAAAAAAAGCGTTCAGACAATGTACTCATATTATTTTGTTCAGACAATGTACTCGTTATGAAAAAAATCCATAACTTTTTTTCAAACACCGAAAAAACACTGGAAACTTGTCACGAAGGATACATTCACAGATAAAATCATTATTTTATAGAAGATCGTGCATTATATATGCTTTTAGCGCTGAAATACACAAATTAAATGTTTGTTCAGACAATGTACTTAAAAAATATTATCTGTATAGAGTTTCAGGCCTAAACCAAGAAAACTTCGGAAAAACGAAGAGGTTGTAAGTAATTATTTTTATTATGCGGGTACTTTGCGCCTATTCTGCATATCCTAAAATATTAATAACAATGAGCTTACCCCTTATTTCTTGGTCGAAGTGGCGATTTCTGCAGCCATTTTGTGTGGACAGTGTACTATTGAGATCACGTGATACTCCCCGGTGTGGATTTTTACTTGAAAAAAATGCGCATAATGTCACTTTAACTTTGTTTTGACTAACGCTGAATGAAAAAACGGAAAGAGCATAAGAGATTATTGAAAGCTTTTTCATGAATATGTGTTGGTTTCTCTTTAGGTCATAAATGATATACTGAAAATGAGAAGCAATAAATTGTAAAATGCACAAATCAGATAGTCAAGTATTTGCTTTACACGTACCTAGAATATAATCCGCCTCGGTAGCCTATTTGTAGAGCGCCCGCTTCGAGTGCGGGCGGTCGTGAGTTCGCTCCCTGGCCACGTCATACCAAAGACGTAAAACATGGTACCAGTAGCTCTCTTGCTTGGCGCTCAACATTTAAAAAAATTGAAACCTCTTGTACCCCTCATTAGAATAAACTAATAAACTAGAATATAAATTTATTATGTCTCTGTTAAAAAGTCAATTTGCATCTCCCATTTCAAAATGTTTACACATCTCCCATTTCAAAATGTTTACATGAAAGCATTATTTCTATACCCGCTATACAGTTTTTCTTGTTTTATATTTGCCTGGGTTTAAATCAACAGCAACTGTTTCACTGTTCAAAAGGCTCGTTCACTTAAGCAGCGTCGGCAGAAACAAGAACAATAGACGACTGAATACTTGCGCTATTGATCTATATAGAAAAAAGAATGTCAAGAATAGAAACTCGAATATTGTCCCCTTATGTTTGGGTACCGCTTCAACGCTTCAACCTTCAGACACCGATTGAAAACAATTTGAATGAGTGCCACGGCAAGAACGTGTTCTGTTGTTAACTACGACACTACATTTTATATAATTTCCTGTATAATAAACATTGTATATTCGACATTAAAATATGTTTCTTCTGCACAATCATTTCTTTTAAAACTCGATACAGACACAATTACAATTATTCAAGTATCGCATTACAATATCTATTTATTGTAAGTAATACCATATAACTCAAGCTATGTATAGCTTTTTACCGAGCGTTAATTGCATTTTTACTTTGTGCGTCTACCGAGTCATGAAGTTTTGGAATCCTGTTTAAATAAAAAAGCGATATATAAAACCTTCGTTATGGGTAGTATTTGTAGTACCCACACAGCGATAATTGTATAAGTTGTATCCATTTCAGTACAGGACTTTGGGGCTTTTGTTCAGTCTATAAACCTTTGTTACGGGTAGTTGATTACACTACAGAGCGAATATATAGTATGACACTTTAAGCTGCTAGCCACCATTTGTGTTAAAATTTCTGATTTAAACTGTGATATAAACAATTGATCGACTATCGAATCATTTGGGGATGGAGTCTACGAATGCGTAAACTTAACGCAGGTAAGTGAACTGTTTTGGATATTTGAATCAGTGTTCAAGCTAGCACAAAATAAAAGGGTGCAGCACCCTGCTCCTGTTCTTGTGGACCATGCCCTCTTCTCTGGCACCCTGCTATGCCTTTTTTGACAGGACAGGATTTTTGCATTTTATGTTAATGAGCATATTTCTTGGATTTAATGACAAATACATGGTTCTTTTGTTAATCAGTATTGAAAATGTAGTTTTGCATGCGCTTAAGTGCACCCTTTTTAAATCTCATTTGGAACTCTGTTGAATGATACCCGTTTACCAAACTAGAAAGTATGCCTTAGGTCAGAATTGAACACATTTAATAGTTATATTTAGTACAGCATTGTATTGCTTGCATCTGTTTATATTTTGACCCAGATGGTACATAATACTAGAGGCGTATAAAAATTGTATTTTGATTGAATTTTATATGCCTCTGATACATGTAAAACAAAAATCACGACTGTTGACACAGTTCTTATATTGGTAATGAAATATTGATTAAACGGTCATTTGACATTAACGGCATTTCGCCGATTTATTCAGTATGTTAGTGCGTGCCCCCGCTATATTTAATACGGGTTGCGTAAAAGGTGCATGTAGACTTAAGCATTAGATTGAAAGTATGCGTCCCTCTTCATTAAAAAATCTAGGTACTTAATAAAAACTGTAGACACAGTCTCATTTTTCCTTGAACGACAACTCGTGCGTGTATCTCCCATCATTGAAAAATTAAGGTACCTCTGAGATGAATATAATTGTAGACACAGTCTTTTTGTCGATTGTTATTGTTTGTGTTCTAAAAATAGTGACACTATTTCATATACTGCCCTACCCCCGAATAAAGACAATGATGACTCATATTATTAGATAACATAACGTCACTCAGTAGATGTGGTGTCGTGTCAGTTTCTGCTTGTTCAATCAGAAGCTTCCGGGCGACTCTCACCTAAGTTAACTTCGTATATTAGTCATCTCGTACCTAATTGGTCAATGATTTGCACGGGTTCGTACCCTTTGTAGTCAACTCTTACCTTCTATTTCAAAACAGGAACAAATGGGACTGATATTTAATTAAAGGGTTCATACGGAATGTATCACGATATTATTGAAATCGTGGTTATAATCCAACGTTTGTATACTGACCCAGTTAAAATTATTTCTTATTTGGTGTAGATTTATTTGCATGTCTAGATAGGTGTTTTATAGACTAATTTGCGACCAAACTCAGCATTTCTGCATGTGAGCACACTGGTGCATATGCTCTGTTCTCAAAATACAACTAAAAACCGAGAGAAGGTGTAGCGGCAAATATCTTAATAAAGTTTACCAACAACTGTGATTTCGACAATCTGTAATAACAATTTATTAAAGATAATCATACCTTGTTAGTTCAATGCGGCGATAAGACGAATGCATTAGTCAAACAATGCATTATAGAATGGGTCTCCTTGAATTTGGAGCCATGTCTCAACATCAACCATAACCAATTTCCAAAATATTTACTTGTCAGCTCGCTGTGATACTTTGTATAACAGTTTTTCTTGTTAAGACTTTAAGACTTTGCATAAACACTGACCAACAGTCGGAACTGCGAATTGTTTGCATGGAATCCGCAGAAACTGAATTGACTGCTTAAGCTAATTGTTTTGTTTCAGAAATAAAAGAACACTTGGAAAAAAACCTACATTTTGCTATCATTACAACAGCCAAAACTGTCAGAAGTTATAACGTTTGACTTTTGTTATAAAAGTTTATTTTGCCAAAATCAAAGCTCTCAAACATATTCTTCCATAGGATTACATGCACTCCGAATCTTTTTTGAAAATTGATTTCCAATTTTTAACAATTTCTGAATACTACAATTAATATCATAGGTAAGCACAATGTACAACCTCCGGCGTTGACAGCAGCTCCAAATTCAAATATGCGTCTTTACGCAGGGTATGTATTTGTGGATGTTGGTGCCTTTTGTGTTGTCTTTGTGAGTAACGGCCAGTTTATATTGTTTCAGCATAGATCAAGGAATCGGCACGTGAAATAATGTCTAAACAGGCACCGCCAATGAGGAGAAAACGAAAGTTTTGCCGAAAATCGAGTGTTTTCGCTTTCGGCATTAATCATAAGTCTTAATATTCAGACATGAAAAAAAATGAATAACCGGGGACAAACTTCAACCATTTCTCTATAAGTCTACCAAGTGTCACCTTGTAATATGCCGTTTTAATAAAAAAGATACAGGCGTTTAAAGTTTACATGGCACACGAATCTGGTTAACGGGATTAGCAGTTCCTTTTCATAACGGTTATAGATGAAAGTAGCCCAAAAATGCGAAATCCACTGAAAATTGCGTGTTACAGCCGTTTTGCATCGCTTGTTTGCTTTTTTTTCTGCCTAAAATGGCATTACAACTATAATACACGTGAACTGCAGGTAAATAACACTTTTAACATAATGTTATCAGACGACTGTACAACAATACAGATGTACACAATGGATATAATTTAGTTACTGATGACTCCAGTCAGGAAAGTTAAATCTACACCAATTTTGTGGAGAAGAAAAAATAATATGTCAACACTCAAGTGTACATAGTCGCATTCTCTTCATCGCCATTGAAGCAAATGCATGTACATTGAACTTTTAGTACATATGTAGGGTGGCACATAGTATATGTTATCGCTTCCATGGTCGAGTCGCTAAGGTCGCTGATTTTTAATCACAATGATCATGACTTCGAGTCCCGCTACTAATCACGACTCTGTGAGAAAGTTTGCAGTTCCATACGCAGGATAAAGGTCTCGTACTGGTCCGTACCAGGAACAATGGTGAGGGCAAATCTAAGTTAGCAGATATAGAACACGTGGTTTTTATCCATGATCAGCTAGTGTATTAATTACATTTGTGCATCGCATCAAATACAATCCCTTTAGTGCAACAAGGTTGTAACTCATATTAAAGTACGAAGGAAATATGACCGTGTTGTACTTAAGGAAATAGGGTCATATAGACCGTGTATAGCGATTGTATCTTTATCAAAGGTAAAATAATACATGTAGCACATGTTTCGGAAAACTGGGATTTTTGCAAGAGGTATGTAATAAAGTTCATATCATGATAGATTTTACATTTCATGCATTTATGGAAGCTGCTTCAAAACAACAACAAAAAAAAAAAAAAAAACGCATTTACTTAGATATATTCTCGTAACAGAAGATTTTGGAACCGGTTTGAAGGGCCATGTGTAAACGGCGAATCCGGATCCGGATCCAATATAGATTATATAGGGAAAAAAAGAGGGTGTTACGGATCCACTCATAACTTTTTCATTTGTAAATATTTTGATATAACTTCAGCACTAAATAAAAGCTGAATATTACAGCTGTCTGTACATGTATAATTTTGATATATCTGGCGGATGATAATATGTATGTTTTGATATAAAAAATGAACGATCAGTCCAGATTTCAGATCATCCAGGTTAAATAAAATGGGTATCGCGGATACATTTATAACTTATTCATTTATTAACATATTGAAATAATTTGGGTACCAAATAAAAGCTGACAGTTGTAGCTTTTTGTTCATGTTTGATTTTGCCATATTTGACGTTGGAACATGCCAGGAACCGTCTATAACATATAGTATTCCTGAACATGCATATGCTTTAACGTAAAAAATGAACATTCAGTCCGATTTCGGATCCGCCAGTCCAGTATTTATTAGATTAACATATCAAGTGGAAACATATAACATGTACATTAGAAAGATAGTCACGGATTCACATGTACCATATTATTTTTTCAATAAATATCTATACACATTATTCAATCGCTGTCAGATTATGACGTTTTCATATGAATCTGATAATCAAAGATACTGAACCTAGTAAAGGAAAAACCACGAATTCAGGAACAACGGAAAAGTATAAAGCATTATCTCGATTTGATTTTATTAACAGCTACTATATCATTCATTTGAATACAAAAGATATGTTTCTAGTATCTATACATTCAGTTGTATTACAAGTAAATAAGCATAAGTAAATATGTACACAACATATATATAGATCACAATAAAACATGTCTTGTCCATCACCTTCGAGACCATCATGCTGATTAAAGCATGTTATCGGTTAAAACTGCACTTTAAGTATATATAATACATGATATGTTTTCAGGTGCAAGTGAATTTTTAAGATGCCTGAAAAGCAGTTTTCTCTAGAACCTGGTGCCAGATAAGACAGGGTTTACTGTAGACTAACTACTACTATTGCGATCTGTTTAAAATACATCACAGAAATAATGAATAAACTCTACATGCAGGTTGCATTAATGAATTAATACTGTCGATTAAATTACTAAAGAAAACTATGATCACTGAAAGAAATACCCGTGAAATGTTTGTCGTTAGATGTAAGTTTTAAAGTCCCTTGAGCACTTTAAAGACTCATATATACAAAAGTGAAATTACGGAAAGACTCATGTATTACTTTTTTATTCTTCATAGCCACCGGTTTTGTATAATAAAAATGTGAAATAAACGTGCACAGTAGCCACGTGATTTCACCGACACGTGTCAACCACATGTTGTTTATTGTCACGGGGTACATATCGTTTTTTGAATTAAAGGACGTCGGCAGATCATACGCACGTGCCATGTAAATGTATTCTACATTCATTACAAACGGCAAGATTATACAAAAATAAATCAACGTATATATGAGAAAAAGAAAGAAATAAGCATACATTGACAAACAGTTACAATCTCAAACTTTCTTTTAATTTCAACTTCAATACTAAAAATATGAGTGAGATAATGAAAAAATTTAGTCCAACTGCATAACATGAACTAAGAAGACACACACAACACAATTTCACATATGCCGAGATTGAGAATGGCCATTGGCACCGAACCAAAAAGATGTTAGCACAGCACTAATTGTTTGCGTAGATTTGTTTAATAGTTACTGTAATATTTGGCACTTTGAAGGTTCACATCAGTATAACCAAAATTGTTGTTTTTAGCTCTAGCCAACTGCGATATTGCAATTTTAAGCTAGGAACTAACGACATTCATACTGACATATCATTATCTCGGAATAACATTTACGAGTAATGGTTCTTTACTTACAGTCTGAAAACACGTGGAATAACATTTACGAGTAATGGTTCTTTACTTACAGTCTGAAAACACGTGGAATAACATTTACGAGTAATGGTTCTTTACTTACAGTCTGAAAACACGTGGAATAACATTTACGAGTAATGGTTCTTTACTTACAGTCTGAAAACACGTGGAATAACATTTACGAGTAATGGTTCTTTACTTACAGTCTGAAAACACGTGGAATAACATTTACGAGTAATGGTTCTTTACTTACAGTCTGAAAACACGTGCAACGTATAACATGCAACGAAAGCTATGTGTTTATTATTTACTTAGTCAATTAATTCTGATTTACCTACTGATTTGATTATCAAGTTATTTCACCACAAGGTTCATCCTATACTGACGTATGGATCCGAAATATTCGGTTTTATAAACATTGAACTTATAGGAAAACTTCTTTACTATTTTTTGAGAAAAAAAATCACTGAAGCCCGAAAATCAAAGCCATTATACATATGAATGGCAGAACTAGGAAGAAACCCGATTTCTGTTACTGTTAAAACTAGTATGATATCATTTCTGTTATAACAATCTTTCATTTCATCAGGCTCATAGTATTTTTTTTTCATAATTCCGGCGTGCAGCTTGTTCATGAATGTACGTACTGTATACTGAATACTGATTATTTTTGAAAATATTTCCGTGTGAAAAACTATGATTCTTAACTGCACTCTAAATGAATGTTACTGATGTTAATTTTGAGCCTGGGACTTTAATCCGAAATTTGAAAATTGCAATAATTAATAAATGCTAGAGAAAATCCATTTCTTTTTCTAACAACAACCACGGTACAAACGTATGCAAACGGGGGCTTTAATATTGTCAAATACAATATGAAAATGAATTAATATATAATTTAACAAAGAAAGTTGGCCCAGCATACCCCTGTCCCTTATCGAAAAAGGTGTTGAATGCTGATTGGTAATAAACAGTCGATTACAATATACAATCAAACGCGTGCAACAGTAAGTGCCATTAACATGATTAACGCACTTTGGAAATTACAAATATGTAATAGAAAGAGCATCGAAACTTGAGGGTATACGATTTATACGAGGGGGCGTAGCCCCCGAGTATCAATCGTTTACCCGAAAGTTTTGATGTTCTTTCTGTTTTGTATCATGGCCATTGACAGTAGTTTAGTAGGCGTTTCCTTTTCCATATACAAAGTCCCTTTTTTCAAATGTGCGTGTAAACCTCAGATAAAATAAACCACTGCGAGAGCAGTAAAGCTATTAATATGCTAATTCTTGATTTTCAGCCTTTTCAGTCTGTCTGTAATACAGTGCAGTAACTAGAGTGCAGGTATCTGATACCCGCACTGTTAGTTACCACATTCTATTCTATTTAAAACTAAACCACGCCCCATTAGTTAACACCGCTTCAAATTGTATGACATGGTGGTATACGATTTAACCACTGTAGGTTTTCTACTGAAAAGTCCCTTAGCCATGATACAATTTATTTTATAACTCCGGAGAAAAATGTTTAATCTAGAAACACTAAACACTGCACTTAAAGACAAATATACAGAAACAATTTTGACTGTCAGTTTTAAGAAAGAAGCGAGAAGAAAAAACCTAAACTAACTTTTGTTATAGGTGGAATGTCTAGATTCGTGTTTCATTGGAGATGACAGTCCCCTGAACGTCTCCATGCACCTTCCATTATACTTGTTCTTATATAATATTGACTCAGAAGTAAGTTACCATTTCGAAAGTGAAAAGTTTACAAAGCACAGCTACAAATGGTCATGTATGACGGAACTTAAAACTTATGAAGATACAGTAGAAAATGCTCTGTCAAATATCAGGCTAGATTACTCAGATATTGAAATTTCATACGCGAAAATCTTGGAATGCGTAATTAAATCCTCAGAGAAATGTGTTTCAAAACGCTGTTATAAGGGGTATTTCAAGCCGTTCTGGACTGGAACAGTCAGGGAAAGGCACCAGAAAATGAACACTGCGCGTACGCACTGGATTAAACTCGGACGTCCAAGAAACGGTATGGCCTTCAGCTCTTACAAAGACGAGAAACGTCAATTTAGATGTAGTTTAAGAAAAGCAGCCTATGATTTTGAGCAAAAGGAAAATGAAAGAATTAGCGAACTATCTGAATTGGACCAAAAGGGCTTTTGGAAAATTATAAACTCTCGAAAAGGTAAACGTCGTAATGAAAAAGGATCTGAAATTTCGTTTAATCTCACCGTAGAAAGGGATCCTGACAAAATACTCCAAGGTTGGAGATCTTACTTTGAAAACCTTTACGAATTCTCAAATAATGATACATATGATAATAACTTCCGAAATATTGTTGAAGAAAAATTAAAAACTATGCTCGAACCCGATGCCAAAGACAGCACTTTATCTATTGTGTTGACTCAGCCAATTGACTCTGATGAACTAACTTGGGGATATTGTGCGCCAAATGCCAAACGGAAAGGCAGCTTCATTTGACCATGTGTGTTACGAACATATTAAATATAGTGGGAAAAAACTGATCGAATGCATTACAAACTTGTTTAATGAAATGATTCGGTGCGAATATATACCAAATAAACTAAAGCAAAGTCTTACAATTACTCTACACAAAGAAGGCGGGGAATCAACTAAGGATCCCAATAACTATAGAGCAATATCGCTTCTTCCGGTAGTGTTCAAGATATTTGAAAAAGTAATGTTGACGCGCCTAGAAAAATGTAAATTTAATCTAAAACTGAACCAACTACAGCATGGTTTCCAGCGCGGAAAATCCTCCAAAATGGTATCTCTACTGTATCAGGAAGCAATTAACTACTGTCAAGAACGCAACAGCACGTGTCACACGTGCTACCTGGACGCCTCCAAAGCATTTGATAAAACCTGGTTGGACGGCGTGCTGTACAAATTACATCATATGAAAATTCAGGGAAAAGCCCTTCGCATCTTCAGCCAGATGCTTCGTGGAAATTCGAGTAGAGTCCTTGCTTTTGGTCACGTGTCAGACCCATTCATGATCTACCAAGGCACGCGACAAGGTAGCATATGCTCCCCATTCCTGTACACTGTGTTCTTGGACGATCTTCTGAATGAATTATCGAATTCCCAAAATGGTCTACAAATAAACTCTATTCCAACTTGTGCGCCTACACAGGCTGACGATATTGTACTCCTGTCACTGACAAAATACGGGCTAGATGAACTTTTGAACATATGCTGCAATTATGCTAATAAATGGCGCTGGTAAATGTGCCCTAATGATTCATAACAAAAACACAGACAGCCGGAAACGTTAATCTATGGGGGTAATGTAATAAAAGAAGTAACATCCTACAATCATTTAGGCGTTATTCAAACATTATCCAGGAAATCTCTGACGACATTCACCAATCGGCAAGGGGCTCGCTTTTCAGTCTGAAGAACTGTGGGGTCCACCGAAACGGTATCAATCCCACGGCTGCCGCAAGACTATATACAAGCATAGTTTTGCCTCGTGCTTTCTTTGGGTGCGACTTGTGGAATAACATTACACAAACTGATATGAAGCATCTAGAAGCTACTCATCACTTTTGTCTGAAACGAATTCAATCTTTACCAACGCGTACACGCTCTGATATGGCAAAAGGCTTGCTAGGCTTCACAACAATAGAAGCATATATTGATATGCAGAAGTTGAATTTCCTGGGAACTATATGTAGACTCAAATCAAGTGATTTAACACTTCAACTCTTTACGCACAGACTATTTCAGTTTCATAATAAATGTATTAGGAAAATGCTTGGCTTCATCCCAGACATTATAAGAATACTGACCAAGTACAATCTTCTCTCATACTTGGAGGATTTCATAAAATCTACGAAATTTCCCGAAAAGTGTACATGGAAACGTCTGTGCAAAGAATCCATTTTCATCTTCCAACAATCAAGTTGGTCAAATCAAATGAAATCAGACTCTGAATTTGAACGATTTCAAGAAATTAATGTAAACCTTGTTACTTCAAACATTTGGCGTGTGTGCCAGGAAAAGCCAAAATACAGGAAGTTAATGTTATTTCTTGCAAAAATGTCTTGTAAGCCTGTAAAATTTGATGAAAGGATTTGTCAGGAGTGTTACTTGACCATTTCTGATGAATTAACTCATTCATTTTTAAAGTGCAATAATACTGACATATTAGAATGTAGACAACGACATCTTACGAAGTTAAAAGAACAGTTCGGTGATAGACTACTTAGCTTGTTTAAAGACACAAACATTGAACTTCAGATCAAATATCTTCTAGGTTATGTTGACGAGCATATTAAGAGTATCTTATGTGCAGAACAGTATCCAGATTTTCTGTGTTTTAGTGCAACTTACTTGAAAGAACTACAAGCTGTGTGCTTATCCTTTGA
The DNA here is from genome assembly GCA_022818135.1 of Saxidomus purpurata. Taxonomy (NCBI): domain Eukaryota; kingdom Metazoa; phylum Mollusca; class Bivalvia; order Venerida; family Veneridae; genus Saxidomus; species Saxidomus purpurata. The sequence continues at coordinate 40,522,854 of JAFMSR010000001.1, read as the reverse complement.
TAATAAAGACTGATTTAAAAAGTAATTGACAGCCTCAAGAAAACCAGTGCTTTCCTGTACTTCAGTGGTTTCATTTCGCTTTCGTAGGAACTTAAATTTTTTGGATACACTGTTACATAAAATTTATCTTTGATCATTTCCTTAATTGCAAGGTTATGTCATATCAGTAATATATTCTCTGTTTATTATATAAATGTATTCTATTTGTATATATTTTCTCAACAGCTGTGTTTAACTTTGCAACTGTAAATTCATGCTTCTGTATAATACTGCTTATGTGCTTGTTTGTTTACATGTCACTCTCCAGAAATTGGAGGAAATAAAGTTATATATATAAGGACAAAATAATTAATAAATCGATAATCACTTTTTAATAGGTAAACTACTGTTAATTAAAATTAAATTTATAACAACATTAGCCGATTTTTGGTTGTAGCGACGAGCTTCTTTTTAAGGGTGAAAATTATGATTAATGGTTTATTTGTAAATAAACTTTGAAACTTTGAATTTTTTTTAAATTCTCGGCTTCCTACAACCCTGTTGTGTGAATACCCTAATAAAATATGACTTACCATTCAAAGAACGAAAAAAATAAATAAAATAGACTATACATTGAATCAGTGAGCTTTCTAATATAGTATATATTTCAACTGGCGAATCTGATATTCGGGAACGAACGCTCATTTTTAACATTAAAACATATACACGTTCCGCCAATGAATATGGCAAAATTATACCAAAATATAAAGCTACAACTGTCAGCTTTTATTTCAATATGTTAATAAATGAATAAGTTATGAATGTATCCTCGATACCCATTTTTTAACCTGGATGATCTGAAATCTGGACATTTTCTATATCAAAACATACACATTATCATCCGCCAAATATATCAAAATTATACATGTACAGATAGCTGTAACATTCAGTTTTTATTTAGTGCTGAAATTATTTCAAAATATTAACGTATCTTTTTTAAAACGGCATATTAGAAATTGACACTTGGTAGACTTATAGAGAAATGGTTGAAGTCTATCCCCGGTTATTCAATTCTTTTCATGTCTGAATATTAACACTTATATTAATGCCGAAAGCGAAAACACTCGATTTTCGGCAAAACTTTCGTATTTACCGAGGATTTTCTCCTCATTGGCGGTGCCTGTTTAGACATAAATTTACGTGCTGATTCCTTGATCTATGCTGAAACAATATATACTGGCCGTTACAAAGACAACACAAAAATTTAAGGCAACAACATTCACAAATACCTACCCTGCGTAAAAACGCGTATTTGAATTTGGAGCTGCTGTCAACGCCGGAACTGCTGTCAACGCCAGGGGTTGTACACTGTGGTAAGGTAAAAAGTTGTACTATATTAACATATATTTTGTTCATGTGATGAAATTTGAAAGATTACAGTATTTTCGAAAAGTATTAACGTAAACACGTCAAAGTAAGTGACGTCAGAATCTAACTATATTTTTCTAATATCTAGTGTTTGCTATGTACACGGAAAACTTTTTTTCATTGTAACGTGAAGTTAAAGCACACTGCTTGAAGTTTTCATTGTTGCAGTCTTGATTAAAATGTACAGCAAACATCAAAGAGGTTCATGATTTTGTAACACTGGAGATACGTGGAGGTCCATGGGAAAAAATGTTTCTGCCCTTTACCAAATATCAATATTACTGAGATAAAGAAGAAGTAATGTACACAGTTTTGTACAACAATCACGACGAACAAGTATATGAATTAAAGCATATACATTGTAATTATATTAATGATATTTCCAATTTCTAGGTATATAAGGAGAGATACTCACAGAAACCGACAATACTTTGTTAAAACAACACCAACAAGAGTTTACAGCAGCACCTATTGTATATATTGTTCCGTGTACTGTTTAGATAAGATGGGTAATGTATTTAAAAGGAGGAGAAACTTACATGTTGTGGAAAATGCGAAAAATGAGATGGGCTTGGAAACGAATTGGGCACAAAATCAGGCACATGAAAACATAGGGCATAGTAAAGGCCTTGTAAATGTTAACGAATTCTTGGAATTTATTGATAATAACAAACTTAAGCTTACGTGTAAGAGAACAGAAGACAATATTCAAGATATCAGAAGTGCCGTAGAAGAAGCAGTGGAAAGCTTTGCTATGCATATTGGTAGAAAATGTCCATTCTTCGAAGTCTCGCACAAGTACGCTGTAGGTAGCATGGCTGAAGGAACAAAAATCTTTGATGCAGATGAATTTGATTTTATTTTGGTGTTGAAACAAACGATGAAAGATGATTTAGACGTCAAGGTTTGCTCGGATGAATTTTATACAAGAAGGGAGTGTTTTCACATGCACATTAAAAACGGTGAATCGGTTCATCCAAGTTATGCCAAAAGAGATGTTACCATTGAAACACTAGAATGGGATGCTCTGGTACCAAGACATGCTGAAGGTTTGGGCAATAATGCTTTGAATGACTGGGATCTAATGATAATTAGACCCACGGGGACCCTCTCGTGGGCTGGTCCTTTATTTTACGGAAATTTTAATGGACCTGCATGGACTTTAAAATTCATATGGCTTGGAAGTAACTGTCCAGATATATATGAAATGCATGTTGACATAACATTTGCCATAGAAATGTCAAATATTGAAGAAAACACTGCAATAAAAAGTGCGCTTTGCGAAGAATATTACTCGAACATTCTCGAAGAAAGAAAGTTTTTTCTCATTTCACGCAGTAGAGTGTATTGTTCTGGTACAAAAGACAGTATGTCCGCATCTGTTACCTTCACCACAACAGAGGTTAAGATGGTTAGAGAGTTGACCGAAGCTCATAGAATGTGCTACAGAATTTTAAAGTACATACACATTCTCAAAAGCTACATGTTAAAGACAATTATCTTAAGACATTCCAAACACTGCACTAGAAGCAATGATCAGTACAAATGTTTAAAGGATATTATCAAAGACATATTAAATAGTCCATGTGACAAAAGTTCTATATCTGGATTCAACACAATAGAAATTCCTAGTTTATTTATGCCTACTGTGAAAGTGGCACATAATATTTGGGAACGATTTGGCTACATGAGATTTAGACGTCGTTTAAATCGTATAGTAAGGTATTTAAAAAAGTTGCAACAACTTGATATAATAAATTATGAAAAAGAATTTGAGAAATTTAGTAAAAATATTCCTAATCGCTTTATCAGTAAATAGATTTTCTTCGTGAAACTTGTACATTTTCGTCCTGTCATCTGGACATATATACATTGTACATGTAATTTATATAAGTTACCGGTATTCCAGTTTCCATTCTCAATAGGTCAAAGGTAATGACATTAAACTGGACAAGTGTTTGAATACTTTGCATTAAAACGAATAAAAAGATATCAAAATATAAAGTTTTCGTTGTTATTTACAAACAAGAGTGCCATGATGGCCCTAAATCGCTCACCTGAGTTCCAATGCACTTACCTAAAGAAGTCACTTTTTGCTAAAGGAAGTCACTGGTTGCTAGGTAAAGTCACTGGTAACTAGAGAAGTCACTGGTCACTAAAAGTCGCCAGATGTCAGGGGCAGTCAGTGGTTGCGAAGGAAATTACTGGTCACCAGGGAAAGTCAGTGATTGCCAAAGAAGTCAAGTTCAGATAGTTATTAAGAACCTTACAGGATGCTAAGGAAGTCACTGGTTGCTAATGAAGTCATACATTCATAGGAGAAGCCATAGGTTGGTAAGGAAGTAACTACATAATGTAGTTGCAAGGGGACTTAAATGATGTTAAGGATGTCAATGGTTGTTAAGGAAGTCACTTAGGAAGTTACTGGTTGCTTAGGTGGTGACTGGTTGCCAAAGAAGTCATTGGTTTCTAAGGAATTTGATAGGATGGTGACTGGTTGTTAAAAAAGTCATTGGTTTCTAAGAAAGTCAATCGCTGCAAGGGAAGTAAGAGGTTGTTGAAGTCGCTGGTCAGTAGTCTGAGTTGGTGGTTGCTAAGGAAGTCACTGGTTGCTAAGGAAGTCAGTGTTAAACTAAGTCGCTGGTTGCAATTGGAACGCACTGGGAGCTAGGTTTTTCCTCCTATAACTACATACCGACAAGGGACCCAAGTGCATTGTTAATTTTGACCCCAGGGGCTTGATATGAATAAACTTGGTATAGGTCCACCATACAATGCTATTTATTAAATATCTAAGCTCTTTCCCTTGTGGTTTTGCAGAAGATTTTCAAAACAATTCCTGTACAAAGTGACCCCCGGGCGAGATTAATTTTGACCGGGTGGGGGCAATATTTTAACAGATCTAAAAGCGGTCGACCAGACAATGCTACATACTACAATTTCTAAGCTCTAGGCCATGTGGTTTTAGAGAAGATGATTTTTTAAATGTTTTCCTATTTAAGTCTATGTAAATCAAGCAAACCCCAGGCGGGGTCAATATTGACCTCTAGGGCAAGATGTGAACAAACTTGGCAGAGGTCTGCTAGACAATGCTACATACAAGTTTTGTGAAGGTATGTAGTAAGTGTTTATTAGACAGATATCAACACATGCTTTTTTATGCCTGTATACTCTTAATTAAGAAATAATCTATGGCTTGGAGTGCTTTATCGAAATTGAAGCATTCCCCGGAGGTGATGTGACTGGCGGAATAATTCACGAGGGCGAAGCCCGAGTGATATATTACGCAGGCACATTACCGACGGGAAATGCTTCAATTTCGATAAAGCACTCCAAGACATAGATTATTTCGATTCTTAGAAGCCGATTTTTTGAAAACTATCGTAACTACTACGGACCTTTTTTCAGTTCGGCGGTAATGTGTAAAACAACATAAATAGTAGCTGTTGGAATTCACTCCCCTATTCGGGCAACCATTCAAGATATCAAACATAACTATATTATACAAACTTATTTTAGTTTAATCATCTAATACATAAGATATAAAAAAAGAAATACCTGACTGACATTATGCAGAAGACGTCAGATTCAGAACCTAACAAAGCAGCCAATCGATTTAAATGCGTACCGTTAATTTGAACTGTACAACGTTTTAACGTGGAATAATGACGTCAGTGTGATGACGTAAACGTTTTCATTCATAGTTTTGTCTCCCGGAATCAAAGCATTGTATGACTGTTAATCCTGAATTTCTTGGCCTTTTTTAAGGAAAACAAGGTGAGGGTGTTCTAAGGCTTACTTGACGCAATCAAAAATAATATTTAGGTTCTTAAACAAATCTTTTTCATGCGACTGATGTATTTATACTGATATTATTTCCATTTCTATATTTTATTTTTGCGCGGGAGTAAATTAGAAAAGTCGGAAGGAGCTACTTCCATGTCCGAAACCGCCTACTTTTCCGAGTGCTTTAATCATATTAATGCACTCGAATTGACTTTAGAAATATACCGTAGGCATATTCACACCGTATTACCCGCTGCAGTGATGGCAGATTACTGACTGGATGACAGACTTCAAGAATTTTTGTCGACCAACAGGCAGGTAAGATATCTGGCTGTGATAACGTTCTATTGAAAGCAATGGCATTTTCGTATAAACGAACATGTTGTGCAATAAATGAAGGTGTTATTAGGTAGTTTTGGACTCGATTTTCCAATTATTAACATATTTATGACGAGTTAAATATCACATCTTTGATCCAGAACGTGAAAATGTTTGTTTTCGCTTCAAAATATCTTTTAATTGAAAGAATTCGAGTAATTTTGTGTTATACACGAATACATTCATCCCTCAGGAGCATGTATACCAAATATAAGCCGCACACGTCTTTTCTGGAAGAAGTTACAGGCTTCCAAACTAGTCCGGGTAGAGAAAAATTGCTGCCTTGATGGACAGAAACGTTTTTTGAAGGCTGTATTGTATGACAGAAACGCTCAGAGATCGGCTAACAATTTGACAGAAATACGAAATCGCTCTTTCACTGATTCCTCTAATTTTTACATTCTTTGATATGGAATAGAAGAGTCTAACTATCATTTGTTACATCTTCTCGGGTTAGAAAGTATAAATACTGCATAATTTACACCGAATAGGTGTTTCATTGGCAATTTGTTTTAACAACAAAATATATAAGATATATGTGGTAAATTGTTATTTCATAAACGGTACAGCGTCTAAGCTCCTGTTTCTAAGTTCATGTTATTCTTTTTATACGCCCGAAGGGACGTATTATGTTATACCCCCTGTCGGCCGTCTGTCCGTCCTTCCGTCCGTCTGTTAGCAAATTAATTTTTGTGCTGATAACTCATGACTGAACGGAATTTATTCAAACTTTCAGGGATGGCTTTCATTGACATGTAGATGTGCATAAGGGTGATGATTTTTGGATCCGCCCTTGTTCAGCGTACTTATGGCCCTCTGTTACTTTACATAAGCAAATTCTTGTGCGGATAACCCCTCATTCATTATTCAACGGAATATCTTTTAAACCAAATATTAGAAACTGTATATCTGAACATGCATTTCTATATTACAGATAATCTATTAGTAATAGATTAAAAAGTAATTTTTAATTCTTACAGAAAACTTGTTGAGGACATATTGGAAAGAATGTATTGAATGTTTCTATATCATATTAATCCAAAGTCTGAGGACAAAACTGTTTTATAGCCGTGGGACTTATTTTCGTACTTTAAACCTATCTTTTATATCAGGTAAATTGTTCAAAAGTTTTATACTTGGTTTTAATACTAGCTGAGACGAATATTTTGAGGATTTGTTACTTGCATGAATAATTTAGTAACAATTTACATGTAGTATGTTGGTTCTGTAGAATTGGTTGGCATTCTTTATGACTTGCGTTTTGTCAGTTGATGAAAATTGACATTATGATAGAAATGTTATAAATAAGTTAAATTTTGCAGATGTTTCTAGGTCTTGTTTTGTATAAAGTATTATTATTGTATGCTATTTGATTTGGTATTAATAAAAGTAAATCTTTAAAGAATTCTCTTTTTTAAGCTCTCCTGAGCTCATGGTGAGCTTCTATAATTGCTGGATGTCTGTTGTTATCTGTTTTCTTTTGCTTCAACACTTGAAACAACATCACCGAGACTTATACTGTCGAAATTTAAAAGTGAGTGTCTTTGTCCAGTCCCATCCTTAATATCTTCTTGATGCATGCATAATTCTGGTGGTCACGGCAACCAGGTTAAAAAGTTAAGACATTTTTTTGCTAGAAACCACATTAGTAAACCTTTGCTTCAATTCATTTTATTCATTAATAAACATGCCCATTTGGGAATGAAGCTAGAACAAATTCCGTTCAATCATGAATGAGGAGTTATCAGCACAAAAAATAATTTAAGGACAGACAGACGGCCGACAGGGGGTATAACATAATACGCCCCTTCGGGCGTATAAAAAAGAATATCATGAACTTAGAAACAGGAGCTTAGACGCTGTACCGTTTATGAAATAACAATTTACCACATATATCTTATATATTTTGTTGTTAAAACAAATTGTCAATGAAACACCTATTCGGTGTAAATTATGCAGTATTTATACTTTCTAACCCGAGAAGATGTAACAAATGATAGTTAGACTCATCTATTCCATATCAAAGAATGTAAACATTAGAGGAATCAGTGAAAGAGCGATTTCGTATTTCTGTCAAATTGTTAGCCGATCTCTGAGCGTTTCTGTCATACAATACAGCCTTCAAAAAACGTTTCTGTCCATCAAGGCAGCAATTTTTCTCTACCCGGACTAGTTTGGAAGCCTGTAACTTCTTCCAGAAAAGACGTGTGCGGCTTATATTTGGTATACATGCTCCTGAGGGATGAATGTATTCGTGTATAACACAAAATTACTCGAATTCTTTCAATTAAAAGATATTTTGAAGCGAAAACAAACATTTTCACGTTCTGGATCAAAGATGTGATATTTAACTCGTCATAAATATGTTAATAATTGGAAAATCGAGTCCAAAACTACCTAATAACACCTTCATTTATTGCACAACATGTTCGTTTATACGAAAATGCCATTGCTTTCATTAGAACGTTATCACAGCCATATATCTTACCTGCCTGTTGGTCGACAAAAATTCTTGCAGTCTGTCATCCAGTCAGTAATCTGTCATCACTGCAGCGGGTAATACGGTGTGATATTAGAATACTTCTTATGGTCAACAGTTTCAGCGGTAACCGTTTTTTTAACTTTTATTATACTAGGTTTTATCTTTGAAATAAAGATAAGTGCATAAGAGTACTCAGTAGTTTTCATATATTCTATAATTATTTCTGTACTGTTGTAAACTAAGTCTAAAGTGTGAATGTTTACCTAACATATTACTAGTTCATAGAATGTACATATATTCTGGATAGCAACACATACAGAAAATTGTAGTGCAAGACCTATATAAAGTTCTTTTTCTAAAACGGGAAAAATGTAAAGTTTAGTTAGAGTAAAAAAGATGCAAAAATATTAATTAAGTATTGTGCCTTGGTTGATACAAGTTTTAAAGCTAGAAGAAACTGGGAAAACTTGTGTGCAAGTTACATTTGCATACAGTGTAGACGATGCAATGGAAGACTGGTAGTTATAAAATGTAACATCTATTTTTCAATGCACACCGCAATATGAAGCATTAAGAACATAGATGCATGGTCACTAGATGAGAATAATGTTGTAAATATATATCAGAAGTACTTTATGCTGCACATGTGATAATTGATGAAATTAAAACATTACAAGTTACTGTTGTTACTTTATCCTTAGCCCGGTCATCGTCCACAATCTTTAATAATGACGTTTCCTCTAAAAACAACAACAATAGAGCAATATTGGTGACCAATTACTTTCAACAACAGGAACACTGGAAACAAGATCGTAAAACCCATGTCTGTTATTACTTTGAGATGACCCCTGTCACAGAATAATAGTGTTACACCCTGCAGCATCTGGTGTTTTCGGTGACCTTATTTCTACGTTATCTGACCGTCTACCAAAACACTTTAAGCAGTTCGTCTGTTTCTCAAAGGACTTTTTAAAATTAATAAAACATTAAAACCACATTTCTTACACAAATTAATTGACAAAAAGCGGATCAGTGTTGATACAACTGCGCACAAAACTCTGACGACTGTCCCAGTATTGTGCAGTACGTGCCGGGTCACTATATTACAGTAAAAAGTACAACGTAACTTTAGAAAACGTGTATTTTTCGACGTAGTCGTATACTTTTGATTTGAACTTCCGTTGGTATGGACGCGTTGCTAACCAACTTCGTTATAATGTGACCAATCAGAATCTGCAAATTATTGGCTAGCGTTTCGGTACCGGAATAAGCAGTGTATTGCCCGGGAGCCTTCTGAAACACAAAATGTGTATATTTTTTATATTATAGTTATTTATAATAAATCATGTTGCAAAAAAAGAAAAAACAGAACACGTTATGTCAAGGTTTCTGGACAGTACGAAGATCAACTTTTGTATTCAACGAGGTGTTGTCCGGGGCCGGACATCTAGCGTCATTGATTATTGGCTAGCGTTTCGGTACCGGAATAAGCAGTGTACTGCCCGGGAGCCTTCTGAAACACAAAATGTGTTTATTACGTCACCTTCGTCCACCATCTTTTTTTTTAAAGATATTACTTGTTTCATGTCGGACAAAAATAGGAGCTGATGAGTAGTCCAGTGGTAACGCGCTGGACTCGTAATACGGGGATCGCAGGTTCGATCCCTCGCTCCTCCACTAAAATAACTAATGGTCTTTCGGATGAGACCTATAAAAACGAGGTCCCATGTATCGGTACTGTATACCGGGCATGTTAAAGAACCAGACGGTGTCTCAGGAACGGGACGCGTTCTGTACTGTATCTTGCACAATCCCCATAAACCTAAAAAACTAAACTCTTCTGGGAGCGTTGGTCATATGAATTATCCGGTACCAACTTCAAAACGACATACATGTGTCGGGCAAACATGGAATGGTCTGTATGGAAATTGAGCCATGCTGTGTGAAAACCAACCGAGCTACATCAGATTACTGTAAAACCTTGATAACACTATACAGGTCACAGCTTTGAATGGATTTTTATAAAACCTGCTCAGAGAGTTGCCTGCAACCCGTAAATGATCTGTATATAAATTGAACTATGCTGTGCGAAAAGCAGCCGTACTACAGCCGAATATCGTTAAACACATAGGTCACATTTTTTAAAGGATTTTCACAAAACTAGTTTAGTAGGTTGTCTGCAACCTGTAGATGATATATGTAGAAATTGAGCTACGTTGTGTGAAAAGCAATTATGCTACACAACAGATTATTGTAAAACCTTGATAACACTCTACAGATTGCATTTTCCAATTGGTCTTCACAACACTTGTCCAGAAAGTTGCAGGCAACCTGTAGATTGTCTGTATAGAAATTGAGCCACGTTGTTCGAAAACCAACCATGTTGTAGCCGATTATAATTGTGAAATCTTGATAACACTCTCAGGTCTTATTTCCAGTGGATTTTAACAAAAATGCTCAGAAGGTTGCATGCAACCTATAGATGATCTGTATTTGAATTGAGCCGCGCTGTGGGAAAACCAATTGTGATATAGCCATTTATTCTTTAACCTTGATTACAGGTCACATTTTCCAAAAGATTTTCACAAACTTACATAGAAAATCCAGTCCGTCCGTAAGTTTATACGTATTTATTTTAGCTCGATTGTGAAGAAAGTTTGTAGCTTATCAAGTCACTCTCGATTCCGCTTTCTGGAAAAAACCAGTACTGCACTGGTGTCATATTAGGAAGTCACGAACCCGCAACCTCGGGGATGAGCGGCAGGCACCTTAACCTCTACCTCTCCGTCCGTTAGAAAGATACAACAATTTATTTGCCCTTTCGAGCCTTTTGTTCGTTACGTATTCTTTGCGGGCGCTTTATTACGTACGGCTTTGGAAAAGACTTATGGAGTAACGTAAGACTTGTTTGATTTTTTTTCTCTTTTATCGTCTTATTAGCATACACAAATGTACTTCTGAAATAAACTCTCGAGATGCAGTCTATTTCTATCAAATTGGTTACATGTCATGTTATCCTGGTTTATAGCAATAAACTGACAGGTAGCCAAAGTTAACACAAGATAAATGTTGATACTCACCAACTTTGTGTTTTTTAAACACATGAGAAAAGAACATCTAGAACAACGTGACTATATGGTTTATAACTTATATGTTAAATCGTGTTACAGCTATCACCAGGAAACATTTTGAAAGTGCATTTCCCGTGTCCTTGAGAATTCAGCCATAACAGGTGTAAGAATATGTTGCTCATAAAGAGTTGTGTGACTGTCAATCTCAATGGTTATAGTCAGGAATGGCTTACATGCTTCGGTACAGAAACTGTTACACACAGAACCCTGTACATAAATGGTCCAACCAGGGCCTCCATGTTACACACAAATTATTCAAATACATGATAATGTGCATTATCTCCCCATTGCCCTTCATCAACGCTTGAAGTTTCATGAACTTATCATGTATACTTTTAGAGTTATTGCTATTAAAGCCTCATTTTTCATGATTTCGTTGCCATAGCAACAAGACTTTTAACCGGATCAAAATTAAAATGATGTGCACTATATCTCCTCATTGCCCTTTATCAACATGTGAAGTTTCATGACCTTATCGTGTATATACTTTAACAGTTATTGCTAGAAGTCCCATTTTTAACGATTTCGTTACCATAGCAACCACAGTTGTGATCCGATCAAAATTTTGAAATGATGTGCACTATCTCCCCATTGCCCCTCATCAACATGTGAAGTTTATTGATTGAAAACTATCAACCAACTGATGATTGAAAATTATTAAGAGACATCCTTACTCGAATGAACTATGGCAGAATCACAACATAATAACTGTTATGACCAACGAGTAACCTTTAATCGATTTTGTTTAGAGTGAAAACACTGATAGAGAAAACAATAAAATATGTACATATCAAAATCAATGAACATGAAATGAACATTGCAATACTGAAGCAGTTATATAACTGTTAAAAGATTGTGAAAAAAATTAACTGCATGTATTCTTTGAAGGAACAAACATACATCCTGAGACAAAACTTGCATAGAACAATTGAGATTGTTACAATGAACACATGGAATATACATGCGATGCAATTCTGAAGTAATACAAAGTTGTAACAAGAATACCATTGATGCAAAGCATCAAAGGGCGCCGAAAATAGTTTCTATTTCAACATTTATTAGTTATACGGTTTTTGCATATCGCAATGTAGCCTGACAAAAACGTACAATCGTTGATTTTTGCCGTATAATACATCGTTATAACTCATAAAAGTGACCAAATCGTAATCATCCGTGTACTTTTACGAATTTGTGCCATACGTAAGGATTCGTAAGACAAATCCGTGTGTGTGAAGGTAGCATTACTTTTATTCTCATGTTTAATCTGTAAAATTAATCAAAATTAATGCTTCTCAATTTTTATACGTTCTCAAGTATTGTACATGTGTGGCGTTAAATAGTTTAAATTAGCTTTTTAATAAGCAATCATTATTAGTTTGATTTGAATGAAAAATTTTATGAATATTTGCAGAAAACATTTAAAATCATGGTGGTTTTAAAGCTGAAAAAAAAAACGGAAGAAAAATTATTTAAAAAAATTGGGTTTGAGCGGGATTTGAACTCCACTCATAAAATTAGGCGGTCATCAGCTTACCCACTACACCACGTAGACTGACTTTAAAGCTTGTGGTAAAAAATAAGCTGATATTATAATTTTGCAAAACCGATAAGGGAGAAGTTGTTTTACGTTTTCGTATTTATTCTAAAAGATATGAAAAGGAACATTGCAATTAAACAATTACGTTTTAATGAAGAAAATGTGTATAATCAATATTTTAATGTCTATTTCGTATTATTTTAGCATACAGTTTTTCTTTGCATTCTAATAACCGCTCCTACCATGTACTTCCGGAAAAACTATTCCATAATAGGCCGCCGCCGTGATCGGCGGCGCCAACAAGTGTCACCAGCCGTTTTCAATCAAGTGCTAACGGCTTTAAGTAGTACCCCACCGGCGTAGACGGCGTAACCAAACAAGTCCGCCCAGCGCATTTTACAATCGGATCACCTCAGTCATTCTTGCGCCGATGTGATCCGAATTTTTAATTCGGGTTCCCTCAGTGATATTTTTATCACGTTTAAGCTAAGACGTTGTGGTTGTGCAATGTCATTTTCATTCGGCTTCTCTAAGTGATATTTCTAATTACGTTGCAGTTGTGCAGTGGCATTCCATTATATACGCCTGGCGGCGTATAATAATAATAGTCGGGATTCACTTTTAAATATACAGTCAAACCTGTGAACAAAGACCACTGTTGGGAAGCTACAAATGTGGTCTTTGTTTGCAGGTGGTCTTTATTCACAGGTGTTTATACTATAGATGAATAGTGCACTGTGATCTCCCTGTAGGTCTTTATTCGCAGGGTGGTTTTTATTCGGAGGTGGTCTTTAATAATACTACTAATAATAATATAATATCTTTATTTACTGAAGGTTAACACATTTAGACATGCTAAACATTAACTTATTTTCAATGTGGCCTTCAAAAAAGAAAAAGAAAATAGAAACAATCCTGAAATGAAAATGGCATTATGAAACAAAACATAAATAAACCCGATAAACACTCATCTTTTAACTAATGATGGATGCATTTATGCAGTGGAAAAATTCCTAATCAGTCACATATGTTTCAGTTCAACAGTTAAACACAACAGTAAAATGTTTTTAAACATCAGCATTCATTATATATACGGCAGCAAAATTACAGTAATATCAGTTTAATTTGGATTTTGAAGTTGGAATAGGAATTTCTTATAGTTCCGTTTAAAAGATATGACTGTTGTACAGTTTCTTATTTCGGTTGGTATCTTTTTCCACACTTCATTGCTGCTGTAGCTAAATGTATCTTTTTAATAATTTGTACGTGGTTTCAATCGAATGAGTTCATTTGTCTGTAAGTGCTATTGCTTGAACATGTTATTAATTCTGACATATAAATCGGTAAGAGCTGCTTTTTACATTTAAAAATAAGCAAGCCCATATGATATACACATCTGTGTTCAAACGTAAGCCAGTTTAATTCACGAAACATATCCAAGGAACACGTTAAAGCCGGCTTATTTAAGACAATCTTCGCAGCCCTTTTTGGAATCTTTAGAGTTGTGTTAACATCTGGTTTCGAACTTATTCCCTTGCCCCAAACTGTACAACAGTAATCAAAACATGGACATATGTATGCATTATAATATATCTTCTTCATATCATCAGACAACTAAAAAAAGTATTTGTTTTAACAGTGCTATTTTAGAATTTAGTTTACTGCATACCTTGGATATTTGATTTTTCCATGAAAAAGTATTGTCAGTTAAAACACCAAGAACTTTGTGCAACTTAACATTTTCAAGAGAAATATTTTCTATCGACAAATGTAATTCTTGGGCATTCATTATTTTGTATTTTGATGACATAAGCATACATTTTGATTTACCTGGGTGTAAAGGCATATTGTTTAGTTTACACCATCTAGTAATTTCATTTAAATTTTCTTGAAGATTAGCTTCGATATTATTTATACTGCAGTCTGATTTATAGATAGTCGAATCGTCTGCATATAGGTCAATGTTCATTGTCTGTGAGGATAAAGTTACATTTTGTATGTCATTTATATAAATAAGGATTAACAAAGGACCAAGGATCGAACCCTGTGGAACACCGGAGTGAATGGGTAATGTTTCTGAATAAGAATTGTTTACCTAAACCCTTTGTGTCCTATCACTTAGATATATATTTATATATATATATTTATATATATATATATATATATAGTCCTAAGGTTTAAAACCCTTTAAATGCCGGAAAAGATCTGAATTTTTAAAAATTAAACCTAAACAGTTTAATGACAGTATTCCTTATGTCTCAACTTTCAATCCTCAAAATCAAGAACTTTTTCATAACATAAGAAATACCTTGCCGCTTTTACAAAATGACGCTGATATGTCTATTATCTTAAATAACTGTAAAATTATTAACAGCAAAAGACAAGCACCAAATTTAAAAAAGTTACTAACAAAAGCAAAATTCACAGAAACTAAAACTAAATCATTTAAAGTAACAAAATGCCACAAACCCAACTGTTCGCTTTGCCAACATATCGTTGAAAATTCTTTTTACAGTTTCAAAGGAAAAAAATTCTACGTAAACCAGGATATGTCATGCGATGTACAAAATGTATTGTATGTTATAACGTGTACCGGGTGTAGGGAATACTATATTGGCCAAACTGGAGAAAAATTAAGAACACGTAGAACAATCCATTCACAACAAATAAGGGACCCTTCAACAAGACAAATTCCTTTAAGTGAACATTTAGATAGATGTGGAATTAAAGAATTTGAAATGTTTCCTTTCTTTAAATTAAAAAATAAATGTGTTTCAGCTAGGTTAGCAAAAGAAAATTATTTTATTAACAAATTCAAACCAAGGCTTAACGCCATCAATTTACATTAATTATCTGCATTTTCACAACAGTAATCTCCCTTGCAGGAAGTTATGACGTCAACGTCATGGAAACAACGTCATTCACTACAATTGTGCCTGATGAATTGTATGAAACGCGTAGCACAGTTAATTTAGTTAATTAAATCATTATTTTAAAGCCATATCAAGTCATTTTTATTTAATTACTTATATATATATATATATATATATAGTTTCATTGTTCTAATTGTTTTAATTGTTTTAATTTATCTTAATTTATGCAATAATATTAGGTGATTAACAAGATCAAAAACCTTTCTCAAGTCAAGAAACACTGTCCCCACATACTTTCCACAGTCAATGTATTTCAGCCAAGTGTCTACTAGGCGTGTCAGGGCAGTATGGCAAGAGTGCTGTCGCGGAAACCAGAGTAGTATAAGGGCCGGTTTGGCCCCAAACAATGCGCATGCGCGGCGGCCATGTTGAATGACGTCACAGCGCGGCGGCCATTTTGAATTTATTTTTAGAATAACGTTTATTTTTAGAATAACGTCAGAAGCTTATTTTTTACAATAACCTTATGTACTATGTTAATAGTTCCCGGAAGTATACAGAGCTGACTTGTATACTCGATCTAGGGCGTGATCGCGGACATTGAAGGTCAGGTCCTTGGCCCTAGACGGGGAGAATAGGTGATGAATTAAACAAAATATACAGTAAAAATAAGAGTAAATAATACGTTGATATAACTAATGATATAGATCTTTTATTACGGATAAAAAATACTTTGGTTAATAATCAAATTTTAAGTACGAAAATTTACTTACGATGTTTCCTCCTCGGCGTTCACTGACAAAATGACTTCAATCATGAGTGTACAATCCCTTAATGCGCATGCTCGGACCCGTTTTTACAATGACTTCATAAGCTATATTTAGATAAGGTCATGAGTGCATCAAACGTGATCAAACATGTCAATGTTAATCCGCTTAAAGTAGACACAAGGTTAACGTTTGTTTATTTAAGGGCGGATACATTGACAATGGCCTATTGAAATGCCAATGTTAATCCCCATTAAAGTGACCACAGTCATTAGCAAATACTTCTTTTTGTCGTGAATACTAAGGATTAAAAGAAATTCATGGTAACGGATTAAAATTGTTCAATTTTGACGATTTTATAGAGAAATAACGTTATAAAGGCGAAACTTATAGAAACGAATATTTTGCGTTATAAAACTATTGTAGGCCTCAAGGATACTGTCTAAAGTAAAGATAGGTTCTGGAAAGTCTATTTTGACCGTTTTAAGAAATCCCGAAGCAGTTTTGATAAGTAACAGTAGACTTAATATTGACAAAACGGGGTTTCCCTTTTCGTGCCACAGTTTCTATTCATCAATATTGAGACGTTCATGTCATGTGATAGAATCCATAAAAAGCTTTCATTTGCGTCCCACATTCTCGTTTCAATTTTTAGCCGTTCTCGAGTTATGACGTGAGTTTGGAAAGATCTCGTCGAGCAGATTCAGAAAATGTCTACTTTTACAGGTCTTTGATGGTTTTTGACGAAGATATCGGCGTTAAAAGATATTTGTGACGTCACCTTTTGGCGCTAAATTTGAATTTGACGACTAAAATTTTGAAAATACTATATCTTCTGTATTTATGAACCGAATTTAATGATCTTGGTATCAAATGAAAGCTCTGAACGTGTACGTTTTACAATGACACTCGGACCGGAAATTTAGTCAATCATGCGTAAAACTGGAGGTTTTATTCTTATTTTTGACCACAAAATATTGTGTTTGGTATCAAATGAAAGGCTTTAAAGAGTATTATTGACTTATCGTCTCAAAAAGAACTTGAGGTCACTTATGCGTGAAATACGTCAAACAATATGTATATCCGATCATCTTGCTATTCAAAATGGTAATGAATGAATACCTGATTGAAGTAATGATATAAAAGAGTAAAATCAATCTTTTGATTGGTCAGTTTTAAAGATTTTAATTAGCTCACAGTCCTACATTTGATAAGAGTATGTTTTTGACTTTGTACAACAATAGTTGACTAAGGAAGGAGACCCCGCCTCCTTCTGTTTTGTCGCCGGCGCCACAACCGCCGCCGCCAACGCCATCGCCACCAACGTCACTGCCGCCGTTTTTGCGACAAGTTTTGATTAGAAAGCAAACATATGTAAGAACCTATCAGTATCTTTTTATTATAACAAAGTTGTTTGCATTTCGAGAACAAATGAAACAGTGTCCTATATGTCAACAGTCATTCTCTAGGCGTGACGTTATGCTGAGACATCAACGTAATCTACATGGGAGCGACAAAGACAATGGGAGCTCTTTACCATCGTTTCAAATATCGGATACTTTGAGAGAGATGACGTTTCAACATCCGTTTTGTATGGTCGTTTCAGACCTAGTGGTAGTGGAAAAACTGAATGGACCAGAAAACTGCTTTTGTCAAATCTCGTACATCCACTACCTCAACGTATCATATGGTGTTTTGGGCAATGGCAACCTCTGTACGATGAACTTCAGCGAATAATACCCGGGATCGAATTTGTGCACGGTATCCCTGATCATTTAAACAGTTCAGAGTACATAAACGTCAGTAAAAGGAACCTTTTGGTCGATTTGATGACCGAAGCAAAATGCGACCAAAGAATTGCCGATTTATTTACAAAGGGTAGTCACCACAGAAATATATCTATCG
Source organism: Saxidomus purpurata (assembly GCA_022818135.1). NCBI lineage: Eukaryota > Metazoa > Mollusca > Bivalvia > Venerida > Veneridae > Saxidomus > Saxidomus purpurata. Next base: position 40,504,588 of record JAFMSR010000001.1, on the reverse strand, counting down.
TATATCTCACTCAAAATTTGTCTCCTCAATGAAAGGCCTGCAGAGATATCGCTTTGAATACGCAGTATCTGGTGTTGTTTAATAATCCTATTGACAGACAGCAAGTAGCAACATTGGCAAGACGCATATACCCCTCCACCAGTAACATCTTTATGAAACGGTTTGAACAAGCGACATCAAGTCCACATGGTCATTTGGTAATAGACCTGAAATCAAGCACACCAGAACAAGACCATTTACGCGATAACATTTTTGACGGAAACAATCCAAAAAAGAGAAAACTACCAGAGAGTGAATTTAAACTAGAAAACTACTCTAGTGGCAAAGAAAACTGGTCTGACAGGAATGAAATAAAGGATAATGATGGTAATGATAGTGATAATGATGATGATGATGACTATGATGGTGATAATGATGATGGTATGAATTCAATGAATGAAAGTAAAAACAATCTCTCTCTAGCGAATAGACCTTTGTTCACGAGACCTCCAGGTAAACGTATAAAAGAGGACCTCAAAGAAGAGCGTTCACGTAGTGACATATGGGATAAGCGTTTTCAGGAACCTCTTAGACAAACACATATGGAGAAGTTTAAAGCTAAAGTAAACAGCCTTATAGATGAAGGACAAACTTTCAAAGAAGCTTATCATCGCACTGCTAATGAAGAATTGCCTCAATTAAGAAAGAAACTGAGACAAAATTACTCCCAATTTTTAATTGATTTTTACGAGTTGCAAAAAAAACAAAAATAATATCAAACAGGGAATGCCACGTACCAAAAACGCAGCCTCCCCAAAACGAGCCCCACAGCACCCAGAAGTGCACACCACCAACACACACACACACGCACGCACGCACGCACGCACGCACGCACGCACGCACGCACGCACGCACGCACGCACGCACGCACGCACGCACGCACGCACGCACGCACGCACGCACGCACGCACGCACGCACACACACACAGCAGCACGCACGCACGCACGCACACACACACACACACACACACACACACACACACACACACACACACACACACACACACACACACACACACACACACACACACACACACACACACACACACACACACACACACACACACACACACACACACACACACACACACACACACACACACACACACACACACACACACACACACACACACACACACACACACACACACACACACACACACACACTAGTATACAAAGCAAACACACGAGGACAAAACGAACAATTAAAGGAACACAGTGGGGCACCGCCTTGGAACGGTCAGTGGCAAAAACACCACTGGTGAGCTTAAACCGGTTTATGGTGCGCACCCAACCTCACTCTTACCCCCACCATGTTCCAAAGTCACAGGATAGTGTAAATAAAAGTAATCCCTGCTAGGTGAATCTCTAACACACGCAATGGAAACAAAAAGCATGGTATGTAAAACACAAAAATGCTCGTGTATAAATATATAAAAAGCAAACCTTGAGAACCAAAGAACGTATGTACTCAATGCCTTTGCAGAAGGCAGAGCACCAAGAGAAACACCCTTAAGGGCCCGACGAAACAGGCCAGAGGACAGAAATCAAAACAGCTTCGTCCCAGTGGGATTTAAAAACTTCCCATCACAGAGTTCTCCCCCTCTTCCGTCAGACACAATCAAAGAGGGAAGCATAGCGTCCAACTGTAAACGGGTTGAACACCAAACATGCGGTGTGTCTCAAAGCAGTTGGGTCGTAACCTCTTTTAACAAAACGTTTTATAATTTTAGCAAATACAGTTGGAAAATTGCCATGACCCCAAATCTTACGAAGTTTGTAAACCACATCCCCATAAAAATCGGGTTTTGAAATACCTTCTCGCAGAAGAGTCTTTAGATTACTACTGAATTTCAAAACCAAATCAGAATTACGATAGTAAAATTTAGCAAAATATTTACGCAATTTGTAATAACGGTAGCCCTGTTGAAGAAGTTTATTTGTAATATATTGATTACGTTCATTGAAATCCTCAACATGACTACACGCTCTGGCAAACCGAATTAACTGAGAAATGTATACCCCATAAGATGTAGCATGAGGTACATCCCCATCCAAATGGGGGAAATTTACAATACTAAAATTAAAATCATCCCTCTTGTCATAAATTTTGGTATGTATAATATTGTTATAAATAGAGAGATGTAAATCTAAAAATGAAGCACCAGTATCCAAATTGTTAGTTTTAATTAACTGGAGTTCCCGGGGATAAATAGTGTCCACCAATTGACCAAAAAACGGGTTATCCATATTAAGAATATCATCCAGATAGCGTGATGTATTATTAAAAGCAGTGATAATGTCTGCCTGCGTATCTGGAGAAAGACTCAACATAAAAACAAAAATAATATCAAACAGGGAATGCCACGTACCAAAAACGCAGCCTCCCCAAAACGAGCCCCACAGCACCCAGAAGTGCACACACACACACACGTACACACACACGACACACACACACAATCATTTACACACACACATATACACTACCAACACACACTAGCATACAAAGCAAACACACGAGGACAAAACGAACAATTAAAGGAACACAGTGGGGCACCGCCTTGGAACGGTCAGTGGCAATAAAGTCTCTTTCATAACAATATAAAAACAAATCTGCGACAAGGGGTGCACAATTTGTTCCCATGGGAATACCGATTACTTGTCTGAAAACTGCATTCCCAAACCTTATATAAATGTTGTTCAATAAAAAGGAAAGGGCTTTACAAACTTCGTCACAGGTCCACATAGTATAATGTTTAACAATACAGCTTGTAGAAAAAGCTTTATCGAAATTGCAGGCGAGAAATGTAACATTCTCCCTGGCAAAAGTCTTTTGAATTAGGGCAGTTAGCTTGTCATTTATCAAATTATGTGGTAAAGTGGTATACAGAGTAGAAAAATCGTATGTACTGACTGAAGTTACTTTGTAATTATTTACTTTAAACTTATCCAGGATTTCGCCAGAATTTTTGATCGACCAAAATAAATGTTTACCAGAGTTTTCGTATACTTTATCACAATATCTTTTCACGTGGGCTTTTATAGCAGTTAGGCAAGATGTTAATAGTTTTGAAATATTTGTAGTGGTACAAGAGCTTGAATTAGCGATGAAACGAGCTTTATATGGTTGTTTATGTAATTTAGGAATCCAGTACATAGTAGGAAGTTTAATATGTTGATCATCTATACGAACTTTCAAATTAGAAACTTCACTGATGTGATCAGTGACCACATTTTGTTCAACGGAAGGACTCAATATATAAGCTTTAGTGCTATTTAGTTCGTTTTGTAAAACATTAATATAATGTAGGCGTCAAATGATGATAATATTGTTGGCCGCCTTGTCTGCTGGAACTAAGACATACTTAGAATGAAATTCAAGACGATCCTACACAGCAACAGATTCTTCAGTCGGCTATAAAACTAAAACGTCAACACGACATGAGTGTCACAGAATCTATTCGACAAGCCGTTAAACCTAGAAAAGACCTGCTTAATAAATTATGGCCCAATCATGAAAACAAGGAAGAGTATCCAACAGCGGATAACAGGTGATAACGATCTAGAATCGGATGGTGAATAAACATGGTAAGAAGGATCGACGTTCTTTAACTTTCAAAACGCAAATATGGGTTCCATAGAAGTGTACGATGATAAACAGCAAAAATGGGTACCCTATGTTCCGGACCCGGAGAAATGGTATCAACATCTTAAAGATTTAAAAGACGGTTACGTAACAGCGGATCATATGGGACGATATGTCGTGGGTAGTGGTAATAAATACAGAAAACTAAAAGAAATGGAAGCTAAGCAACAGGAAAAACCCATTATAAATTTAGTGACCCCAGTTGTCCAAGCAGTAGCAATCGCACAATCCGAGGTAAAACGTCTACAAAAGCAAAATTCGTCATATTATGAAGGCACTGATGCGGAAACCGGTTATAATGCGGCTAAACAACAGCGTAAGAAATTTCCTACAGAAAACAAACAGATAATCGACTGGAGCAAGTACAAATATTAAGCAATGAACAATTATCAACTGGCCGCTAATCTCCTTGGATATCCAGTAACCGTATGTACCTCTGATCAAGTCAAAGTTGAAAAAGGACAATTTGTTATTGCAAACACAGACACTAGCAAAGGACCCGGTAAACATTGGGTGGCGTTTTATTTTCCAAAGCGTGGACCTTACGAATATTTTGACTCAATAGGAAACAGACCGGAAAGCTACGGCGTAGGATTTGAAAAGATACTCACCAAGAAATATCTAATGTACTCTGGACAAATACAACGAGCTACGTCTAACGTCTGTGGACTGTATTGTGCGTATTATGTCATCAAAAGATCTCGAGGGAAAACTATAAAGGACATTATAAAGGAATTCAATCTGCGTCAAAAGAAGCGAAATGATCATTCAATTGTGTCTGAAATGATGAGACTGCTTAAAAAAAGACATTGATATAACAGATACTAAACGTAAATGTCAGAGCATTGTTTTAAATCATGGTTATAATGTGAATAAAATGTAAACTGCTATGTATAGTTCTTTGTCTATTTATATACTGTCCTAAAATATAAACTGCTGTGTATAGTTCTTTGTCTATTTATATACTGTCCTATTCCCCACCTTACATCCTTCTTTCTCCTCCTCCTTTTATGGAGGAAGCCGCAGCAGTGGCGTTGGCGGCGATGGCGTTGGCGGCGGCGACAAAAGAGAAGGAGGCGGGGTCTCCTTCCTTAGTCAACTATTGTTGTACAAAGTCAAAAACATACTCTTATCAAATGTAGGACTGTGAGCTAATTAAAATCTTTAAAACTGACCAATCAAAAGATTGATTTTACTCTTTTATATCATTACTTCAATCAGGTATTCATTCATTACCATTTTGAATAGCAAGATGATCGGATATACATATTGTTTGACGTATTTCACGCATTAGTGACCTCAAGTTCTTTTTGAGACGATAAGTCAATAATACTCTTTAAAGCCTTTCATTTGATACCAAACACAACATTTTGTGGTCAAAAATAAGAATAAAACCTCCAGTTTTACGCATGATTGACTAAATTTCCGGTCCGAGTGTCATTGTAAAACGTACACGTTCAGAGCTTTCATTTGATACCAAGATCATCAAATTCGGTTCATAAATAAAGAAGATATAGTATTTTCAAAATTTTAGTCGTCAAATTCAAATTTAACGCCAAAAGGTGACGTCACAAATATCTTTTAACGCCGATATCTTCGTCAAAAACCATCAAAGACCTGTAAAAGTAGACATTTTCTGAATCTGCTCGACGAGATCTTTCCAAAGGTACCTATTTTACATGCTTAAAAGGGAGTTTTGAAAAAAGTTTAAAAATCGCTGTTACGTCATAACTCGAGAACGGCTAAAATTGAAACGAGAATGTGGGACGCAAATGAAAGCTTTTTATGGATTCTATCACATGACATGAACGTCTCAATATTGGTGAATAGAAACTGTGGCACGAAAAGGGAAACCCCGTTTTGTCAATATTAAGACTACTGTTACTTATCAAAACTGCTTCGGGATTTCTTAAAACGGTCAAAATAGACTTTCCAGAACCTATCTTTACTTTAGACAGTATCCTTGAGGCCTACAATAGTTTTGTAACGCAAAATATTCGTTTCTATAAGTTTCGCCTTTATAACGTTATTTCTCTACAAAATCGTCAAAATTGAACAATTTTAATCCGTTACCATGAATTTCTTTTAATCCTTAGTATTCACGACAAAAAAAGTATTTGCTAATGACTGTGGTCACTTTAATGGGGATTAACATTGACATTTCAATAGGCCATTGTCAATGTATCCGCTCTTAAATAAACAAACGTTTACCTTGTGTCTACTTTAAGGGGATTAACATTGACATGTTTGATCACGTTTGATGCACTCATGACCTTATCTAAATATAGCTTATGAAGTCATTGTAAAAACGGGTCCGAGCATGCGCATTAAGGGATTGTACACTCATGATTGAAGTCATTTTGTCAGTGAACGCCGAGGAGGAAACATCGTAAGTAAATTTTCGTACTTAAAATTTGATTATTAACCAAAGTATTTTTTATCCGTAATAAAAGATCTATATCATTAGTTATATCAACGTATTATTTACTCTTATTTTTACTGTATATTTTGTTTAATTCATCACCTATTCTCCCCGTCTAGGGCCAAGGACCTGACCTTCAATGTCCGCGATCACGCCCTAGATCGAGTATACAAGTCAGCTCTGTATACTTCCGGGAACTATTTTCTAACATAGTACATAAGGTTATTGTAAAAAATAAGCTTCTGACGTTATTCTAAAAATAAACGTTATTCTAAAAATAAATTCAAAATGGCCGCCGCGCTGTGACGTCATTCAACATGGCCGTCGCGCTGTGACGTCATTCAACATGGCCGCCACGCATGCGCATTGTTTGGGGCCAAACCGGCCCTTATACTACTAACCAGATTGTGTTGTATATAAAATATTTGTCTTATTGATGTAATTGATGTATGTAATTGTTTAGAAATATGGCGTTCAAATATTTTTGATAGTGTTGATAAAATTGATATAGGTCGATAATTGCAAGGATCTGCTTTGTTTCCTTCTTCGAATAGTGGAATGACATATGCTTCTTTCAGTGAATCTGGAAATATTCCTTGTAAAATACTACTGTTTGCTACAGCTGGAGTAATGTAATTCCAACAGTTTTTCAGTAGCTTTGGCCCTATTCCATCGAGCGAAGAACAAACGTTAACTTTGTTTTGACTAACGCTGAATGAAAAAACGGAAAGAGCATAAGAGATTATTGAAAGCTTTTTCATGAATATGTGTTGGTTTCTTTTTAAGTCATAAATGATATACTGAAAATGAGAAACAATAAATTGTAAAATGCACAAACCAGATAGTCAAGTATTTGCTTTACACGTACGTAGAATATAATCCGCCTCGATAGCCTATTTGTAGAGCGCCCGCTTCGAGTGCAGTGGGAGGTCGTGGGGTTCGCTCCCTGGCCACGTCATACCAAAGACGTAAAACATGGTACCAGTAGATCCCTTGCTTGGCGCTCAGCATTTAAAAAAATGGAAACCTCTCATACCCCTCATTAGTATAAACTAATAAACTAGAATATACATTTTTTCTGTCTCTGCTAAATAGACTGACAGTTAATTTGCATCTCCCATTTCAAAATGTTTACATATCTCCCATTTCAAAATGTTTACATGGAAGCTTTATTTCATTGCCCGCTATCACAGGTTTTCTTGTTTTATTTTTGCCTGGTTGAAATCAACAGCAACTGTATCACTGTTCAAGAGGTTCGTTCACGTAAGCAGCGTCGGCAGCAACAAGAACAATAGACGAATACTTGCGCTATTGGTCCATATAGAAAAAAGAATGTCAAGACTAGAAACTCGAACATTGTCCCCTTATGTCTGGGTACCGCTTCAACGCTTCAACCTTCTGACATCGATGGAAAACAATTTGAATGATGGCCGCGGCAAGAACGTTTTCTGTTGTTAATTACGGCACTACAGTTTATATATAATTTCCTGTATAATAAACATTGTATATTCGACATTAAAATATGTTTCTTCTACACAATCATTTCTTTTAAAACTCGGTACAGACATAATTACAAGTATTCAAGTATCGCAATACAATATTTATTTATTGTCGGCAAAGTAATACCATGTAACTCAAGCTATGCATAGCTTTTTTAACGAGCGTTAATTGCATATTTACTTTGTGCCTCGACAGTGTCATGAAGGTTTGGAATCCTGTTTAAATAAAAAAGCGATATATTCATAAACCTTCGTTACGGGTAGTATTTATAGTACCACACAGCGATAATTGTAGAAGTCGTATCCATTTCAGTACAGGACTTGGGGGCTCCAGTTCAGTCTATAAACCTTTGTTACGGGTAGTTGATTACACTACAGAGCATATGTATAGTATGACGAAGTTGCAAGCCACCATTTGTATTAAAATGTCTGAATTAAACTGTGATATAAACAACTGATCGACTATCGAATCATTTGGGGATGGAGTCTACGAATGCGTAAACCTAACACAGGTAAGTGAACTGTATTGGATATTTGAATCAGTGTTCCAGCTAGCACAAAATAAAAGGGTGCAGCACCCTGCTCCTGTTCTTGTGGACCATGCCCTTTTCTCTGGCACCCTTCTATGCCTTTTTTGACAGGACAGGATTTTTGCATTTTATGTTAATGAGCATATTTCTTGGATTTAATGACAAAATACACATGGTTCCTTTGTTAATCAGTATTGAAAATGTAGTTTTGCATGCGCTTAAGTGCACCCTTTTTAAATCTCATTTGGAACTCTGTTGAATGATACCCGTTTACCAAACTAGAAAGTATGCCTTAGGTCAGAATTGAACACATTTTATAGTTATATTTAGTACAGCATTGTATTGCTTGCATCTGTTTATATTTTGACCCAGATGGTACATAATACTAGAGGCGTATAAAAAATTGTATTTTGATTGAATTTTATATGCCTCTGATGCATGTACAATGTATAGGTAAAATTCGATATTTCTACTATTATCATGTTTACATAAACAAGGGATAAAGGGTAGTCAGGTGTAAAATTATCCCTTCATAGTTTGTTTGAAAAGGTATATGTACGCATGTAGAGTCTTGACATATCACCAAAGACTTGTAGCATAGTGGATAAATCGACGGCCGTCGAAACTTGGTATCACGAGTTCGAGTCCTGGCTGCGGAAGTTTTTTTCATTTTTTTTTTCACGTTTTGCATCCATGTTAGTCTATCGACTATTCACGAAATGTACCGGTTTTTATTAGAAGTAAATGTAACATGAACTCATAATTCTATATATATACTTGAGGGTAAGTTTAAAGAAGAAAAGCCATATAGATCAAGATTATGGCAGAAAAAAATGTGCTAAAGCCTGTAAATGTGCAGAAATTTTAAAACTGTAATGAAGGTTAATTAAGTTATAATGAAAAATTGCAAGTACAATGGTCATGAAACAGCCCCCCTCCCCCCCACCCCCCACCCCCCAACCTCCACCCCCCCAAAAAAAAAGGGGAATATAAAGAACATAACGAAACTTAAAAAAAATGCATTCCAGCTATACGTTGTCTTCTAGCGACAATGCATAATTGGTCCGAATTCAGACACCTTATCCTCTACGCCATGGCGGCTTTTTGAATATGCACCGTTTTTATCCATTATATCAATAAACGCATTCATCACAATACTATTTTTACCCAAAACGTTGAAATGGGATTTTCCGATAATAGTAGCGTTATCGAATTGGATCTATAAAACAAAAATCACGACTGTTGACACAGTTCTTATATTGGTAATGAATTGATTAAACGGTCATTTGACCTTAAAGACAACTGAACAGGAATGCGGAGTATTCACCAGAGGGGTCCAGTCAGCCATGCGAATTCACAGCGTATCACAGCGGGCCAACAAACAATAATCCCATGTAAATATTTTGGAAATTGGTGATGGTTGATATTGAGGCATGGCCCCAAAAGAACTCTAGGGAACCAATTCTGGTTGAACAAGCAAAACCTGACACGACACCACATCTACTGACTGACCTGTAGTATCGAAACTTTACTGTTATCAAATAATATGTATACAGTATGTCCAGTTATCCTCTATAGACCGTTCCTGGTATGTCTCAATTTTTCATTACCATTATCCTTATAAATTTGACATGAATGAAGATTTTTATGATTATATGCCGTAAATATTCTTAAATGGTTAAAAAGTTAAAAATGATTATTAAAACAGCAGAAACTTGGATTCGTGAAAGTACACGTACACAAAAGTGTTTATAGCTATCGGCTCTACCCTTTACACCACGGAGACAGACTTGATTCAAAGGGGAAAAACTTACCTATGATAATATCATATATATTTAAAAAGGCCATCAAATAATATTCAGTCGACTTCACTTCGTTTCTAAAATGTCAAAGGCTGTGTAAATGGAAAAAGCAGTCATATATCCATTTCCTCGGCGAAGATTGCGACTGAAACGTGAAAAGCGCTTTTTTCTATTTTTATCAGCGTAGATTAGATTTCGCCCTCTATGACACGAACGACAACTCAATTACAAGCGACAACTCTTGCTTTTCCAAAAAAATTGACTGTTTCTACAGTTTTCATCTCAGAAGTACCTCAATTTTATAATAAAGAGAGACGCATATGTTCGATCTAGTGCTTAAGTCTCCATGCATCTTTTACTCACCACGTATTAATGCAGCGGCCCGCAATGACTCATATTATTAGATAACATAACGTCACTCAGTAGATGTGGTGTCGTGTCAGTTTCTGCTTGTTCAATCAGAAGCTTCCGGGTCGACTCTCACCTAAGTTAACTTCGTATATTAGTCATCTCGTACCTAATTGGTCAATGATTTGCACGGGTTCGTACCCTTTGTAGTCAACTCGTACCTTCTATTTCAAAACTTCAGTTTTAACCAGGAACAAATGGGACTGATATTTACTTAAGGGGTGGTTCATACGATATGTTTCACGATATTATTGAAATCGTGGTTATAATCCAACGTTTATATATTGACCCAGTTGAAATTAATTCTTATTTGTTGTAGATTTATTTGCATGTCTAGATAGGTGTTTTATAGACTAATTTGCGACCAAACTCAGCATTTCTGCATGTGAGCACACTGGTGCATATATAATGCTCTTTTCTCAAAATACAACTAAAAACCGAGAGAAGGTGTAGCGGCAAATATCTTGATAAAGTTTACCAACAACTGTGATTTCGGCAATCTGTAATAACAATTTATTAAACATAATCATACCTTGTTAGTTCAATGCGGCGATAAAACGATAAAACGAATGCATTAGTCAAACAATGCATTATAGAATGGGTCTCCTTGAATTCCTTTGGAGCCATCTCTCAACATCAACCATAACCAATGTCCAAAATATTTACATGTCAGTTCTGTTTGTTAGCCCGCTTCGTATTACAGTTTTTCTTGTTAAGACTTTAAGACTTTGTATAAACACTGACCGACAGTCGGAACTGCGAATTGTTTGCATGGAATCCACAGAAACTGAATTGACTTCTTAAGCTAATTGTTTTGTATTAAATAAAAGAACACTTGAAAAAACCTACATTTTGCTTTCATTACAGCAGCCAAAACAGTGAGAAGTTGGAACGTTTGACTTTTGTTATAAAAGCTTATTTTGTCAAAATCAAAGCTCTCAAACATATTCTCCCATAGGATTCAATGCACTCCGAATCCTTTTTGAAAATTGATTTCCAATTTTTAACAATTTCAGAATACTAAAATTAATATCATAGGTAAGCACAGTATACAACCTCCGGCGTTGACAGCAGCTCCAAATTCAAATACGCGTTTTTACGCAGGGTAGATATTTGTGGATGTTGTTGCCTTTTGTGTTGTCTTTGTGAGTAACGGCCAGTTTTTATTGTTTCAGCATAGATCAAGGAATAAGCACGTAAAATTATGTCTAAACAGGCACCGCCAATGAGGAGAAAATCCTTGGTAAATACGAAAGTTTTGCAGAAAATCGAGTGTTTTCGCTTTCGGCATTAATTATAAGTGTTAATATTCAGACATGAAAAAAAAAGAATAACCGGGGACAAACGTCAATCATTTCTCTGTAAGTCTACCAAGTGTCACCTTGTAATATGCCGTTTTAAAAGAGATACAGGCGTTTAAAGTTGACATGGTACACGAATCTGGTTAACGGGATTAGCAGTTCCTTTTCGTAACGGTTATAGATGAAAGCAGCTCCCCTCAATTTTTATGTTAACAGAACATGCGATATCCACTGAAAATTGCGTGTTTCAGCCGTTTTGCGTCGCTTGTTTGCTTCGTTTTCTGCCCAAAATAGCATTACAACTAATACACGTGAACTGTAGGTACATGTATAAATAACACTTTTGACATAATGTTTGAGGTGTCCGAAGGACAACTATAGTACCTTCCGGCATTTTGAAGCTTGATTCTTAAACCGAAGACTGATTATTCTCATCTGAAAATCGTCCGACACAAAATAGTTCAACGATCAGAATCAAACATTTGAGAATGTACGTATATTGCCGAAAACACTTCATGCTTGTTGAATA
>JAFMSR010000001.1:40297854-40486023 GCA_022818135.1 Saxidomus purpurata | reverse complement strand
GACGTTCCAGTGAAAGCATTTGACCATTTGCATTACCTGAATAATGTACAATTCATCCTTTACTTACTCTATTATTATAGCGGCAAAAATACGAAAATTACAAAAAACGACAATTGTGGTTATAAAGATACATGGTTAAATATATTCTTTTATATTATGGTTCTATCCGAAAACATGTGAAATAATTTGCATCTAGTTTTGCTTAGTCTGTCTGGCTTAAGGTCACATTTCAATCTCGATCCGAATAATTTTCTAACACTTTCTGAAAGAAAAGTCAAAACATACCAACAACTATATAGGTCAAAAATCTAATATTAACGATAAAAATACAACTAAAACGGTTACAACACAATAAATGTATTTTAGAACAGTTATAAACACTTTGGACAAAACACACGAAAAATTGTATTTCTTCCAGCATAAAACAATAATTATGTTCTGTAAATTTTCACAGATCTTTAAAATGTCTTTGTGTGTTGCTATTAATGTTTCAGCTGTTTGGCCAAGGACATTTTTCTATACAAGATTATCGGTTAATTGCCGTCAAAGAATACTCAAATAGATATCAAGTCAGTCAGACTAATTGTCAGAACAAATTAGCTCCCATCGGAAACTACATTGACTATCCAAGACTTAAGACGATTAGCTTTATATTTACTGAAATATACATGAATATCAATATTATGTCATGTGACAGATTCTTATTTTCTTTTCAGGTATTATTATTTTCTTTTCTGGGTTGCGTTTCATCAAAGATCCTAGGTCAAAATTTGATCTTAAGTTCAAATAATTTTCATATGTGCGTTTCATCAAAGTTCCTAGGAATGTCCTTAAGTACGAAAACGATCCTAACTCTAGGAGCGGTGATAGGCTGTCCTAAGTGCAAATTTTGGCCTAAGTTAATTGCATTGTGGGACACTTACCACAATATGGCTGCGTTAGTAGCGTTTTTTAACGAGAGAAGAAGACGAATTTTCCGTAGAGAACGTGTATTTCGAGACAGGACACAAGCTCTTGACACGCTAAGTGATCGCGATTTGATTGCAAGATACCGGTTCAGCAGGGATGTAATTTTAGACATCATAAATCATTGTAAGGATGATATTCAATTACCAACCAATAGAGGTGGTCATGTTATACCTCCACATATACAGGTTTGTAATCTTACAATCCAATGTTGACTGATAACTTTATGTGTCAATATTCTTTCTGCTCTTAAAATCTTTTCGATACTGTTGTTGTGATCCCCATTGTAAACAATGATGACCCAAATACTGGGAGACGCTTGAGTCTGGAATTTCTGAGATAAATAATGTGTAAAATTGAAAGAATAAGTGGACATTTATTGCCGATAACAATAATACGAATGAACAGTTGATGAGTGCATAATTTTTCAAGATGATAACATAATTTGAAGATATTGGAAGAACTTCAAATATGAAAGAAACAGGACGTTCGCACCCAAGTCAGCTCGTACTTTTATTTCATCAACGTTTGTTGGCGAAATTAAGTCTCAGTGGCCGCAGCAAAATACAGACAAAATGATTTTATACGGGTACTGATATGTTTCGCTTTGCGAAACTGGCAGTTGATATTTAACAAAAACAACACTTCATTCTGTGCATATTTAGATATCCGGGATAGAACCACAGGATTATAGTCAAGATGTACCCATACCATGATGTACCCAACAGAAGTCAAGATGTACCCACATGAAAGTCAAGATGTACCCATTTATAAAAATGTTTTACTTGATGTTAAATTAGTGTTCATTGATAATTTTGTTAAATAATAAAGAGTTTGAAGGTAATATAAAGTGAGTAGATAATAAGTTTTAATACTTTTGCTGGTTAACATGAGTAGAATTAAATCAGTGACATACCTTTGGTATTAATAAAGTTACAATACAATGTAATTCATATCAAATTCCAAGTGAGCAACACTATATTTAACCAAAATAAGACAAGAATATTAAATGTTGTTTATATATAAAATAGTATTAAATTATACTTAAAGTAATGAACTCTTATCTAAACAACTATCACTTACTTAGGTGTGATGCAAATAAAAACTGCAATAACAGCTACTGATAAAATTATGATTTAATTATATATGGAGCCACTTTCATTCATTTTAATGTCTCTTACATGACAAATATGTGTTTCTAAAAACAATTTAGAGTGTAATACTCAGTATCAAACATCTATGATCTAATATTTGACAGATGCCTTTTCTTTTCTCATTATCAATTTACAAAAATTATCATCATTCAATTCTGTTAAACACATAAATAAAACATAAGTACATCTTAACTTCCATGTGGGTACATCTTGACTTCCATGTGGGTACATCTTGACTATCATGTGGGTACATCTTGACCAAAAAAAAGGGGGTACATCTTGGTTTGGGTACATCTTGACTAGTTCCCGAACCACAGAGACCGATGATTATTTGCATAGAATAAGATCTGAATGAAAAAAATGCCTTTACATCAAAATTTAATCAAGCTGAACATACAAACCTGTATGAGCTGTCAGACTGGTACAGTCACAATGTGTATGTTTTACTTGATGTTCTTAATGCACATACATCACTGAGACAGTCATGAAAAAACAGGCATAACTGGAAAGCAAGAGGATAATTGCAAGATATTCATTTAAAGGCGGATTGAATAAAGAGATTTTAACCGACTACATAATATGCATAACTGAACTGTCTTGTATCTTGTTTTGTATGATACACAGTTCATTGTACATGTCATGGTCGGTGTATACAACATGTTCAACCAAAGCAGAGGAGTTTGATTGAAAATGTCTTTGGAAAATCTGATTTAAATTGGTGCTGTATCATATGGTTTGATAGAAACTTGTGTCTTTATATTTTTGTTGAGACTCAGAGGTGAGTTAATTCTATAAATTGTTATCAAGAATATTACAACTTATTACTTACATAAACTGCATTTAATATTTAGTTATTTACTATCAAAGACATTCATGCTGCACACTAATGCAGCATGAATCTTGACTTTCATACTCAAAAATACTTTTATGAAGGTCTCATTTTCCACATGCCTACCACAAATCATGTACCTGAGCACATACCGGGTAGTAAGATTTTGTAATGTCAATCACTGAACTGGTTATTGGTGTCTATGTAAAAAATTAAGTCACTTTATCAAGTGGTAAACATTAAATTCATCATAAATATAGATCTTAGTTTGTTTTCAATATTGAAGAATTTTCATTTAAGGCCTTGATGTAAATGTTTTAAAAAAAAAATTGTCTACCTACTGTACTCAAGTCTATCACTATCATGTCTGTTTAAAGTGTTGAAGATACTACATTATTGAATATTTAATATATTACTCTCTCTCTCTTTCTCTCTCTCTCTCTCTCTCTCTCTCTCTCTCTCTCTCTCTCTCTCTCTCTCTCTCTCTCTCTCTCTCTCTCTCTCTCTCTCTTTCCAATTTAAGCATGATATTTGTGTACACGAGGTAATATTGTTACATAATTGAATGGCTAAAACACGTGTATTAAAAATACTCGATGTACTGGAAAATGTATAGTCACGTGAATTGAGTGCATTCAAGCTTAGAACGCCATTTGCTTTAGTACTTTTCGTTGAAAAATGTTTTTTTTTTATAATTTTATTCCTATACTTTTTGAAAAAGATATATCTGTGTCTTAAAATTGAATTGGCTAATTCCGACGTGATTAAAGTTTTATAATTAATTCTCTATAGACCTTCGTTTATCATTATTTTTTAATGTTTTCCTTTTTTATTTCAAAATTGGAAATAATCTTATAATGAAGCATTTAATCTAGAAATGTTCTTAACACCTTTGACGACGCGTCAGTTCATATTAGTTGAAAAAAATATTGGCAACGAACGTATACTAACATGTACGTGTTGCATTGAAGTAAAATTGTCAGCTTCATATGATAGTACACATATTCTAGTCACCATGTGTGAAATTAAGATTTATGTATGTAGTGTTGCACTATTCATGATTGAAGTTCATGATTATGTTGTTGTTGATTATTTTGATGATGTTGATGATGATGATGATGATGACGATGAAAATATGAGGGTGAAGTAAAGATTTATTTAGCATAACTATATGTATGTAGAAGACATACGTAAACATTGTCAATTGTATATATTGGGAAGTTAAGATTATTTAACATAACATTATATGCATGTAGTGCTGCATTATTTCAGTCACCTTTGTTTTGAAGTTTAAAATGATGATGATGAATAGTGTTGCATTATCCATGATAGAATTTTACGATTATGTTGCTGATGCTGTTGATGTTGCTGATGCTGATGATGTTGCTGATGACGACGATGACGACGATGACGACGATGAAAACATGAGGGTGATATTAAGATTTATTTAGCATAACTAAATATTATGTATGTAGAAAACATATGTAATCTTTGTCAACTGTATATATTGGGTGAAGTTAAGATGATTTAGCATAACATTATGTGTATAGTGCTGAATTATCTAAGTCTCCGTTTTTAAGTTTAAAAGAATGATGATGAAGATGGTGATGACGATACGTTTGTGAATTTAAGATGTATTTAGCACAACCTTTTGTGTGTAGTGCTGCATTTAACTTATTTGTTTATACATTGCTCTTTTTCGGATAAAGTCTGGTTTCTATTTACGATTTTCCCGGCGACCAATTGTGGTGATTAGCAGTATGTGTTTGCCTATTTCAGTAGACATTTCTTTCTTTTTTAATTAGTGTTTATCAACTTATAGAAATTTATCATCAGATTTGTCAGACATTAGTTTCAATACAGTGTATGTGCATGATCTTTTGTGATATTTCAAAAGCATTTGATAGGGTTTGGCACAAAAGCTTATTGTTTAAATTAAAACAGAATGGTATAAATGGTAAATTATTAAAATGCAGAGAACATTACTTATCAAACAGAACAGAAAGGGTTATGGTTGGTTCTAATATTTCTGATAGTGAAAGTATTCACTCTGGAGTACCACAAGGTTCGATTCTAGGACCTTTTTTTTAGTTTACGTCCATTATATAGCTGATAATTTGTTGAGCATAACTAGACTATTCGCTGATGACACTTCACTAGCTCAAGCAACATCAACTATGCAATATTTAGAAGGTATCTTAAATCATGATCTACATATTATATCCGAATGGTCGAAACGGTGGTTGGTCAAGTTTAACCCTAACAAAACCGAAGTATTATTTTTGGATCGATTGGATTTATTCAGTTTTCTAAGTCAGACCGGAGACGCTAAAAGACACCTAGTCAGGCCGAATAATGTGTCTTATATCCGATGTTGTGTTTGTGATCATAAACTATCGGAACATCGTAATACGTTATCGAACCACTAGGTACTCTTGAATTTTAAATTACAAAACTCGGAATTCAACATAAAAAACAACGATTTTTTTGTAACTTGCCAACGCCTCTATCATCAAAAGTGCTCGGCCTGACTAGTTTAGTGTCTCTAAAGATTTTCTAAAATACGCCTTCATGCGTTAAGGTATAAAACTGGAACTTTTCAGCAAAGTAACTCTACAGAGGCACTTGTAGATGTCTTTTTGAAATATGACAACATATTTTTATGCTTTAAACACGTTGTAATTGTTGTATTTTATGTAAATGCGTGGTTCGAAAATGGTACGAAAATGTCCGCATTTCGGCGAAGTCGATTCGTACCTGGGTACGAATAACTGTAAGAAATCACATAGATCTACATGTCTTAACTACGATTTTTAAATATGGACAAATGCAATAATCTAAAGGGAAAATCAAATTCATTTCTCTGGATTATGCTGTCATTTACAAAGAAATGATATTAACTCAATATAAATTGTAACAAAAACTTTCAAACTTTACCAAAGTAGGAAAATGAATTGATACAAGTTTTCTTTGAAAGCTTATTTTCAGACTCCAGTTATATTGTTACACCTTTGAACTATGTATGTATATATACTATGTATTTTCGAGAATAAATATTGTTTAAACTAAACTTTACCACGATTCTTTTGCTACACTAAATTTTGGTGTGTACATTCATACATACATTAATTATATAGGAACATAATAATCATCATAATCATCATAATCATCATCATTATTACTTGTTACGAAACACTGCTAGAGTCTAGTATATGTTAAATATGAAAGATAATAGCCTGCTATTTAAACATTCAGTTGTTGTTTTATACTAGTTATTAAAATTTAAAACAGTATGGTAGAAAGGCTGGTAATGACTTGGTGTGCGCAAAAGACCCGGTATATTGCAATTCACAGTATTTTGGAACCAATCACGGGGATAGTTAATGTAAGCTGCAAGTACTTGTTCTACAATAGGTATATACTGAATCAATTTATAACAAAAGATTGATTTATCAATTTTTAGCTTTTCTTTGAAAAACAGAAGAGCCATTGTCATAACCTTCTTGACGTCAGTCGGCACTGTCGTCTTGAATCTGGTTAAATCCGAATCAATGAATTGGCACAATACAATCAACCCTATGGGCATATCCCATAACTTTTGAATGGCATTAAAAGTTGTTCAAACTATGAATTTTCAGTTCAGTTTTGTCAAAATCCATTTCTCAGTTACCATTCACAGCTTAATACTTCATAGGGTAGTTGAACATAGTCACTGAATGCAAAATGTAAGCACATGGGTTCCTATCTCAAAAGTAAAGTTTACATAAATGGTTAAAGGTCAAAATTTGTGGACAGTTGTGTCTCCAGTTTATAACTTTACTCGTGCAAGGGTGTCCTGATATTTACACATGTGATGTGTACAATCTGTGTTGTCCTGATATTTACACATGTATGTGTGCAGACTGTGTTGTTCAGAGACAATCGATCCTCCAGCACTTTCAGTCCTTTGATTTAACACAGGCAGAGACCATATTCATCCGGTATTATATTTTGACGGATTTCATTTACCATTTACTGAAAATCATAAACATTTAGGTCTCACTATAAGCAATAACGGTAAATGTCATGAACATATAGAAACTATCTTTAAATCAGCTTCAAGAATGCTAAATCTAATTCGAGCGTTAAAATTTAAGATTAATAGAAAGACATTGAATAAAATTTATACATCTTATATGAGACCACAACTAGAATATGCTGCTGTAGTATGGGACAATTGTACAGAATTTGAAAAAAAAAATTAGAAAAACTACAACTTGAGGCAGCCCGTATCGTTACCGGTTTAACTCGATCAGTTTCTATAAATAAACTTGTTCAGGAAATAGGGTGGTTACCTTGACAGGCGTAAATTTCAAAAACTTGTTATTATGTATAAACATAAAAATAGTTTATTACCGGATCAGTTCTGTTCAATTTTTCTAACAACAGTAAGTGAAAAAAATCGCTATAACTTAAGAAATGCTGATCATTTTACTGTAATTGCTAGACGAACAGCAATCGTTTCGAACTCATTCGTACCATCCAGAGTTGATTTAATGCTCTACCAGAAGATACAATGTATCAGGAACGCTTCAACCTTATCTTCTTTTTAAAGTAGACGTAAAAGTACTTTGTTCGAACAAATTGAAACACCGTCATTTTATTTCAAAGGCACGAGAATTTGAAATATTTATCACACTCGTCTAAGAAATGGTTGCAGTAGCTTAAATGCAGACTAGTTTAATAACCACACAAGAGTAAATGCAACCTGCGACTGTAAAAAAGGAATTGAAAATGCAGAACATTTTTTTTTCCAATGTACACTGTTTTTAAACCAAAGAATAGAGAAACACGACGTTATCATCCATTAAACGTAAATTCGTTGCCTAGAGGGAAAGAAGTATTCTCAGAAGAAGATAATCTAAAGATTTTTATATCTGTTCATACATGACAGTCAAAGGTTCTCGCGCGAAACAGTACTTTATTTGTGTAGGTTTTCGGGTCGTACACTTGGTGCGGGCATCACGAGCATAATTTTGTGATACAATATTTTTTCTAAATTTTCATTCTGTAACATCATAATGATACATTGTAAATGTTTATAGATGTAACCATAATGCTTCTTTGTAATTATTATAATGTGGTAAGTAGTTGTGGCCCAAACCTTTTGCTATGTATATTATTGGCAATAAATTATGTTTAAACGAACGAGCTGGTTACATGATAGTGCCAAGAGTAAATCAAAGCACTAAAAGTGCTGATAACAAGGAGTCCTCTGCAAAATAAGACACAAGGGAATTTTTCTTACAGACAATGAGTGATCATTTTTGTCAATACTTCACTAACAGTACTAGATTTTGGTTACCATCCGTTTATTTTTATCACAAACCGGAAGTTCATTGATAACACAGCATGTTGCTGTTATTTTATTTTTTCAAAAACATAGTTTTGCATAAGACTTCTTGGCGAAGAAAAATACATGTACAGTGCTTTTAAATTATATGTAACCAGCTTTGTTTATGACACATCCTTCAGGAATACATGACACGACCTACTCAGCACTTAAAAGCTGCTCGTTTTCAGGTTTTGGTAAAAAGAAATGTGCTTCAAAATGTATAAAATAGTAGCAACTTGCTGACGCGAGTCAGATTGTTTTAATTTAAGCATTTGCTTGTTCGTCTGACAGACGAGCACCACTTCGGAAGACTGGAACTTTCTCATTGTTACCGGAAGCTATGTAAATAGATTAATAAAGAGTTTGAAAGGTACACTAACTTTCTGCAGTGTCAGTACTGCTTTTTGTTTCAACGGGAGCTCAAAGAAAATTTACTGACTTAAATATGAACAGAGTGCACAGATGTGATGAGCAAGTAAATGACCTGTTTCATGCGGTTTTAACTTTGATGTGATAATTGACATAGGTTTCACTGTACTTTGTTTTGTGAAAAAGAGCATAAATTAAAAGTTTTTTATGTTTTATATCGTAGCAAACAATAAAATCTTAAACATATAATTATACAGAATTGTACATGTATGATTTCACATAACCAATGTTATCATTATATTCGTCGCGGAGGCATAGCCAGTATCTTGTCTGCTAACTTAAACGTACAGGGTAAATTCTTGCCATAATGTGCTTATGTCTGTATCAGTGTAAACAAGACAATCAAGCTAAAGCCAGTGTAGAATCTGGCATCTGAATCTGTGGTAATATTATCGACAGAAAACTCTGAGACTGACTGCTGTCAAAGGCCAAAACCCTGACCTTTGTTCGGAGGTATAATTGCTCAAATAAATGAATACAGGTTTTTAAAAGTCTGGCCTTTATTCACAGTTCGTGTGACCTTTATTCGGAGGTGGATGTTAGTACAGGTGTGACTGTACAACATTCTTATATTTATTGTCACTTTTATAGTTTAAGATTCTTTTGTTTCATATACGGATCAGCATTATCGTCAATCAACGAGATCTAGTTTTATATAACGTAAGCTCTAGCTAACTGGTATTTAGATCTAAACATAAACAGTACCCGCTGAATTTTGTGGGAGGAGTTTCAAATGGAGCAGAACCTTCAATCAGTGGTGTACTCTCGCTACTAGTGGTATAATGTAATATAGCGACGACTCTTAGGGGATTAGTTGTTATGCCCAAAGAATGGTAGAGTGATCTCTCTTGATTAAGAATGGGCCCTAACATATTCTATGCGCTAGAATTGTATCGTTTATGTCAAACTTATAGACTAAAAATGACTCTTTTTACAATATATTTTATCAATAACTATGCATTGGGGTTGCTTGCACATGTAATAAATAGATGTATTGGTTTTTGATTTGTCGTAAACGATTTTCACCCAACACATGTACAAATGTAATTTAAAAGTATCCAAAAGAAATGCAACATTACAAGGCTATCTACATATTCATACATGCATGCCTTCACTTCTCATTAAAAATTCATCATTTGGTAGTAATCACATAACAATTACCACTATATATTTGTCATGTAAAAACGTCCAACGGAAATGCAAAACAAGGCTATCTGCATATCCATACATATATGCTTGCACTTCGCATTTGTAATGCAGCATTTGGTAGTAAGCACATTGCATTTACCATTATCCACTTGTCATTTAAAACTGTTCAACAGAAATACATCAAGGCTATATGGAAAAGTATACATACATGCATACACATGTCATTTTTCATAAAGCATTCAGAAGTAAGCGTGTTGTAATTTTTACATGAATACTCTTCCATAATATAATCACTTTCATCCTGTTATGCTGTGGCAGTGGATTTTTCTGTTAAGAAGTCGTTCGGACTTGTTGGTTTCGGCGTTGAGTTTGCATTCATGTCCGTGGTCCGTGGTTAAGTTGAGGGATTTTTTACCAGTGGCCTGCGTGCCGGGGTAGCCTTTAGAACAGCGTATCCCATATGTAAACTTGGCACAGCATTTTCTTTGGTGGGCCGTCCATTCACAAAATGTATTGAGCACACCTGTAAGACAAATACAGAAGTTTTTACTTTATAATATTGTATTCGGACAATACATCCTATCACTACATAATAACCAGTGCCTGACTTGTTGCAGGTTTTTTTCTTGGTTGCAAAAATTTACTGTTATGATAAATACAGTGAAATGCCGGATCCATCTGTGAAATGTTAATAACTGGTTATCGAGCATTCAAGTTCTTCAACCGGAGTTAAATATGGTTAATGGTAGGGGTACAAAAGCTGAGCATCGGGGTACGTGTGATAGTGTGGGGAACCTGGCTCTGGATCGACAGTGTGGAAATTTGATTTGTCATTTAAGTAAGTAACGTAAAACCCAGGTCGAAGAAGTGAACCTTGTGTTACTCCTAACAATATTGCTAACCCGTTAGCTGAAACCCCCGGGTTTCAATTCCCAGTCTTAATTTCTAAGTGTTACAGATTCAGCTGACATGTATACAGTACAGATATATATCTACATATCGACAAGTTGTAAAATTCACTTGTTTACATAGAAGGAGGTTGAAAACGATATAACATATGTAATAAATGCCTGTCATAGCATGTATAGAGTCAAATCATTAACATCACGACCGGTAAATACATATATTCTTCCGAGTTAACAATAAGATAATTGTACAATATTATTTAGTATTTAACTGATTTACCATTGATTTTGAAGCTGGATTGAAGTCTTTTCTGTTCAGTGACTTAATCCACAATTGTTGCTTTTCATCGTTAGCCGGTATACAATGCATCTTGTAAGGAGGTAAACAGGCACAATCCTTGCGTTGAATTTTGTGTTCATTACACAACAAATTGTTCCAATCGTACAACGTTTTCAGACTGCTTACATACCCAACGATTACACATTGCTTTCCTCAACTCCGTTGGTATGGCATTTTCACAAAATGATTGTTATAAAGAACATATTGAAAAATTCGTTCCCTGTGTTTTTTTATGTATCGATTATGTTCAGTACCGTAATATACGGTAATTCGGTAAATTCTAATTTCTGTAATCTTCTGTTGACATTCTTGCCACTTTTACTGATTTTTACATTTCTCCTTCCACATATATAACATTGCTACCGGTTTGAAAACTTACCATACCACGCACGTGTTCTTCGTGCCAACATTAAGAATTCGCACCTTCAGGTCCGCTTGACCAACCATGATAATAATTCTGCGTTTTTTTATTGTATACGGGTACTAACAAAGGTCTAATGTTTTAGCAAATATACAAACCCATATCTGTAAAATTTCGTTTTGTTATGTGGACGTTTAGAAAATCGGATAAGTTTACATTGTACACAACCGTTACAAAACACCAATACACTAATTGACCGTGCCTGTAGCTCAACCGTCATATTCAGAGGCAGCGCTAAACTTAAGGCAGAAGAAACAACTGTCACCATCGGGACACGTGCTTCGACAAGAGTAAATCTTGTTCTCCAACCACTCAGCTATAATCACTATTCATTTGCCTGTCATAACTGAATTAGTTATAAATAAGGTCTCCCTAATGTGTTGTTTTGGACTAATCCGATTGATCTTTGTCTGATCAGAGTCTAAACTTGAAAATGCAAACTTGGTGACTTTTGAAGCTGTAATACACTAGAAACTTCTATCGGTTATGTGAAATCCTCGCCCTCAGGGGCAGACGATGACGAACGAGTCATTCATGTGAAAGTTTTTTTCGAAATTTAGCTATTCGTTTCAGATTATTCTACTTCAGACTTAAGAAAGGAAAACATCGACAATAGTCATATGGAGGTTAAAGATGGATTTTCTAATCTTGTCACTTAATATCATTTCTATATTACTTTGAAATAACACCAATAGTATTTGACCATACGATTTTCAAAACCTTTTCCTTGTCACAGTGTGCTTAATTAGGGACAAACTACTCTTTGCTTATTTGTTATATCTATCACAACTTATTATGACAAAGTGCTGTATGAATACACTTTCTTTCAATACTTCGGTAACATTACTGAAAACTTTGGGCTATCAGGGATAAGAACTACCCAAAATATGTCATGTTATACCTATAACACTTGTATTCCTGTTGGGTCAGGCCTTCTGGTATAAGAAGTACGTACGAGCATAAATAAGCAAAACTAAGAGCTATAGATCTGGTGTTTCTGATTCGATGCAGCCCGTGATAAAGTTTGACTCAGATATCGTGGCAATATATCTTGTTTCAAATTAACAATATACCTTAATAAGTTACGTGTGTCACAACAGACTAAAAACATACATCAGAATGTTGCGTTTCAATATAGTTAAAGTTGTAGGCACATTTTATGGCGTTTACGTCCATGCTCTTTTGCGCAACGGTAAGTGAAGTCAGTATCGTGCTACGTGTCCATGCATTATCAATCTTCTTATTCAAATTGGTAAGTTATTTTGATGAAGGTCTTCCAAAAGCAAGTAACGATCTTATGTACATGTACGAGGTGTACAAAACTATAGTGATGTGGCCAAGCTATATAAGTAGTGTTTGTTTCACATACTGCAAGTCCCAAGAGACTTCGGCAATTTAATCAATTCAAAATTTAAAAATCAATGGAAATGGTGCTAGGAGACTGAGACGTTTGAATACTCTTTCATTGATCTTTTACAAGCTATTTCTAAGGTTTCAATAGCTTATAACTGTATTGTTTTACAAATAGGACTATAACGCAGTGAAGCAATTCATTTAAATGCAATTAAATATTCATTCGTAAATGCCCCCAGTATCACCCCTTAAACGATTCAACCAACAAAAGCAAGACGTAGAATGAACCGGTAAGTAATGGCATAAATAACACTTGTGTTTGCAATCGATCCTTGCCTTCTAAATTTTAAGTTTTTGCTCATTTTGCTTAAAAGAGTCCAATCATTCAAATATTTTTAAACAGACATTGTTAAGGTACTGTAAGCAACAACAGATGTCATTTTCAGTAGAAAACATAGATGTACGAAGTGGCACATACACACACAAATATCATTAGTTTATAGCCAGTGATGACATCAGTATCATAATGTTTCAATTAACCGTCGATTTTTCTTGAAATTAGATCATCCAAGTAGTTTTTTTATTTTGATTGTTTAACGAAATCAAGTTTCACACACGCTGCACTGTAAAACGCAGGAATAGCAATATAAAATATATATCATATACTGTTGCCTAGTGATTAAACATTGCGTGTACCAGTACTTCCAGAAAAGCTGAAACTCTTTCAAAGGACGTACTAGCATTCTTGGCTACAGGTAGCTGACAATCCGGTTATAGTTTTTTTTTTTTGATCATTCAGCGCTATCGTCAAACTGTAGCGATAGAAATCCCGGCATCTACCTCGAAACGTTGAGAGATGTATCTATACTATTACAAACACGTTTTCGAAGTCCAACCTGACCTTCCAGTGAAAGCATTTGACCATTTGCATTACCTGAATAATGTACAATTCATCCTTTACTTGCTCTATTATCATCGCGGCAAAAATACGAAAATTACAAAAAAACGACAATTGAGGCTATAAAGATACATGGCTAAATATATTTTTTATATTATGGTTCTATCCGAAAACATGTGAAATGACTTGCGTCTAGTTTTGCTTAAGGTGATATTTCAATCTCGATCCGATTAATATTCTAACACTTTGTGAAAGAAAAGTCAAAACATACCAACAACTATATAGGACAAATATTAAATATTAAAAATAAAAATACAACTACAACGTTTACAACACAATAAAAGTATTTTAGAACAGTTAAACACTGTAGACGAAACACATAAAAATAGTATTTCTTGCAGCATAAAACAATAATTATAGACTGTCTGTAATTTTTCACAGATCTTTAAAATGTCTTTGTGTGTTGTTATTAATATTTCAGCAATTGGGTCAAGGACATTTTTCTATACAAGATTATCGGTTTATTGTCGTCAAACAATACTCAAATAGATATCAAGTCAGTCAAACTAATTGTCAGAACAAATTAGTTCCATCGGAAACTACATTGACTATCCAAGACTTAAGACGATTAGCTTTATATTTCATCGCATTGTCATGTGACTGAAATATACATGAATATCATGTCATGTGACAGATTCTTGATTTCTTTTCAGGTATCAGTTATTTTCTTTTTGACACCTGTAAACGTTAAAAATACCCCCTTTTCTGTAATTTGTCACACTTCTAGTTTAAAGAATCTGTTAAATAATCATTATAAAGACCAGGCCCCGATTTCACGAAAATACTTAAGAAATTGCTCAGCTGAGAACGTTATTGGAAAGACTTAGTCTAATTGTCACTAAAAATAATGATATTTCGTGTTGTCATTATAAACGATATACAAGTATAGTCTTTTTTTAACGAAATTAACATGTTGAAAGAAAGAAATGAATAATACTAAATGCAAGTCTGATATAGCGAAAAATTCATTTGAGTACACTTCAAGAATTTTAAGAATTTACTTATATGAATTACTTGCTATAAAACAACATTCCCTGCACAAATACTGACAAGTTTATATAAATGTAACAAACGGGTAAATAAGATTGTGACAAACTTGAATTCTTTAAAGGGGCTGATAAGTGTTGAAATAAGTTGAGCATGTTACTGGGTAATCACTTAAGTATTTTCGTGAAATCGGGGCCAGTACTTGAGGATGATTCACGATATGTGTACACGCACTGAACGACGTTTGGTTAATAATCAACAGTAAATTAGATATTTACCATTTCAAATTTTCCATGGCAGTTATTGAGGAAATGTATTGCACGATATAATTCGCTATTCCGGTGTGTCTTTGTTAATAATGCATTCCCATAAATGACGTCAAATCGTGGGTGCCTATATTTATTTGATATTTTATTACGATACTATTGCAAGCGTGTTAAACTGTAGAATAAACCATTGGTAGAAACGTTTTTCCTCTGTGGCCATAACACATGATTCCGTTATAAACAACGTTAATGACACGTTTTAGCCTGGAATCGGTATATCTAAACGGAAATTCATTACACAAAATGATCACGCAGACAAGCAAACGTAATATTAATTCGTGGATATACCGAGCTATTTGTAAATGAGAAAACCGAGTAGCAAGACCAGACCCATATTGAAAAAAGTACTTCTGCTAGGAAAAAGGAGCAAAGAATGCCGTGTTTGAGTAACGAAAGTAAAAAAAAAACAAAAATAATATCAAAACAGGGAATGCCATGTACCAAAAACACAGCATCTCCAAAACGAGCCAAAACGAGCCCCACAGCTAAGGTAGATCTAATTGTTCTTCCGAAAATAGACTTATGAAGTGGCGCAATAGTATACTTTGATGCTGCCTTTATAGCTGTGCTGGAGCGAAATACAAAAATACAGGAAATGTGTGTCCCTGTGCACTGTTATTCGGCTTTAGTGTCAATGACGTCTGCATCCTTTATTGAATAAGTAAGGAAGTCAAACTGAGACATAATTAAATTGAAATCATATCTTTGTTAAATCATTTTTTTTTCTTTTCCTTTGCTGTGTTCAAAAACATGTAGTATAGGCATATTCCTTCTAGATAATTTTCGCTTTGATCATAACTTAAAAACAGAAAAAACTGAAACAACTCTATCTATATCGGTCATATCTCAGGAGCCTAACTCACGAGCTTTATGTCAAGTCTTCATAAAGAGATTTTTGAATAGATACATAATCCATTCACAAATAGATTGAAACATAATAACAATAGGAACCGAGCGCTGTTTCGTGAAACACTTGCCGTTTTACAAAAAAAAAAGTCGAACATACAACGAACACAGGGAAGATGCAACACTTTCAATATATGGATAACACAATGCTTGTTCATGAAACAAGATATTAATTTTTATTGCACAGCTATAAAAATAATTGTTGATGCAACGTTGTAAAAGTTAATAAAGGATAATACTCTCAAATAGGTTTACAAATTAACTTTTGTTTTGCTTTTCTGTATCTCAAAGTAGTGGAATAACAGCGCAGTATACGATTTCATTTAGCCAATATTATCACCTTTATTAAGTCACAATTCCTGCTATAATCTCTTACTCATTTAAGTATAGAGATGATTTCAAAATCCGTCACACTAAATTTCGGTGCTGATTGCTTATAATAGAAATATTTGATTAAGTCTTGAAACGATTGTTTGAAATATTATTCGAATATTCGTTATTATGTCCTCGTATTATATTAAAATATTTAGCAAACGATTTTTAAGAAGTAAAATGCGCTGTGTTGTAATAAAAAATCCACATAAAGCATTGTTTAAGAAAGACAGCTTCTGTTAGGTTTATTTTTTCTCAGGAGCAAATCGGTGTTATTACATTTGTACACTGTTTATTCATACATTGTACCACCATTGTTTTGATATTATATTTCTATATATCATTTCCAATTTAATCCACTCCAACTGTGCCACTTCCCTCGCAATGTCATTTATTGGATAAGTCATGTCATAGCTGAACACTCGAGTAGAAAACGCAACTTAGTTACTTAATGTGTATATGGAAATGGTGAACGAAAATACTGTCTTTATATTTATCAAA
This sequence comes from Saxidomus purpurata, assembly GCA_022818135.1. Lineage (NCBI taxonomy): Eukaryota > Metazoa > Mollusca > Bivalvia > Venerida > Veneridae > Saxidomus > Saxidomus purpurata. The sequence goes on along the minus strand of JAFMSR010000001.1, from coordinate 40,469,053 downwards.
ATTGTGATAACAGAATCAATGTGATCCTGTGTTTTATTTGAAAATTTCAAAATCGACGAAAATACTGTCTTTATATTTATCAAAATTGTGATAACAGAATCAATGTGATCCTGTGTTTTATTTGAAAATTTCAAAATCGACCTGTTTATCTCTTTAAGATGGTAGCATTAATATGCACTGATACTTCACTGATTGAATATCTCTGCTGTCTGATTAAATTTTGTACTACAAAAGCACTTGCAAGCAGCGTTGGGTACCTTTACTTTTTGAATGACAGAAGACTATGTAACAAAAGTCATTAAACACAAACCACCAATTACCTCAACGATACTAAAGACACAAGAAATATAATTTAACTACAGCAAAGGATGTGAAATAATGCAACACGAAAGTTTTATTAGATTTGCAGAAATTGCTGAACTTACAGATCAAATAAATTTACAGATTTGATGTGACATAACTACCTCGAACAGCTACTATGCATTCAAGGACTAATATTGAATCGTTGTCTATTACTGAATGGAATATGCTCTATATACAATTTTTAAAACATCGCTACTAAAGCTACAAAGAGCAAATTAAAGATTTAGCCAGGATTAGCCTATCAAATAACACATCATGCGACCGTTAATACACGCCTTTGTGAAGGTGCGCTGTTTCATTAAGACAATCATAACAAAACAATCGATAATGTAGATGTCGGCTTGATTTACTGCAACCGTTGACCTCTTCAAGTCTAACCCCATCGAGGTAGATATTTAGTGGCATTTGTTTCCATTACATTTCTTTAATTAAGAGCAAACGTCAAGATTAGATGTTGTTTCCTTCCCAAATGCCCAGGAAAATCTTTATATGTCAACATAATTCAGGTTAATTATTTTAGATTTAATATTAAGCTTACACCAAGGTTAAGAGTCGAACTTCAAAATCTAAACGGTGTAGAATCAAAGAGTCCAGAGTCGATGTTAAATCTTCGTTTTCATTTCTTTGCCTGACAGCCACAAAGATGGCGAGATAATGTAAGCATAGGTCACATACTTGCTATTGTCACTTGCAAAACTGTCCCGGGAAACTTTAGGTTGGTACTGAAAGAGATAAAGAAACATTTAAAGCAATCGTGGTTCATAAACATCGACGCCGTATCAGTGGAGCTCATACCAGACTTTTCAGAGTTTGCATATTTCAAACAGATTAGATACAATGATGGCATTGGCTCAAGTTTAAAGTTAATTATATCTTTAATGTTCGTCGCCATTAAAAATATGTCTGACCTTTAAAATCTGTTTCTAACGCAGTACCGATGTAACGTCGTTTCTGATTGGTGACGTCGTTTGAAGTTGCGACTATTAAATCTCGTATATATAGTCGCAAAATTCGAACGGCGCTTTAATGATCGCATTTAGACACATTGTGCGTTAGAAAAGGGATAACTATTTAGTGATTTTGATATTTGCGACCGTATATACGGTTTTAATGGTCGCAAACAGTTTTAACAGCTCCGGCTAACGCCGTCGCCGTTAAAAATATTTGCGACCATTAAAAACCGTATATACAGTCGCAAATATCAAAATTACGAAACAGTTATTACTATAATATACAGTCGCAAAAATCAAAATTTCAAAACAGTTAACCCTATATTTCATATTCATACTCAATGTTTCGTTATTTTCATTGTGTGTTTTATAATTTCATCAAAAATCAGTCAAGCAAAACGCCCTGACAATAAGGTTACCTGTTTTGTAATTTTGATTTTTGCGACTGGTTTTTATGGTCGCAAATATTTTAACGGCGACGGTCTTAGCCGGGGCTGTTAAAAGTGTTTACGACGATTAAAAACCGCATATCATGTCGCAGTTGTCAAAGCCAATCAATTGTTAATCCTATTCTAAGGTACATTGCTCTAAAATACGAAAATTATGGGTCGTTCGATTTACGAACCGCATATACATAATTTAATAGTCGCAAAATTTGAATTACGTAACCAATTTAAATCGACGTTACCACGTTGATGCGTTAGAACTTTTAATTAAGAAGTAATAAATGTCTCCCTGTATTGTATCGTTGAATAAAATATAGTCAGGAATTTAGATGCGCAGTAATTAAACCACGAGTGCGTAGCAATTTATTATTTCGATTCTAACACGTTATTTTCTTTGAAAATAATCCCGGACTTTATTTAACGCGTAGTAGTACATCATTGTAACTTTAAAACGAAAGATACGATTGGACGCGCTTGTTTACATACGTCAGGTCGTTACGTCATTTAAGGCACGTCGTACTTGGAAAAACGTGCTGTATTTTATCGTAAAATAAAATACAGGCTTTTCCCTATATGTTTATATAGGAAAAGCAGCTTCTTGTGTTAGAATACACAATAAAGGCATCTGGTATAGTTTGCTAAAATAGGGTTAATAGTACTGAAATTTTAACGCCGTCGCCGTTAAAAAAAATGCGACCGTTTAAAAATGTTTATACTGTCGCAAATGTCAAAATCACTTAACGGTTAATCCTATTCTAACGCACAATGCTCTTAAATGCGATCATTATTGATTGTTTAGTTTTTTGCGACTACATGTACATACAATGTATACATTACTTAACTGTCGCAATTTATTTAAATGACGTAACCAATCAGAAATTATGTTACATAGTGCGTTAGAATATCAATTCTAACACGAATGGCTGTGCTTCTTATATAAACATATGCGGAAAATGTTGTATTTTATTTTACGATATGTTATTCTAAGGACGACGTGCCGCGAAATGACGAAACGACGTGACGTATGTAAACAAATGCGTCAAATCGCATTTCGCGTTTTAAAGTAACAATGTACAATGATGTACTGCTACGAGTTGAATAAAGTTCGGGATAGTTTTCAAAGAAAATGACGTATTAAATATGTGCCAATATTTTATCTTTGAACAAGGTCTTTCAAATAGTATATGGTCCGGAAACGCCCTCTATAAATGTCTTATCGTACTGATAATCTTGTCTCGGTTATCGATTTTTACCTGGAAGCGTTTATCACGCCGTGCATTTATCACACCGAGCGAGTAAACTGGTATTTGTCCGATAGTTGTATTCAAAACTGCCCGTCATTGTGTCATTTAAATACCACATTAAATAAAAAAATGGTATAATTGGAAAGCTGATGCAATTTTCTGTAAAACTGTGAAATTAAAACCTCTATATATAATTAACTATTATCTTTAACGCGAGTTAAACACGGTGCATGCTATTCCGTCTTGCGCGTTTTAGCGATGGATGGTAATTTGACCCGCGATACTGGTCTTACAAAACTGTACGTTATTATGCTATAAAATTAAAAAACGAAAATCTAATTCATATCCGTTCAAAAATAACTCTTAATTTACATTTTAATTAGCAATTTTCTATCATTTGACCCTAAATATATAATGAAAACCTGTGCACAAAATATCACCGTATCGAAAAAAAATCACCATTGACGCCATTTTTAGATTTTGTACGGATCTAATCGTCCCAGAAAATTAAAATACGGGTGAAATACGAAAATCTAAGACATAACGACGTACATTAGACTTAAATCTATGAGAAAAAGATGTTACATCAATCCCATGAACACCATGCAAGTAGGAAAGAAGCGCTAAAATTAGGTCGGTTTTCGGCTTTTGGTCATTTGTGAAAAAACCCGTTCGTATGAGGTCAACTTTCCAATGCGTAAATCCATCTAAAACGAAACATCGGTAAAATATAATATTATGTAATGGTAAGGGAATGCATATATTGTATATAGGATCACTTTGTTGGTCAAATTGATTGGTAGAATATCGAGATATACGTAGATATAAAATATCAATAATTTCTTTCTTTTTCCAAAATCGCGGGTACCCGGATGTTTGTCACGTGATCCGAGGCAGGTTATTTATCGTATTACGCTCGTTTCCGGACCATACTATTTGAAAGACCTTGTTTGAAAGACCTTGGGGTACTATTTGAAAGACCTTGCTTTGAATGAGATACAATCAGTCGTTCGAATGCGAAAAATTAAACCACTCGTGCTACGCACAATTGATTTAATTACTATGCATTCGAACTCCTGACTGTACTTTTCTCAACTACAAAATACAGGGACACATTTATTATTTCTTAATTATGACTTACCTTTGCAACAGTGTTTTAAACCTGGTTCCGGTTTTTCTCCTTTTAAATTCCCTTGACAAACATTGCCGCTTGGACAAAAGAAAGTGAAATTTTCAGGGATTCTTGAAAACTTGTATCACTGCCATGCCCTCTGCTTCGCTCTAAACCACTGCTAGCACCAAAATACAGAAGTATCGCATGCAGAAATACCGAACGAATAATTTTAAGTCTCGGTTTCGCCGTCATTGTCATATACGTTATCTGGATTTCTTTAATATTAATTGACACCTTGCTTATTCGCACATTTATGACTTTTCTTTGTGTTTAGGTTGTTTATAACGATATATGCTAAGGGATAAGGTGTACATTAGATGGCAAAGAAAACGAGATTTTGTCAAATTGATGCGTAGGTCGAGGAGAGGGCTTTACTTTTGTGACATTCAATTGCATTCATCAAGCATAGTTTATAGCTTCTGCTGCAGGAGCATATACCATTTTTGGACTGCGTAAGTTTTAATGAACGATACATTTGACACTTGCATGATTTATGTGAATGTAAATATGCATCAAAGGCATAAACAGGACATGAACACATGATAAATAACAGAAAATCCAAATCATTATACGAGTTTTAATAGAGCTGAGACAGACGTGTACTTTCAAGTTTCCATAAAATTATCAAAGTAAGTTTTAATGATGTCCATTTCATATAAAATGTCATTTTAACTTTATTTAAAACATAATATGAACGGAATGCAGTTGGAGACATTCCTTGACCACGCAAATTTATGTGTGCTCCTACTCGGAAGAGCTGTCCGTTCTAAGCTAGAATCAGATCATAGTAATTTGCCCTTGCGGTTGGTCAATACAGAAGCTCCCCTGAAAAAGATACTCCATTTTTATGCTCCCGAATGGTGGCATATTAAAATCGCACCGTCCGTCCGTCCGTCCGTCCGTCTGTGCGTCCCCACTTACACATTCGTGTCCGGACTGTAACTTTGTCATGTATTGAAGGATTTTAAAATAACTTGACACAAATATCTAGCACATCAAGACGACGTGTCGCGTGCGAGACCATCTTCCCTAGCTCAAAGGTCAAGGTCACACTTAGAGTTTGAAGGTAATGGATGCCTCTATATATGCATACGTTCGTGTCCGGACTGTAACTTTGTCATGCATTGAAGGATTTTAAAATAACTTGGCACAAATGTCTAGCACATCAAGACGACGTGTCGCGTGCAAGACCATCGTCCCTAGCTCAAAGGTCAAGGTCACACTTAGAGTTTGAAGCTAATGGATTCCTCAATATATGCATACGTTCGTGTCCCGACTGCAACTTTGTCATGCATTGAAGGATTTTAAAATAACTTGGCACAGATGTCTAGCACATCAAGACTACGTGTCGCGTGCAAGACCCACCTCGCTTCCTCAAAGGTCAAGGTCACACTTCAGAGTTTTTAGGTAATGGAATCCTGTATATATGCACACATTTGTGTCCGGACTATAACATTGTCGTGCATTGAAGAATTCTAAAATAACTTGGCACAAATGTTCAGCACATCTAGCCAATGTGTCGCGTGCAAGACCCATGTCCCTACCTCAGAGGTTAAGGTCACACTTAATGTTTAAAAGTAATGGAATACTGTATGCATGGTAACTCTGTCATGCATTGAAGGATTTTAAAATTACATAGCACATTTATTGAGCACATGGAGAGGACACAGACTGTGAGACACCTCTTTCGGGGGCATTCGTCACTTGTGAGGGACAGCTCTTGTTTATGTTAGAGAACAATTGTTGAATGAACGAAAAGAGATGTGTAATAATAGAGCAAGGATCTTTCTTGATAATGTTGTAATATGGTCATTTTGAACAGGAAATTTTGTAATATTTTAGTCAAAATAATCATGACTTATTTGACTATTATGTCAATATTGCAAAAACTTGATAAAATTTGAAGAATTATGCACTGGGTCTTTTTGTTAAATCACAGACTGAAAGAAACGACAAAGCGTTTGTAAAAGCGTAGTAAATTCTGATAAATTGTCAGAAATTTTCATTTTAATGGGAGAGAATACTTAGATTTTCTATCTACGGTTTAACTTTATATCATTTAAGTGAAAAGGGATTGTTTCCTTTAATTGATTTCGTTATTTCAATTTTGTTTGTCTGACATTTTAATTATTAAATAATATACAGCATTTTAAGCGTAGACATGCTGTCGTATTAAGACCTCACATTTCGCCACTTACCTTCAATGTACATTTATAGCCATGAATCCCTAGACATGTCTTCGGAAATTTGCCTTTAATGAGTTTCTGTATAACAAAGGTGGATCACGGGAGTATACTTCCTGGCCAAAGCCAATATGCCTATCATTGTATAAAATATCAAATAAATTCGAAGTAAATTGTTACTGCATTATCTTTACGATAATTAAAATAAACGAGAGAGCTGAGATGGCCTTATATCGCTCACCTAAGACCTACTTATGACCATATGTGACCAAACTTCAACCCTTAACTAAATATCATATACACAGACATTCTGTTTTACCTTGGCAAGACAAACCTTCTCACCAATTTTCATGAGGATTGGCTATAAGATGTGACTTCTACAGTACCAATTTCTTCGGAATTGACCTGGTGACCTAGTTTTTAAAAAAAAAATTGTGATCCACATACACATTCTGACCAATTTTCATGATGATTGGGTTGAAACTGTCACCTGTAAGGTATTCACAAGGTTTGTAACCGGTTGACCTAGTTTTTGGCCTAAGACGACCCATATCTTCGAATAGTCGAGCTAAACAAGAGGGCCAATATGGCCCTATATCGCTCACCTTGGTATAAGTCCACTTGCCTGGTGGAAGATCACTAGATAATGTTATATACCAAATAAGTTTTCCTATATACGCCTTTGTAAAACAAATGATCCCCCGGGCAAGGTCAATTTTGACCCTAGGGGCATAATTTGAACAAACTTTGAAGAGGTCTACTTGGCAATGCTACATGCCAAATATCTATGCTCTAGGCCTTGTGGTTTCAGAGAAAAATATTTTTAAAGTTTTCCCTATTATATAAGCCTATGTAAAACTAAGTGACCCCCGGTGCGGGGTCAATTTTGACCCGGGGGTCATAATTTGAACAATCTTGGTAGAGGTCCACTAGCCAATGCTACATGCCAAATATCTAAGCTCTAGGCCTTGTGGTTTCAAAGAAGAAGATTTTTAAAGTTTTTACTATTATAAGTCTATGTAAAACTAAGTGATCCCCGTGCGGGGTCAATTTTGATCCGAGGGTCATAATTTGAACAATCTTGGTAGAGGTCCACTAGCCAATGCTACATGCCAAATATCTAAGCTCTAGGCCTTGTGGTTTCAGAGAAGAAGATTTTTTAAAGTTTTTCCTACATAAGCCTATGCAAAACTAAGTGACCCCAGGTGCGGGGTCAATTTTGATCCGGGGCTCATAATTTGAATAATCTTGGTAGAGGTCCACTTGTCAATGCTACATGCCAAATATCTAAGCTCTAGACCTTGTGGTTTCAGAGAAGAAGATTTTTTAAAGTTTTTCCTATATATTCCTATGCAAAACTAAGTGACCACCCCCGCGGGGTCAATTTTGACCCGGGGGTCATAATTTGAACAATCTTGGTAAAGGTCCACTAGACAATGCTACATGCCAAATATCTTAGCTCTAGGCCTTGTGGTTTCAGAGAAGAAGATTTTTAAAGTTTTTCCTATATATGCCTATGCAAAAACTAAGTGCCCACCCGCGCGGGGTCAATTTTGACCCGGGGTCATAATTTGAACAATCTTGGTAGAGGTCCACTAGACAATGCTACATGCCAAATATTTAAGCTCTAGGCCTTGGTTTCAGAGAAGAAGATTTTTAAAGTTTTACCTATTTGTTGCCATAGCAACCAGAGTTCTGCATGGAATGGAATTCTTTGAACAATTTTGGTAGAGCTTCATGCAAGGAACATTCCTGCATAGTTTTATCAACATTGGCCTAGAGGTTTCAGAGGAGATGTCATTTGAATCAAAATGTTGACGGACGACGGACAATCATCGATCAGAAAAGCTCACCCTGGCGTAGCCAGGTGAGCTAAAAATGCAACCTATATTGCATTCACAATGTTTTTCTATTATTTGACCCCGTAACCTAGTTTGACCAATGATGACCCATTGCAAACTCGATCTACAGTTTATCAAGATAGTCATTCTGACCAAGTGTCAATGAAAAATACAACCTCTATTGAATTTACAAAGTTTTTCTGAGATTCGATCCCGTGACTTAGTTTTTGATTCCAGATAAACTTTATTCAAACTCGACCTAGATTTTATCACGGCAATCATTCCGACCAAGCTTAATGCAGATCCAAAGAGAAATGCGATTTCTATTGCATACACAATGTTTTTCAATGACTTGAGCGGTGACCAAAAGACAACCCATATTCAAACTCGGCATAGATTCCTTCAAGGAAGTCATTCTGACCAAGTTTCATGAAGATTCAGTGAAAAATGCAGCCACTATTGCATACACAAGGTTAAATGTGTTCAAACGACAGACCATAGACAGACGACGGACATGTGAGCTAACAAAAAAGGAGATCATTTAAAACTAAGGTAGTAAAGGACTATTGTTCGTCGACACGCTGTTGTTTATCGGTGTTTAACATCCTTTTCAACCGTATTTCAAATCCTTTGTAAGAAACTGCCAACCTTCTCACATATAGAGACATGGCCGGTAGCAGGGCTCGAACATGACCTTCAATCAACGAGAGATCACAGTGATTTAAAATCAGAGACTCTAACCAATTTCTTCGACAAGACGATTAACCTTACTGTTTTCTTTGTATGTCGGTTAAATAAATTCCCTTCATATCTCTTTGACTGTAACAGTTGTGTTATTTACAGAAAAAATCGTAGTTACTCTGTCCAAAACCTAATGACAGACGCCATGCCTGAATCGGTTTACATGTATAATGACCTTTGACCTTCACAAAATCGAGTCAATATTAGTCACCTATTAACCCAATTATCTTACTCAGAGAGCAAAAGCATTTTCAACAAAAATAACAGTGGCGTTGAAAAAAACACATCCGCAGGTTTGATTCAACCATTTACAAACAAGGCCGAATCACTCACCTGAGTACAATGGCCATTATTTGATCGGATGACCTAGCGTTTGGTCTTTCATGACCCAGTTTCACACTTGACCTAAAGTTTGATATGACAGACATTTTGACTAACTTTCAGGATGATTAGGTGCAAAATGTGGCTTTAAGAGTGTTCACAATGTTTTTGTATTGCTTGACCCAGTTTTGAATTTTACCTCCAGTTTATCAAGCCAAACATTCTTACCAAATTTCAAGATGATTGGGTATAAAATTTGGATTCTACAGAGTTCAAAAGGGGTTTTCTATTATTTGACCTGATGACCTAGTTTTTGAACACACGTAATCCAGTTTCATACCTGGCCTAGAATTCATCAAAACATACGTTTTAATTTTCAAAGTGTTTGGGTATAATGTAGATTCTGGAGTGTTAACAAGGTTTTTCTATGATTTACAGGATGTCCTTGTTTTTTACCCATGGGGACCCGGATGTGAACTCGGCCAAGAAATCATCAATACAAACATACTGACTAATTGGCCTAGAGATGAGACGAAACATTCTGACCAATTTTCGTGATGATTGGGGGTCAAATGTGGCTCCTCGTGTTAACAAGGTTTTCCTTTGATTTGACCTTGTGACCTAGTTTTGATCCCATGTGACCAAGTTTCGAACTTCGCTTAGAGATCATTGAGGCAAACATGCTGACCAAGTGTTGACAATATTAAGTGTGGACAGACGACAGATAGGCCACAGAGATGATGATAGACTATTACTTAAAAGAGGTCAATACGACCTTCACCTCTGTAGGAGTGAGCCAAGAGGCAAAAGGGGACATCCATTGTCACACGCAATCAACATGTGAAGTTTTAAGAAAGTATGCAATACGGTTCGAGGGAATGGTATTGTTACAAATACTCATCTAATAAGAATGGCTAAAAAACTTTGGAATCATCACAGAAGTACCAAGGGTGCTCAAGAATTGTTGCAATCGCCCTGTTCACTCAAATATTCCGTGCAATTCATGGATGTAATAAATGGGAGACGATAGACAGATCATCGATATACATACTGTATAAATGCCATTGAAATTAATAATCCGATTCTTTTACAATTTTCATTGCTTTCAGATGTACTCATATACACTCCATTGATAACGAATTGAAAACATTGCAGACATACGAGAGTTTATTAAGACCTACTTTAAACTGGGTTTAAATGCCTATTGTATCTATACTGAAATATGTGACATTTATTAGGATGACCAAAAGTCATATAAGTTTTCAGATGGTTTGCTAAATTCAGTTCTGGGCAAAAGTCTGTTAAAGATGCCCATGCTGGTAGACCACCAAGGTCTGCAGTGACTAAGACCAGAACTGATAAAATACAATCAATCAGTGAGAAAGACGCGAGGTAGACTGGTAGACAGTTAGCCCAGATGGCGAAAATAAATGCAGCATCAGTTCGTCGCCATCTGAGACTTATCACAGAGGTGTCTCAGGAAGGTGATGTTGTGGTTAAGAAGTTGCGAAAGTACATAATGAAATTTCTGCTAAACATTTCTTTTAGAGGTCTAATTCTACTCTATGGCAACATCCTAACTCATTATAAGTTTTTTAATGTAAAGGGTCAACGTGATGCTTCATCCACCTAACTCTCCAGATTACGCCCTGTTTGGCTATTGTCTGTTCCCGAAGCTAAAAGAAATTTCTTCCATGAAGAAGGTTTGGCTCAAGAACTGCAGTATGGGCTGCAATTCATTAGTGTATGTGGAGTATACCCAAATTTTGTGCAAAAACTGTATCAGAAACTGGATAACAAGTCGTCTGGATCAGTGTGTGGAGGTTAAAAAAGATTAATTTGAGGTAACTATACAGCCAACTTGTAGCATTCACCGACTGCAAAAATTCTAAAACACCCCTCATAGATAGTGGTTTTGATTACAATTTTATCAGATACATGTACATGTATACATTGCACCACGTTTGTCTGCATGTAGATTAATTAGTAAATAACTGAGACTTATAAACTATAAATTTTACTGTGTAACAAACAGTCAATTAATACCAACAATAATTAACAATATAAACAATATACTAAAAGTCTAAGTAACATAAAACTGTTGAATGAAAATAATTTTGATTTAAACAATAACACTAAAGTTTTGACAAAATTATCTGGAATGTGTCAACTTTATCTAAAACTATTCTTTTGTAAAATCTAGTGACCTAGGCAATGACCTTTTCTTGCCATAAAAAAAAGAAAACAGTGTCTCAGTTCAAGTTAATTTAAAATTATCTAAACATACAAGTGGATTGAGTATTTACATGCAATACAAAGTCCCCAACGGAATATGACGCAATGAGATAAACTTTATAATGACTAAGTTTTCATTAAAATCCTTAAAGGGGTTTTGGAGATATAGTTCCATGACCATTGACCCCAAAAGTGACGATCTTTTTCATCATAATGAGATTAAGATTTGACAAAAGTTTGATCAAAATCCTTCAAAGGGTTAATGAGATATAGTCTGGTGACCTTTGACCCTTAATGTGACTATGACCTTGAGCAGGCTTGTCTGACACATGGATAGTGCATGTAGTTTCAATGAGGTAAACATTTGATTTGTTACCTTCCAAAAAATCCTTCAAATGGTTGAGGAGATATTGTTTTGACATTTGACACTCAAATGTGACTGACTATGAGGAGGCAAGGTATGGGCAACATCTGTAAAAATTATTTCAAAATTATTCAATGCATGTAGAAGTTACAGTTTAATTAACCCAGTAAAAAAATAACTGAACATAACCCTTAATTGTAAGTTGAGCCCTAAGTATGACCCTGACTTTCAAGGTAGCCCCCTGGATGTTGTGCAGGACACATTTTTGGGATATGAACAAAAACTTAGAGAAGTTATTTTAAAATCAGTCATGCATCCGGACACGAAATACTGGAATGTAACCCTATATCCCATTTTGAGCCCTAAGTGTGAACTGGACATTCTAAGTAGCTCCCCAGGTGACACATACTTGTGGTATGGACAATAATTGTGTGAAGTTATTTCAAAATAAGTGTATGCATGTAGAAGTAACAGCCCAGACACGAAATACAGTTATATAACCCAACATTACAGGTTTTGAGTCCCAAGTGTGACCTTGGCCTTCAAGACAGTCCCCGGATGTGGTGCATGACACATCCTTGGGTAATGGGCAACACCTGTGTGAAGTTATTTGAAATCGGTTCATGCATATAAAACTTAAAGCACAGACATGAAGTGCAGACAGAACTAAAAATATACTAAAAGTTGGCAGTTGTGTGGCTATTCTTTTGTTCTGTCTATTGTTCTATTTCACCACATAAGCCAAAAAAGAGCCACATAACCAAAAAGAGAAAACGACATCAAAGATTTACAGCCACCTAACCCCTACTTTTGGGCATGGACTGACGGATTGACGAACGGAAAAGCACAAACCTATGGTCCCAAACAATCTTCGATCTATTCGGGTCTACATTGTAATAACTTGAATTGTGCCAATTAAAATCTGTATGAACAAAATCATTAGGTGGACAATAAACATTATAAAAATACATTTCGCACATACATATACATGTAGTAATAAAAATTACTGAATAACTGCATCATAAATGTCTTAATTATTATGTTAAAATTAAATGATATGTAATGTTTGATATCTTATTGTTTGAAAATACACTCTGCAGTTTATCGTACAGAAAGAAAATAAATCATAGTTTTTATACAACAAGTACCTTCCTTTAACTTCTCTCATCCCTGTAGTATTTATATCCAGCAAAGTATATTTTAACAATATAATCAAAATTATGCATCCAAGCAAAAAGTTGCATCAATAATCAATATGACTGTACCAAAAATAAAAGCAGTATCTGGTTATCAGAAAATCAAATGTCTTCTCTTGTCCTACAAATTGCATTGTTCAAAACATTAAAATTATTTCAACAGTAATAATACAAGCGCATATGGACCTTTCATTCCATTGTGACTCATTTGAGTCGACCTTCATATAGAGTATTTTCAATGAACAGCTACCATACATAACATGTATGTGAAATGTAATGACACTTCAAAAACACACAGCAATCGTGCATTAAGCATACGAAGGTCATATCTTACTAACACGTTGATTAACTATTTGATCAGGCAAAAAAGCCAAAACTAAGCCACTGCTAACAAAATGCTCAATCAAACACTATGGCATCTATTATTCTAAGCCTTGTCACTATTTTTATTGCATCAAATCCATTAGCTTTGCAGTTTCAGAGAAGAAGATTGTGAACAAAAAGTCTCATAGTCAGTGCAGAAGATTTTTTGTTCACAAAGAGAACCTCTTGGTCCTGTCACTGTGCAGCATACTTTTCAGGTGCATCATTATCTCTTGTAGCAAAACTAGACGTGTTTAAGATACTAAATAAGATAAATTTGGAGAAACAGTACAACTTTATGAAGACTATTTTCTGTCCCAATCTGTTCACATTTTCAACTTGCCTACTACAGATTTCTGCATGCATTTGTTTTCTACACTTATAATCAGGATGCTGAAATTCAAACTGGCCAAATTAAGAATAAAACTCTGCAGCCAATTAACAAACATAATTTAAAAATTGTCCAGAAATTTGGCATATTTTCACAAGTAAATAAAGTAAATACTTTTGGATTTTGATTTATACAAACACCATTACATTCATGGCATATTGACAGCTATTCAGTGGAGGTTTTATGAAATAACAATGTCACAGAATTTGATCTATAAATAGTTTGATCCTTACATACATGTACAATAAAAAATATGAGACAAATGGTGCCAAAACAATATGGCAAAGTATGTAAAAACATTAAAATATTTATCTTTTCATTTTCAAGACTGAATAATATAATTGGAAAAGGAAAGTAAAACCGTTACATCTCTACAACTGAATTAACTTGTCCTAGATGTGTATAAAACAGGAATGCATGTGGTTTTTCTAAGCAGCTGAATAAGGCATAAAAAGTTAATTCCATGTCTCTTTGTAGAAACAAAGACTGGAATGATTTGATTTAAATGCAATTAGCTGACAAACAAGGTATTTTAAGTTTCTATCCCTTAAAAGAAACAAGGCTCTTGTAAATTGTTTCAGACTGAACTGTACATGTATCTTACAAGGCCCTAATAGTTATAAGTGGCAACAAGATATTATAACAATGAAAAAAAAACATCAAAACATTAAGAAGAGAGCCAAGTTGATATACAAAATTTATGTAACATAAGTTTTAAAAGATTTTTTGAAACCACTGTAAGATCTGATATGTTTCATGTTCTCAGGCAAATCACCAGGTTCCAATCCACTATGCTGTTATAATAAAAAGTATAATTGTGTAGTACTGTAGTGAAACCATTTAAAGGTTTTTCTTTTTTTTTTAGTAACAGTGGCCCCTGTCTGTTCTGGAACGGAACCATTTCCTGTTTTTTGAGAGAAGTAAATACAAGGATGCAACTAAGCAAATTTGGTAAAATTTAAACATGTAGTTTCTAAGAAGAAGAGCTTCAAGTGACAATGTTAACGAATGGATGACGGACCGAACTAGTCTCAGATGAGCTAATAATGGGTAAATACTGTATATATTACAATAAAAGTAATACTGGAATGTTGATTTGATTTCAATGAATAAACCTGGTGTACACAGAAAATATAAAAATGGGAAAATTTTCTTATGTTTTTGGTGGTTTATCAAAATATAATGGTTGATTACATTGTATTACCCCATAAACTCGCAGAACTTTCAAACGGTGAAATAGTCAAAATATTTTACTCTGATTAACAATTAAAAGTATACCAAGCATAAAACATAATGAATGCTGGAAACCATACAACAATGACGTCATTAAAATGATGTCATGTGAACTATGCTTTCTGGTGACATTTCCTGCAGTTTTCAACACTTTATTACAAAATAAAAAGTATTGAATATTGGAAAGTTGTCATGTATTAATTGTACTAGGGATGAAATGCTGCAATAAGAGGGGAGAAATGTTGCAATAAGAGGGGAGAAATGCTGCAATTAGAGGGGAGAAATGCTGCAATAAGAGAATCAAGAAATCTTATAATAAATCCAAAGTAGCAAATTATGGATACTGGCTGCATGAAATGAGTGCCACATTGAATACAAAGTAGCTGAAACCATTATGTGGTCAATGCTAGAATTCACAAGCTGTACATATGCAGTTATTTTTTAGATACAATCATGACAACTAAGACAATTTCTTAAATTAAAAACAAAAAATTTGCTTCCAAAAATAGCTTAAGTGTTAACTTTTTTATGACAATTCAACTTTACAAAATATATCAGAAATCATGAGAACTTGAATAACACTTTTTTCATGTCCAAAGTGCTTGCTATGTTAAAATACTTTATTTCATTTATAAATACGGCCTTACCCAAATTAGGTAAAAAATAGTAAAAACTACTTTAGCCTAGCCTGATATTTATCAGATTTGTTTCCACTGCATAAAAAAGTTTGATATTATAATTCAAATTACCAGTTTTCCAGAGTCCTCATATATAAAAATAATAATTTACCATTCTGTTAATATGTAAACTCTGGGTAACTTTTACACCATACATAATTTGACATCTACATACATGTATTCAAACTGGATTTCTGGAAAAAAAACACATTGTTGCTTTTCAGTTATCAACTATTGTAGGCAGAACAGACTTCAGCATATGATATGAAAAAGACATATTATCTACTGTTCTGGATCAACAGGAATTCTGCTGTACTTTCCTTTGTTTGTGCCAGACTTTGCTTGAAAGTATCTTCGACTGAACAAATAAAGTACTGAAATCAAGATGACTAATCCTACACTGAAGAAAATCATGGCAAACACAGGTCCGGCTGTTGGAGAGTTCAAGTCCACAGCCCGGTCAAGGTGCACATCAAGTCTCCATATATCATTTAAGTACCCGTCTTTCCCATATCCATCATGTCCCACTCCTCCAAACAGATATAGATAGTTCCATACACTCCAGGCTACACCCTCACACCTTGATCCAGGTAGATTATTCCTTGAACTATGTCCCTTTTTACCAAATTGCCCTTTTTGGTCACCAATATTTTCCCCTCCTTTCCAGGTCCATTTGCCAGTTTCAAGGTTGTAATACCAGATATCGGACAACAACTTTGAATGTGAAAAGACTGAAAGTGAGGCTTGGGAGCTGTCAATACCATCTCCTCCAAACATCCACAAGTTTTCTTGACTGTCAATCCATGCAGCAGCTCTTCTTCTGCAGCCTGGATGTGATTTCCAGGAGTCAGACCCAAGTTCCCCATACTCAGCGGCAGACTTGCAGACTATGCGGGATCCGTTACGATATTTCCAGGTATACTTCTGTTTATCAAACTCCCACAGATCTCCGGTATTTCCAATCATCAAATGCTTGGAGCGCAAGTTATTTTCTTTTATGTTACCCCCAAACATAAACAGTCTGTCCCCAGAAACCCAAGTAGTAGCTCCAGATCTTCCATCAGGGTAATTCAAAAGCTTGACAAATTCATGGCTTGCAGGAAGCTTTTTAGAAGACTCAGACTGTGTCCAAGATAATGACAGTAAGTTAAATCTCCACATATCATGATGCAGTCCATTTTGTTCATTAAATCCACCAAAAACTAGCATCTCATCACCTATACACCACACTGCCATGTCCCCTCTTGCTGTGGGTCCATCACTTTGCGTCATATTACTTGCATCAACTTTATTACGAAATTCCTCAAGTGTGTACCACTTACCCTCTGGTTTATAAAAAATCCACGTATCACCAAGAACCTTTTCTTCAAAGTCAAGTCCGCCAAACAGAACAAAGTAAGAATTCAGCAATCCACACCCAGCAGCTAGCTGGCGGGATTCAGGGACACTTTCTTCAATCTGTGCTGTACCATTGTGTACCATACTCCAGGACATTGTTGACATACTGTATTTCCAGAGATCATTCTTTAAACCTGGCTGTTTACCTCCAACATGGAATTCACCACCAAATATCCAAACAGCCTGCAGTAAATTAATATACAACGGTTTTTTCAACACCGACTGCAAATCAATTCTATTTGCGTGCAAATTGAGTAATATTTGTAATGATTTAAATTTCGCAATTTTAGCAAATTCCCACTTAGCTAATTTCAAAATCTTGCGAAAAATTCATTTCACATACAGTTTCGATTTACTTTTGCTGTAGTGAAAATTAATCAAATATTTACATACTTGGACAGTTGAAGTTGGATTACAGATCTGGCCAATCTGCCCAAACTCAACAGTATAGTAATAGACAGATGGATGCTCAGTGAGTCACTAACTGGGAAAAAATAAAATTTAGCTCTCACACAATGAGTATCATTTGCTTAAAGCTACTGCACTCCAAATTCTTAGTAAATTTTAATTTTTTGGTAAAATCAATATATATTCAATTTGTCAGCATCAAGATTATTTTCTTTGTGTAAGAGCTAAAAATAAAGGTAGAAAAAAATATTTACCCGAGCCAGGTTTTGAACTCGGATCTTTGCGCTTACAAAAAATTTACTGGGGCTTAACCTACTACACTACGGAGTCAGCTGATTTGATGCGAGTTAAAAATATTGATATACCAGAGCCCACCCTGTTAGTCACGGGGTGATATTTTCTACAATAAAAGTAAGCAAAACAACACATTTTAATTGTTTCTTTTGTTAGAAAACTTGTCACGTTATCATAATACAATGCCCCTGATACAGTAATGACAATTGTTTTCTTGAAATTGAAAATTTTCTTTTTTTAGCGTAACTTCTCCATCTGGAGTGCAGTCGCTTTAAATAACAAACCAACAAGTTCATTACTACAGTTCATTAAAGATAATGTGACAGTCACTCAGTAGAAGAGTCCAGTTATGCTGTGTAAACTCAATTTATATTGCAAGGATAAAATCTTGTCTTACACAAAAGATTTAGCCTTTTATGCAATGGTTGTGAACTTCTGTGTACACATACATAGATCTGTTATGTCCCTTTCACATTATCCCTAATGAACAGTTTACCTGTTGGTCCTCCTGTGCCCAGTATGCAGCACCACTCCGACCTCCTGGATTGGTTTTTGTTACGCTTACACTTGACCCCTCTGACCCATCAAACCATGTCCATTTTATATCTGAAAACATCAACATTTGGGTAACATTAACTATTGAAGTAGATTACATTATTTACATACATGTACTAATTCTGTCTGGTGCATAGAAACACTGAAAAATATAAAACATGGGAACATGTTTACAGCACAACTTTACTAAAACTAGATGGGTGTTCTGTAGAACACTTGTGTCGCCCTCGTACGTTTGTTAGAATAACCAATAATTTTAGGACAAAATCTAAATACAAAAAGGGGCATAACTTCGTCAAATATGACCTTGACCTATACAATCTGGCGGCATCACGACCCTTTTGTCAGAAGAAATGCAATTTGAAGCCAATGTTAAATTTTCATGACAAAATCCTAAGTACAAAAAGGGGCATAGCTCTGTCAAATATGACCTTGACCTACACAATTTGGCAGCATCATGACCCATTTGTCATAAGCAATACAATTTGAAAGTTTGATGAAGAAATCTTTAGAAATGACAAAGTTATAACCAAATCTAAGTACAAAAAGGGGCATAACTCTTGTCAAATATGACCTTGACCTACAAAATTTGGCAGCATTTCGACCCTATTGTCATAAGCAATGCAATTTGAAAGTAAGATGAAGAAATCTTAAGAAATGGCAAAGTCATAGCCAATGTTAAGTTTATGTGACGGACAGACGGACAAACGTACAGACAAAGCGATCTCTATGTATTATGTATCGCCTTTTCTCTGAAAGGGTGACACAACAAGTTAACACAACAATTGACTAGATTAGAACAATTTTAAGGAAAATTTTCAATACAGCAAAGGTTTAAAACTTCTCTAACCTCAAAATGAAATATTCGACTTCATGGACTTTTGATCATTAATAAAGTTTCTATGTTACATTTGTGCTATGTGCCTCCTTCTAGAACACTGACAAACAAAGATGTTTTATATCTCCTTTGAGCAAATACCAGTAGTCCAAGAAAAAACTATGTTCTAATTTCATGGCACTTAAACTAAACTGCTCTAGATAAAGTACATGTACATGAGTCTACATTAACATACTGAAAAAAATCTGTGGACACCCAGTCACTCATGGCATCAAATAAACTGACTGGGTGAATAAAATTTTCCAGTGAGTGGCCCCAGTAGTCTAAAACTGGTCCTTTTTTGTAATAACTCTATAAACTCTTTTTCCTGTAACTCAATATACAGACAACGGACCCCACCCCCAGTAGCTGTGGTCAAGTTTGACCCTAGGTGCACGATTTGAACAAACCTGGTAGAAGACCACTAGACTACTAGTACTAGACAATGCCACATTTCATATATCTAAGCTCTATGCCTTGTGGTTTTTGAAAAGATTTTTTTAAAGGTTTTCCTATAATTTGTCTATGTAAAACAAGTGACCCCTGGGCAGGGCCAATATTGACCCCATTAGACAGATTTGAACAAAATTGGTAGTGGTCCACTAGAACAAAGATACAGACTTATATCTACACGAGTTTGTTCCTTTTTTTTCTATGTATGTTTGTCAAAATCCACTTTCTTACATTTGTTGCCAATTATTGGCACTCCATGTATGTAAGCTTATTAAGAAAATATACATGAACAAGGACACCATATAGGAATGATCGTGAAATGCTCGTGGATTTGATGTTCTTGAAGATCTTGTATTCGGGATAAGATAGTTTGGACATAGAATGACAACCTGGTTATGCAGGATGTTGTGAAACATAACCAGGCGTTGGTCAATGCGGCTAAGGTTAAGACACCTCCACTGTTGGGAAGTCAACATATCAGTGACACTAGACATCCGGCCACTCATAGTCATGCTTGGTCCAGCAGACTGCCCTGCGCTGTACAGACTCAAGTTGGTCAATGAGGGGACCAGACAGAGGAGCTGTATTCAAGCTGGGGCTGTACAAGTGATTTGTATGCAGTTGACTTTAACCCTTCTGAGTGAACTTTGATGTTTCATCTTAGAAAACCCAGTGTTGGATCAGCTTTTTTGTGATGTCTATGTTTTTGTTCCATAATTAGTCATTTGTTATGGTTATGCCCTGGTATTTAGCTGATGAAGCTGTTTCCAAGGTGGTGTTGTGCAGGACGTGTATCTACGACTGACTTATGTTTGGTGATTTGAATAACCTGGCATTTAGATGGATTGAATTTCATATCTCATTTTGATTCCTTAAGTTCTATCTGGTGCAAATCTTATTGTAAAGACTTGAAATTTTATTATAAGAAGAGACAGAGAATGACAAATACAGAGCTGTGTCATCTGCAAATGTCACCAGCCTGATCAAGGCCAAAACATTACCTTGACAACCTGCTGAAAACAGATGTAACACAATCAAAACTAAATTAGTGTCGAGAGCCTTCATGGCAGTACAGGAATGTTTTAATCAGACTAAACATAAATTTGGAATATTGTTTTGAATTCCGCTACACCTAAACGCATGTATTTAATTAATTTCCTTCTGATTGACACAGAGCGGTTTCTACATGAATAAAATGTATTGTGAAAATAGAAAAGGTATCTAACAACTATAACTTAAGATAATAGCCGTCTATAACTTATAGATTAATCCAAAATACAGCTGTCTGTTTATTTTTTTTATTTGTCCTGATTACTATCCGTGGAGACAATTTCGGGAAGATATGGATTCAGTTGCTGAATGGATCAAGAGACGGAAGACGAAATTGAATATCTATAGAAAAAAAACTGAATATTGCATATTCAAGAAAAGAAGATGTCAGAGATTCTCTTCAAACGAAAGAAAGCCCAACACGCAAACATTTAAGGTGTAAGATAGGTGATCTTTTTTGTACTGTCACACTACCAGTGTCCTTCTTGGTGGTCTGAGTAGCTGGGAAGGCCTGGTGGCTCACCTTTTTAAATCCCTAACGCATGGCCATAATAGTTCATATTGACTGTTAGCCATCGACAAAGAAGAAGAAAATTTAAGGTTCAATCTTCATTTACAAGCTCAGTTTCAATCAAAATATCTAGTACATGGAAGCATAAGCATCAAAGGATTTATCTAGGACTATATAGATGTGTGTCGCCAAATCAGACATTTCTCCAGAAAGTAAGCTAAAGCTGAAAGCTAGCACATATCAAGGCACATATGTAATAATATCAAAATAGGCAATACCTATATCGGGCGAAAGCAAAAGGTGTCAAACTCGTCACAGTGGTTCCTTTCTATTACTGTATACTTTAAGGGGAAATAACCGCTGCTTTCAGTATTCAATTAAATACTCGTACATACGTTTACCTATGGTCGGACTTTCGCCAGTATTATGATACCACATTTGAAACACTTGTATGATAAACCAGCAATGCTGTACGCATCATTGAAACAACAGTGACTTATCGTCACAAAAATGCCCGTCAAGTACGATAATCAAAACACGTTTGTTCAGAAGTTTTAAGAGACCGGACAACCTAAATTGCTCTAAAATTGTCATTTAAAGGTACTCCTGATTGACTTTGGTGATTTGGCTGGTTATCGAACTTGGCCAAGATATAAGGCCAATAAACATTCACAGCAAGTTTAGTGAAGTTTGTTTAGAAAAGAATTGTTCAAGGAAAAGACTGCTCAGACAACTGCGGGCAAACATTTCATAGTGAGTGGGGTGATCTCGCAGGTTATCGGACTTGGCCGAAATATAAGGCCAGTAAACATTCACAGCAAGGTTAGTGAAGATTTGTTGGGAATTGTTTAGGGTAGAGGTCGGACAGCTCCAACTTATGGAATTTATGGGCGGGATATTGGGCCTGTTAACATTTACAACGAGGTTAGTTAAAAGTTGTCAGGAATTAGAGGCCGGACAACTCTATATTTGTCCAATTTTGGTGTTTAAAGGGAAATAACTCCGGAATGCTTGGCGTGATTTGGCTGGTTATCGAACTTTGGCAAGAACATTTACTGCAAGTTAAGTGAAAACTGGTTTCGGAACTGTTTAAGTAAGAGACCGGATAACTTTAAATCTGTCCCATTTTGGAATTTTAAGGGCACTTACTCTGGAGTGACTGGAGTGATTCGGCTGGTCATCGAATTTGGCCGAGATATTAGACCGATAAACATTCACAGCACGTTTTGCGACTTTTCGAGTTGTGGAAGTCAGAGAGTGAAAAACTTTGTGGCAGTATTTGTGCAACCAGCTATATTGGTATATATCTATATGTCAACACCCTTCCCTTAGACCTGCACAGAGAAGAGATTGCAATATGAGCATGCAACATAATCATGCCTGAAATAAATTATCATTGACAAATCAGTCATTCATAAAATGCAGGAATGAAAATATCAACAGCATAACAACCGTTCTGTCCAAAATGCTAAAACAAGTCAGTGATATGGAATCTTTCACTGAACTGAACATCAAATGCACTGAGAACGAGTTTTTGGCCTGGGGACTGAAAGTCCCACAGGCCTAAGTTAGCATACCACATTTCAAACACTGCATACAATTTAACTGTGCTATGTGCGAATAACAACTGTAAACATGCGCTATGGGAAAGTAGTACAAGGCAGACCAGATCAATTTTCTGTTTGAATGTTGCATACGATAATAACATATTACAAATAAAAACAGTACATACAACTTCAAACGATTGCATAAAGGTCCATAGCTTACGGGCTCCATTACACAATTTTTTCTGTTTTAGAAATTACTGCGCTGTTAGCTGATTACGGAAGATAATCATATCCATATCACGGGAAGTATGGAAATTTCCGGAAACGTACGGAGCTCGATATAAGAGTTTGCAGTTTGATTTTTAAATTTCTGATGTTATTACATTAACACCTTTCTTATTTACGAACGATTACATATATACTTACCTAAAAATAAATTTCTTTAAAAAAAAAAATGTAATTTTACGTACATTCCCGAGATCAAAATCACCTGCCATTTATCGAGAACGCTGCATATCAAGGCCCAGTAAACGGTTTCACCGATTACAACTACAAGATTACCAAGAATCATTTTTGGTTTTCCCTGTTATACACATTATAAAGTACTGTAATTATATTTTATTGCTGATATTGCTTTGTTTATTTCTGTTTCAAGGTCTTGTCTTTGGTACACAATAATTTTCGACCCACATCATCAGATATCTCTTAAAGTTGAACAAAGCGCAGATCGAATTATTTTTATTGTTCTTTCAAACAATTGATATTGTTGACCATGTGATTATTTTTCATTTAACGTACGTTTTATAATAAAACAAACTTCCCTGCCACCCATATATTTGTGAATCATTCATTCTGTGTCATATACTAAATTTCGTCCTCTGCACATTTCGACCTGCACTTTAGGTAAGGTTCAGCGCAAATCGAGAAGGTCAAAAGTTGTTTTTAGGGAGTTAATCTATAGCCCCCAGGCCTTCAGCGCTCACAGCGCTTTGATCATATTTGGAATGTCTTCAGCTTACTACAATAAACCCGGCCGGTATACGTGAACACCTTGGGATACTCCAACCCAAGCTCAAAACAACAAGAGGAAGGAAGATGCAAAATAAGGAAAAGCGCTTGGCTACTTTTTCAAAGTTTTCACTAAAATCAAAGGTGTTTTATGATATCTTTTTACTGTAAGTGCCCAGTCTACTCTACTTTTATTATTTAAATACCTATACATCTGTACATCAATAAATTCATTTAATTATTCTGGTTATAGTTACTCAAATGATACGAAAGGTACATTTATCTTTTATGGCATACTTTGCATTTGAAGTTGATATGTATGAGATAGATTTCACTTTCAGGTACATTTTCAAATTTTTATAGCTCTTCTGAAAATTAGCAAGTCGAGAGACAATTATATCGAAATTCGTGACATTTTGATGAAGAAAACACTTGACTTGAAAACAGAGATACTCTATTTGGTGTTCCTTGTTTTATAGACATGAAATAAATTAGGACGGTTGAGGCTTAGCTGTAGATCCCATTTCGTAGAAGAAAAGACATATAATGTATCAAGCAAGAAAATGATGGTATCTGAAGTTATTATACCCCCTGAACACAAAGTGTAAGGGGGTATAATGAATTCAGCTTGTCTGTCCATCTATCCGCCCGTCCGCCTGTCCGTCTGTAGACGGAAACTTGTGGACACTAAATATCCAATACCCATGGTCAGAATTTGATGATACTGCGCAGAAGTAATAAGTACAATGTTTAGTTGTACATGGTCCATGTTTTGGGTATGTAGGTCAAAGGTCAAGGTCACAGGGGCACGAACTAGTAAACTCTTGTGGACGCTAAATCTCCAAAACCCCTGGTCATAATTTAATGATACTTCACACAAGTGATCAGTACAATGTTTAGTTGTGCACGATCCATGTTTCGGGTCTCTAGGTCAAAGATCAGTGTCACGGGGGCTCGGGATAGTGAAATCTTGTGGACGCTAAAACTCCAAAACCCCTGGTCAGAAATTAATGATACTTCACTGTAATGTATCTTATGTCAGTGGCCAATACTTGACCACTACTGATAAGCCCCGCCTTCCACTCTGCCTCTCTGATACCACATGTTGTAAACATATAGTTAGAATAGATTTTGTAACCAAACACAAAGGTGTTGTTTTCTTAGTCCAAATATTACACTGGCGACGAGAAATGGATCAATTACTCACGGATATTGATGAATAAAATTTTCAAAAAGGACTTATTTTAGTAATACCATAAATTAATTGGCAAAGTGAAATAGTGTCTATTTTTCAAGAATCTGTTCTCATAACGTCATTTCAAGATGGCAACTTCTTTTGAACTGCCAACGCCACGACCGTTCACAATGATCGGACAAAACACTAACTTGTCAAGTTCATGGGACATATATGTAAAAAGATTTGAATATTATTTGGATGCAACAGGAATTACAAAAAATTAAAGAAAGAAGTCTCTGTTTTTACATCTCTGTGGTGAAAAAGTGCAATATATTTATGAAACAATGACAACCACAGGAAATACTTACGAGGACACAGTTAAAGCTCTTACAGAATACTTTAACCCAAAGAAAAACATCGCATATGAACGACACCGTTTTCGTCATGAAAAACAACGTGATGAAGAAACTGTGGACAATTACATTATAAGGCTCAAAAGGCTTTCGGTTTCATGTGACTTTCCTGGAGACACCGTCGACGACATGATACGTGACCAAGTCGTAGAGAATTGCATCTCCAGGGAGCTTAGAAGGAAATTTCTGCGCGAACAAGAACTTAACCTTGGAAAAGTGCAAACAATCGCTCATATGACAGAACTCGCAGATTTGCAAGCAGACAAAATGCAAAATCCTGTAAATAATCAAAGATCACCAGCACCCTCTGTACACAATTCGTATGACGACGTCAATCAGTTACAACGTCCAAAGCAAGGAAACCCCCAACGGAAACAGTATCAGCCTAGAGCAAAGCCAGCACAAAAGCCAGCAAAATTCAAGACATGCTACCGTTGTGGAGGAAAAGGTCATTGTGGGCATGAATGCATCAAATCTAAAAATATCGTGTGCAACAAGTGCAAAAAGCTAGGTCATTTTGCTTAAATGTGTAAATCAAAGAAAAGTGAAGTGCGCTGTGTAAATGAAAATGAGGAATCTGATAATTCAAGCGATGAAAATGAATGTGTATTTGGATTAAATTCAAAAGTTCAGTCACCATTTGTGGAAGTAGAAATTGAAGGAAATCAATTTAAATTGCTATTAGATTCTGCATCTAGTGTAAATTGCTTGGATCGGTCTACTTTTGAAAAAGTGAAGTCAGAAAGCACAAAAATCGCAAAATTTTATTCCAAAATTTATCCGTATGCTCAATCTCAGCCTTTGAAAATTCTTGGAGTTACTGATTTAAATGTGTAAATTAATGAGAAAGTTGAAAAAATCAAGTTTAACATCATTGACAGTGAGTGCACACCATTAATTGGTCAGCAATGTGCAGTTAATTTTGGATTACTGAAATTCTGTGTGAATAACGTAACCGGTGAACACACGGTGGATAACATTCTATCACAATACAACGACAGATTCCAGGGACTTGGAAAACTCAAGGATTTCCAACTCCAGCTCAACATCAAAAATGATGTAAAGCCCGTCGCACAGCCAAATCGCCGCATACCATTCAAAATGCGACAGCAAGTCAACAAGAAAATCAAACAACTTCTAGAAGCCGACGTTATCGAGAAAGTAGAAGGCGCGACTCCATGGGTATCACCCTTGGTAGTTATTCCCAAGAGTAATGGGGACATTCGAATATGCGTTAACATGAGGCAAGCTAACTTAGCTATCGAGAGGGAACGCTTCCCTATGCCAAATATAGATTAAACTTTAGAAGAACTCAACGGAGCCAAATTCTTCACGAAGTGAGACATCACCTGCTTTGTGACAAATGATGGTATATTCAGATATAAAAGACTAATGTTCGGAATTTCAAGTGCCTCTGAGGTCTACCAGAGAGTCATTCAGCACACACTTCAAGACATACCGAACTGCAAAAACATTTCGGATGATATAATTGTGTATGCTTCATCAAGAAAAGAACACGACGCGACCTTGAGAAAAGTATTGCAACGTCTACGAGACAAAAAATTGACACTCAATAAAGAGAAGTGCGAATTTTGCAAAACAACGATGACATTCATGGGTCACACAGTAACCACTGAAGGACTTATGCCACTGGAGAGCAAGACTGAAGCAGTGATATATACAGCACCCCCACAAAACGTCAAAGAAGTGAAATCCTTCTTGGGACTCTTGAACTATTGCTCTAAATTTCTTCCGAACTTTGCGACAATTTCTGAGCCCATCAGAAAATTAACAAGAAAGAACACATCTTTCATCTGGGGGAAAGAACAATAATCAGCGTTTCAAAACTTGAAATCATTGCTAACCAGTGCTAGTGTCATGGCATTTTACAACCCAAATGCAGAAACAACAATCGCAGTAGATGCATCTCCATTTGGATTAAGTGCAATTTTATTGCAGAAACAAAGGGATGGACACTTTAAACTAGTAGCATATGCCAGTAGGACATTAAATCAGACTGAAAGACGATACAGTCAAATTAAACGTGAATGGCTAGCAGTTACATGGGGAATCGAAAAGTTTCAAACATATGTGTATGGATTGAAATTCAAGGTGATCACTGATCACAAACCGTTGATCAACATCTTCAAACCAACACACACACACCTCCAGCAAGACTTGAAAGAATGTTATTACGCCTGCAAAGTTACCAATTTATTGTAGAATTTCAACCAGGAGCATTAAACTCTGCCGACATTCTTTCAAAGTCAACATTCAAGCAAGAAAAATGTGAAATATCTAGCATTACTGAGAAATACATGGATTACCTGTGTGAAAATGCTGTACCCTCAGCCATGACCTTAGATCAAATAGATAAAGAGTCATGTCAGGGCATATTCATTCAAGAACTGATTCAGTGCATAAATCAGGAAATCAGGGCAAATTGCCGAAACATGAGAAATTCTAAACATTTTTCAAGCTGCGAAATAAGCTGTCCATTCATAAAAATGTAGTGCTACGAGGCAAAAGACTGGTAATTCCCGAGAGACTAAGACCAAGGATTCTACAATTAGCACATGACACTCACCAAGGCATTGTAACAACAAAACAAATGCTGAGAGAAAAGTTTATTGGCCAGGCATAGACAGTTCAATTGAACAGCTGATTAAGATATGTTTTCAGTGCCAGCTTACTTCAAAACCACCCCAACAACCACGAATTACCCCGACTCAACTGCCAGAAGCTCCATGGCAAACTGTAGGAATGGATCTTACAGGACCATTTCCCGGTGGAGAATATATTCTAGTCGTGATCGACTACTATTCGCGATTTCCAGAAGTCGAAATAATGAAATCAATCACATCAAACGCAATCAAGCAAAGAGACTAATGAAAATCTTTTTTTTTGTTTCTTTTTCAGGCCCCTTAATTCAGGGTAACCCCATTTATTTTATATATTGGTATTAACAATTGTTCATTAATGTGTAGTTATAATGAAGTGAAGTATTTAATAGATTATTATAGCAATTGAAAACTCGACTAACGATATAGGAAGAGAAAAAAGATCAACAGAAATTCTGTCATGTACAGAACATCAATAAGTCACATTAATCTTTTCTTCTTTTTTTTCCATTTTTTTAACACATTTCCTACTAGATTATTAAAAAACAAAAATTTATCACGTATCCTAAATCCTTACCGACGGGAAACAAAAGCAACGAAAAAGGTAAGGTTACATTTACAAGTAGGGAATATTTCTCTGAGAATATGTTTATCTATACTTCATTTTAACCAGTCTTAAGGAATTTTCCTTGCAGAAATAGAACGAAAAGCAAGGTTTAATACTTGATAATACAGGAAGTAAGTTGCAACATTATGTGCATGGGAGACTACTCTGGTTAGCATGTTCAAACATTATAAACGAGTTAAGTTTTCTTTGACCTTCTCATAAATATAACTTGTGAACAAAAACAGAAAAAAAAAATAATGATAAAAAGGTACAAGTCATGTACGAGATATCCTCAGTCTAACGTGTAATTTCTCCAAAAACATAGAAAGAAAAAAAAACGAGACAGTGCAGTCACTTGAAACCCCCCAGACCCGCTGACATACTCAAGCATCATTATCAAGAAATGGCATATATTCATTCCATGTTTTATCAAACTTGTTCCTATTCTGAAGCTTCTGTGCTATGTACAACTCTGTTTTCATAAGAGACCTAGCTAGATTAATCAACAGTTGTAAATTTGGCATGGTGTTTTTCATTTTACACAGATATATGCTATATTTAGCAACCAGGATAATATTTAAAGTTGCTATCTTAAAATTTTCATTACCTAATATAATGTCTATCAATGACCAACTTGTGTCAACATTTGTACATTTTGTATTTATCCATCTTTTAACCTCCTCCCAAAAGGAATATGATATTTGACAATCAAAAAACAATTGTCTAATGGTTTCTGTGTGTGAGTGGCAAAAAGAACATCTATTATCATTTTTTATCCCCATTTTTTCCAATAGATAGTATGTTCCAATTATTCTGTGGTTTATTTTGAACTGAAACCATTGTAATTTTGGATCTTTTGTTACAACTAATGAAAATCTTTGCAACTCATGGACTACCAAACGAAATTAAAACTGACAATGCACCAAACATGGTATCTCAAGAACTCACATCCTTTTTCAAGGCGAATGGAATTAAACATCACCGCGTAACGCCGTATCACCCGCAAGCTGCTGGACTGGTAGAAAATTTCAACAAAACGTTAGGAAAATGCGTGAAAACTGCCGTCGCCGGAAGAAAAAACTGGCGAATTGAACTGTACAAATTCCTAGTGAAATATCGAACAACCCCTCACTAGACTACCGGATCCGCGCCTGCATCACTGTTATTCAACCGAACAGTAAAAAATAAACTCCCACACTTCGAGAAGAGGAAAGAAGACTCCAAAACCCGCGAAAAGGATGCGCATCAAAAGCATAAAATGAAAAACAATGCTAACAAACGAGCAAGTACCCGCCAAGTGCATTACAAACTGGGACAGAAAGTTCTTATCTTAAACAGAAATTTTGGAAAATTAAATTCAAAGTGGAGCAGTGAAATATACATTGTTACAGGACAGAAAGGCAATCAAGTCAAAATAAAATCAAGATTCAATGAAACATTCAGAAGACACATTTCCCAGACAAGGCCGTTCTATCAGAAATAAACTTTCAGTGAAATTGCCAAACCGATGGATTGACTATTAGTGTTCATAAAATTAATGACAGTTGTTCTTAGAGAATTTTATAGCATGTAAAATGGCTGAAATGAAAACACTCAAATCATCACAAATAATTATTCTTGTCAGTCAAATAATGAAAGGACAATTAATCAAATAGCCATGACATTCTAAGCCTATAAACTGAGACAGACTATAAACTCTAATGATATTAATGGTTCCCTGTTCAACTTTTAATGTTCTGGGAAATTGTGATCAATCTGAAGAAAGTGCGGATGTAATGTATCTAATGTCAATGGCCAATACTTGACCACTACTGATAAGCCCCGCCTTCCACTCTGCCTCTTTCATACCAGATGTTGTAAACATATAGTTAGAATAGATTTAGTAACCAAACACAAAGGTGTTGTCTTCTTAGTCCAAATATCCAAATATTACATTCACAGAAGTGATAAGTACAATGTTTAGTTGTGCATGGTCGATGTTTCGGGTCACTAGGTCAAAGGTCAAAGTCACAGGGGCTCGAGATAGTAAAATCTTGTGGATACTAAATCTCCAATACGCCTGGTCAGAATTTGATGATACTTCACACGAGTGAAAAGTGCAATGCCTATAGTGCATGGTCCATGTTTCGGGTCACTAGACCAAAGGTCACAGGGGCTTGAGATAGTAAAGTCTTGTTTGCTTTTAATCTCCAAAACCCCTGGTCATAATTTAATGATATTTCACAGAAGCCTTGAGTTATGCAGGTCCAATAATTAAAGCATCAAATATTACATAAATTTTATATACTGTGTCAGTGGGGTTTTCGGTGGGTATTCATCACCTTGATAGTTCTAGTTTGAAATGAGATCAAATGGATTATTTCATGTGTATATAGACCCCAAAAAGCAAAAGATGCAGACATTTTTTAACTCTGACACCATGTGCTGATACACTCATATCAGTTACTGATAACTTCCTGCTAATCGATGACTTAAATTACGATATATTAGACTTTTCAAAAGGTAAATCGTTGTTAGACTTTATGGAACTGTTTGATATATCAAAAACACGTAACAATACTTCTTACGCCCCCTAGTTCAAGATTTTGTTTTCGTTTTATCCATTGTATATCAACACAAATTTCTACAGATGCATTTGAAATAAAGACAAATAATGTTATGCAATGATTTTGTCATTTTTAACTCTGTTCACCGACTTTCTGGATGCGTGAACAATATGTCCTAAGTTGCACGTGCTGCGCGTGTTCAACTCAAAATAACACTAGTGTCCGTAATTAG
The DNA here is from genome assembly GCA_022818135.1 of Saxidomus purpurata. Taxonomy (NCBI): domain Eukaryota; kingdom Metazoa; phylum Mollusca; class Bivalvia; order Venerida; family Veneridae; genus Saxidomus; species Saxidomus purpurata. The sequence goes on along the minus strand of JAFMSR010000001.1, from coordinate 40,437,634 downwards.
ACGACCAGCCGATATCTTTAATTGGAAAACATAAAATGGCCTGAATGTCAAATCAAGATACGGTGAGGTCGATAGGTATTTTAGAAAGAAAGCAGCGCGCAACAAGAAGTTGTTATATTTACTTTTCGCTCATTTACGCTGTGAGAAAACAAAAATCTTCTAATTTTCATTTTTTCCGAGTGGATGCTTTCAATTAACTACCACAGGTGATTTGTATCAATCTCATATTTTAAAAGTTTGGTGTGAATTGACAAATCAATTTTACTTTTGACTAATGGTCTGTTCATCTGTGCTAACACTGTATTGGTAGCATAAATTAAACTTTCTTAGAATTGTGTCCATAAGTTTGTAGCAAAGTGTTGTACATCCTTCAAATTCTCAAGAGATACTTTAAAATGTATCATAATATTGTATTGACTCAAGTTCAATTTCAAATAAGTGGCATTAAAGTCGCGAGATGCGTTATTCGACCTTACCTTGTGTCAAAATGCCCAATAGATGTCTAAAGTTTCACGAGGCAAAGTGGTTCAAACACCAGTGTACGCATTGAACGCGTGATTGGTCTACATGCTAGCACACCTATCTTTTGGCTATATATATATGTATATTTTGGCATTTTACACATTGTGGCTAAATAATCATAATCTTTGGACTAAACTGACTGGGTATTGCAGTCAGAGTAAAACAAAACGCCCTAGATTTTCAAACTTTGTTAGGTACCAGTATGCATGGGAGTCAAACTGGGGTCATGGCGAGTTCACCAGGGGAGAAATCCCACGGTCGGCCGGGACTATAAACATTAAAAGAAAGATGTCTAAATGTGCTCAACATTTTAAGTCAAATATTTTAATTAAACAATTTTATGGAAAAAAAAACAGTTGCATAGATTTTAATTGTCCTTTCCATTGACTGTGGTCTTGTGGTGTAGTTTTCACGGCACGAAAAAATCTTGAAAGTGCAAACATAATAAAAATCAATGTTTGAATTTGCATTTTGATTCTGTCTTTTTTTCGAAAAGGTTAACAAAGCAATATTTTAAAAATTTAGGTCACCTAAGAAAAAATATTTAGTAGTGATAATGTTTGTTATTACCAAAATAAAAACGGATTTTTAAAATCTCCGATAATCGTAAGAATCTGGTTTGTCTATTAATTTTGTAATTTTGTTAAAACTTGGCTACATTCCCCCTTTTTTATTGATGAAACCACTATTTTAAGCATCAAATTTGTAAAATGAACCTATTTTTCTTACAAATTTTGAATGATTTAAGCGATATTCCGAGAATATTAAAAAATATACCCAAAACAATATTCATCATTTGTGCAAAACCTATCGCAACATGTTATTTCAGACTAAAACATTACTTTGGAATTAACAATATTTACGACTTATTTCCCATTTTCTTTATTTGAAACAATCAATATTGATAACAAAATGCCAGCCGTCGCTTTTTTGCACAGTATACATCTGAAAATCAATTCTCCGTTGATGTGAATACATAAAAGTTTAATTTTCAAAAAGAATAGTCTAAACTGGTTCTTCTCAGGAACACTTGTTTAGGTAACAATTAAAACAGTACATACATCTTCAGACGATTGCAGAAAAGTCCATAGCTTACGGGCTCAATTACACAGTTTTTTTTCACGGACTCTTGTTTTAGAAATTACTGCGCTGTTAATGTCAACTTGCGCTGATTACAGAAGATAAGCATACGCATATCACGAAAAAGTACGAATATTTACGGAACGTGCGGTGCTCGATATAATCAAATTTATGATGTTATTTCATTGAAAACATGAACGATTACATATATATTCACCTAAAACTAAATTTCGTTTTTAAGAAGATAGAATTTACGAACATTCCCGACACAAAAGTCATGTGATATAGTTTTTAAAGCTCTCGTTATGCCGTTGTTGAATACTGCAAAAAGTTGGTAAATAGCGATGCCGTTAATCAGTTTATCACACCAAATAAGTAACATTTCTTTACATTATTTATGATACACTCACATACTGCTATGCCTTTGTTATCGTTATAAAGTGGTGTAAGACATAGAAACACGAATGAATGTTATATTTATAAGTCGTCGCTGACACTGTTAACAAATGATAAATAGTGCTGCCATTATTTATCTACAGACATAAAATTTATTTGTATATGTGCATGTTTTTATTGTAGCCCACTTTGGCACTGCCATTGCTAGTCCGTAAAACTTTGATCATTTTCATGCAGTTGTTCATAAGGACATCGCATATGGTTGGCCATCGCCACCAAAAATAATGAATCAAGCCGCGGTAAAAATATTTTAAATAAATATGATTTTATCCGCGGCATAATTATTTAAGCTCCGGCATAAATATTATTTAAGCCGCGGCAAAAATCGCATTTTTATCGGAGCTAAATTATTTTAACCGCGGCTTGAATCATATTTATGCCGCGGTTAAAATCATATTTATGCCGGAGCTAAAATATTTTTACCGCGGCTTAATGAATTATTTTTGGTGGCGATGGCCAACCATAATCGCAAGGTTGTCTTTTAAAAAAGTTAGAAAACGGATAGTGATCTTGAAATGGAAGAAAGGACTCTAGTAAGAAAGGAATGCTAGATAAATTAGTACATCAGAATAATTATGTACGTATAAACGTGATTTGTTATCATACATATGTGTACTTGTGTAGAAGTAATTACTGTGCTTTGAAAGAGTAAATATTACTATAATTTCCTTTCAATATTTTCCCTATTTGTATTTTGTAAGAACAAAATCCAGTCATTGGTTATGACTGAGAGTACTTTGAGAGGTGAACAAGGACAACATACCTGATTTGTGAGACTTGTTTCTATTGGTCAGTTTAAATATAGTAATCGGCGTTAATCTTTGTTGTTCGTCTTTCGAAGACACTGGAATCCATGTGTATTTGGTTTTCAGAGAAGTTTCCATTTTTATGTGTTTGTCATAGTAAAATGCTATCACAGTATCAATAAACCGGCAAAAGATGATGCGAACCTTATTTCCACCAAGGAATCTGTAGCCCGATGCCTCCAGCGCTCACAGGGCTTTGATTAGATAGGGATTAGCAATGGTTATCACACTTTTACCATAAGTAATATTAGCTTTCATTTACATATTGCCTGTGATGTTCTTTTTTAGCGTGTGTGATAAAAACTTATTTTCATAAGTTTGTATCCTGAACTTGCAATGTTAATACCAACTTTCCTGGTGATGGTTAGCTAGTCATTAAAAGTGCCAGTGGTCTAAATTCATAGAAGCTGTACTTTAATTTGTTTGTAATTGTGCTTATTAGGTCCACCGTCCTCTAAAGAGGCTATAATCGGTACGACCCTGTACTTTAGCTGATTATTCCACGTTTTTGTACCTGTACTTGCTAAGGTTTGATTGATTATAATGATTATGGTGATGATCATATTCTCAACAAATAACACATTCTCAATGAAATAACGCTTGAAGGATAACATACATGTAAGATCCGACTCTTTCTAAATATTGTTGTCAAAACATGTTGCATTCAGACTTCATCTATTTCATGAAAGTGTAATTGACTGTCTCATTGTCATTTAGAGAAGTAATTATGTTACAAATAAGACGTGTTATTATTACGTAAACATGTCTATGTGAGTCTTAATGTATGTCTTAATCATATCACAGGTACTTTATTCCTATGTTAATATGATTTTACTGTCGGTTAATAGCTATACATAGCTTATGTTATCATGTTTTACCATGCCGCCTTGAACTGAAAATTTGTATCTTGTAAAATTTGTAAACCAAGAAAATTCACAATGACAATTGGTGGTGTGAAGCCTGCAGACGATAACGAAACATTTAGTTTCGTTCGTAACTTAGGCAAAACCACTAAACGTTTCACTTCCTGAAATCTGGCATTAGCATTTTTGTCAAAACAACATTAAAATGGAAATATAAAAAGCGGTAACATAACAATATATCTATATTTCAACACAAACTAGTGTTTGACCACCATCTCTACAATGTTGTCTTCCGAAACGTGTCTGTAACTTTTGGATTATGCCTTGAGCTGTTGAGGGTGTGACCTTAATTCAGACATCATCATCTAATCGTAATCAACAGACAAACATTTAATTAATAGTTCTCTTAGTTCCATTTAGGCTTATCTATCTATATATATAATTTAATATAACTATAGGTGTAGCCCAAATAATTGTCCGCCAGGCCAAACTGCTATATATACAACGGCCACTGTAGAGACAGATGTAGTGATCCCAGACATCTGTATTCTCCCTGACCCAGTAAATGGTGTATACCAGTAGGTGTAACTCGTTAATCCCAAATTTTGATGATGTCATTTCATTTGCATACCAGATTGTTCACATTACTCTGTCAAAATCACTTGCAACTATAAAAATTGTATTGATCAGGTCGGCATGACGTCACTTCCGTAGTTACCAATTATCCGCCATATTGCCGAGGTGAAAACAAGCACCTGGCAACCGCACAGTTTAAATAGGGAGTAAGCTTTAAGAGTCTTATTTTTCGGCCCAGACAAAGTTTGAACGTTAAAAAAACCATTTCATATAATATATGTTAACTTATTTCAATGTCTGAGCGATGATTATGTCAGATTTTTTTTTTTAAAATTCTTGAAAATGACTGTTTAATGACGTTCCGTGAAATATCATGCATGACAAGAAAAGGCAGAAAATGTATTTTTAATTCGGCCTATGTAAAATAAGCTATATATTTTAATTATTTTCTTTAAGTTTCTTATATTAAGATAAATAATTTATTTGTTACAAACTTGTCATAATTTGATATGGATTTTCCCAAGTGCACAACCTTTCTCGTATTGGTCTAACTAAAATCAGGTCGAAACACATCATTATACGAGACTTTTGTCACAAAAATGTATTTTATTACAGGACCGTATGATTTTATTAAATACACAGATTTGTTTTTTAGATCTAGTCTTTATAAAGGGCTTGCATTTAGATTCAAAATAATTTCAAAAAATCACGTAATTAAAGTTAAGGCCCTATGTTGAATCAATGTGAAACAGATACATATATACTAAAAGTCACTTACATGTTGCGGAACACTGATAGCTTATCCCTAAAATCCATTCAATAAAATAAAATAACACAAACATTATCTTATTTTACAACGTTGCCATGGTTAATAATTACCATACAATTAACCATTGATGGAATTAATGTGGATCTAGCCCAAGGCATAAGTCACAACAAAGGATGCGATATGATTTGTTGTTAATTGGCGACCCCCTGCCAGTAATCTAACTTGTCACACATCATTGCATATTGCACACTGGTCAATTGCATTTGATAATTACATAACTATTTGCAGAGTGCCCAATCTAAATTACGCAACTTTTTTTATTGTCAACGATCGATCTAACATATGAATTTATTTATCATGTGACAATAACGAACCATATATTTAATGAATGATAGACCTATATAGCGTTTATACACATACGTTATTTGACACTAACTTTCGAGTTACATTTATAATGTATGATCAAGTCTGCATTTAGATATTATCTAATCATCTTACATATATATCTATAAAACTTGGAAAAATATAATTCAGCAAATGAAAGTTTCAAGCAACCTTACAGATATTCAGAAAATACTTATTTTTGGCAAGGTCTTTCAAATAGTATTTGAAAGACCTTGTTTTTGGCTGTTGATGACAAATTTTGTGTACTCAGATTAAGTGAAATTAGACACGTACATGTATTTAGGTAGATATCGTGATTTCAATTTTAATGAGTTTTTAATATATTTACGTCAACATTTTGTTTACAACTAATACAATCGAGAAAACTATAATTTGATTAACGATCTTAAAGTAGACCGCTCTAATACTATATTCTAATTCTTTAATATACCCACAAGAAAAAGTTTCATGACAAACCTTCGGTACATGCTTGTGAATTTCTACCTCATTTTAGAAATGTAATTAAATGGAGCATTTGTGTTCTTATTTTCGGAGGCAAGTTTTAATCGTCAAAGGAAAAATTCGTCCATAATTGAATAATTTGAAAGTCATGTGCTGCGCAGATCTAGATCGCTTTCGATACATTTCTTACACATTTAAGAATGAAAATATCTTTTCCTTTTGATAGAAACAAACAGAAACAGAAGTTGGTGTCATTTGCATATAAAAAACTCGTCATAACTGCTGCATTTTTATACTTTAATCAGATAGTTTTATAACATTACACGGACTTCGCTCTATACGTTATTAACAAGATGGCGGTTGTTTTCACCTCGAACAGCGTTGCTACGCCTGAGCAGGTGCGCGCAACGGTAAATGCCCAGATGCCCGACCTGATCAATGCAGTGATTATGCAATGAGCTTTTTTAAAAACACCAAATAGCATTGAATCCTACAAGTTTGTGTATACCTACTAGTTCGTGTTTTTAAATATGACGTCATTTACTGCTAAGTGCTTGTACAGCATGTGTCCGAATTCTATGCAAGTTTCTCTAGGGGTATTCCCTTGCACATAGAAGCAAAGATATTTTGCCAAAAAATGCATTATTGTCATAATCCTGATGAAAAACATGAAAAAGTACCTCAAATTCTTAATTTAGTAACTAGTTTTGCATGGTAACTACAAAATTTACGAAATAATTAGAGAATTCTTATTCAAAAGTTGTTTAGCCATTACCTGGAGTTTTTGTCACATGACCTGGTGATGATTGCGCTTGCTGGGCACTCGAGGGTTTTTTTATTAAACAAACAATTAATTTTCAATTATTTATTAATGAAACTAAATATTTTGATACTTTGTGGGCTTTTTACAGTATTAATTTCAAAATATATGTCCTGTTTTCCTTGATTAGGTACATATTATCTGGCTCTGGCCCCTATCTGCAAAATTAAATACGGGAACATCTAGAATATTCTGAGATTCGTCGTGTTCAGCCCCAATATGCAGACTTTATTTCAACCAGCAAAAACAATCTGCAAGAAGGGTTCTCATTTTCCATGTTTGTTTTTGTAAAAATATTCATTAAAACAATTAAATTTAGCAATATCCGAGAGGTCAGTAAGCAATAGATACCATTTTGGGAAAATAAATTACCATTCGACCTTGCGACGCCTCACAATGACGTCATCAAATAAGAAACACGAACTCATAGGACAATTCTCCATAACTCTGTTTATGAAAGGTGAAATTTGTTTTTGATAAAAAATACATGTTGTAAACAAGTTAATGTTAAAATGGTTTTGCAGTTAATTCAACAGTTGAACTAGTATTTAAAAGGAAACAAAGGTCAATAATTAGTTCAAGATTCTTCCGTTTAGTGCGCATGCGCAGGTTTAAAGATTAACAAACACAAACTTGTAGGTGTAGAGGCTACTGTATAAAATTCTATATTTAACAATGTTATGAATGTCTTGCAATTCCAACTGAATGTGACTTTCTTTCATCTTGAAATTCTCAAATTTGTCTTCTGCTTATCGTAATTAAGGCCGGTGTTCATGGTGTTAGGGTAAAATCACTCATGAATGGAGAAGATTTTTATTGATGCAATGGTTATTGGTAAAAAAATGACCTTCGACCTTGTTTGTATACATGTTAATTTGGGGCCAAATGTTTTGATGGTTTCACAATATTGTTGAAATGACAATCGACTAAATTTAATGAAGTAGCTAACTGAAAAATGATTTTGCAAGTGTTTTTAGCATGTTTACTTTAAGATCACCGTTAACTGGGTCAGGAAGCCTAATATCAGTTTGTAAAATGGGTCGATCTTGCAGTCGAAATATTGAGGCTAACTATAGGACCGTGCTACCTATCAACGGGAAAAGTCAAATACATTAATTAATTAATTTGTAATTATTAAGTCAGTTGTGAAAACTCCTGGAGAGCTTATGTTGATTTGTTTGTAACTCAAAATAAAATTTATTGTATTTTGTTGTTAATCATAATAAGTAAAACACAACTATAGTCTAACCAAAGAAAAGCACAAATCATAAAACAACTTTCCGTGTAATGGTAATGTGACATTCATTTAGTTCTGGCTTCCAAAACTCTAAATGCAGCTGTTTTTATATTTTGTTTTTCGTAAAGTGCCGCTTTAAGCATTTAAACCGGGCACGCTGAAGTTGTTATAGCTAACATTCATTAAACAACACTACAGATCGTGGTCAAGAGATGCTTTTTGAATAACACTCCGCGGCAAACTCCTCGCGCCTGCTCTTACAGTGGAGGAGCTGCGCCAGTTCAGCGTTCCTGACAAAATATTGGGGAAATACTTTCACAGCTGATGAATTTCTTTTAAAAAGTTTTAAGAAATCATTAAGTTTATCAACCTGTGATTATCTGGTTTTTGATGAAGAAAAAAAGGAGGATCAAGGGTTGTTTTCGGAAATGTTTTAGTCACTACCACGTAACGTTCTCTTTGGATGCTTTACGTTTTGTCACTGTATTCATCCGCAGCAGGTCCTAGAGAAATTTGCATTAAGTGCATTCAGCTTTTCAGATCAAAGTCTGTCAGTCTATTTCTACACATTAAACTTTGATATTATTTAGCACACTGAACCCCCCAGGGGTCAAATTTAGCAATATTTTCTACTTGCAAATCTTTGCAAACTTGTAGAAAAATTTTCAACTTGCAAAAATTTTTAAATGAGGAAGACAAGTCAACTTGCATTTTCTTCGCATATCTTTATTATAATACACAACGTATGATGCTTCAGTAAACTGTATGTCTTATGACATAAAACATAGTAATGACTGAATGAAACAATTTTAACATGCATCTTGTAATAAACTTCACAAAACGAAGAGTTGGCAGTTTCTGGTATTGGCCTGTTGTGAGAATGTGACAAATTTATCCATACTCGGTAAACATTCACAGATGGGTGCACCGCATTGTACATTTGACTTTGCTTATAACCACTAGGATGCACTAACCAATCGTATTCGCTTGTTATTAATACGTATCTAATTATAGGCGCAGAAAAACCAGAGCGAGCGACCTAAAAAGATTTTTATGATTAATGTCATCAATTACTGCAGTGGGCATTTGTCACGCACATGCAGAAGGGATGAAAAATGTGTAAACCTCCGAGGCACAGACTTAAAAGGAAAACGTTAACTACGTGATTGCAAAAAACTAACTCGCAAATAAATGCTAGTTCCAGTACATTTCTCCTTGCTGTATTAAATTTAAACTTTAAATTTTGCGAGCATGCCAGCTTAAATTCGAGCCCTGCCCCTATCTACAGTGGCAGTCTGATTGAAATTACTACAAAGTAATCATTTATAAAATCACTCAAAAAGACGTTTTTTGTTTTTTCTATTAAGGTTCGTGTGCTGTCTTTTGTTATGATACCATGATGACTGTAACATACAAACCAATCGGCAGAAAAACGCAACAAAACGTACAAAATGCAGATTGATCTGAAATGAGAGGACAACAACAATTAAAATTTTGGGAAAAGAACCTATGTTCACAAAATATCAACCTATATACATGTACATGGTCAATACCCCGACATGTGTTATTGATAATGCAAGAAGTACTAGTATTGCGTGTAAACAGTTCATTAGGTGACAAAACCATTACTACGGGAATAATAAACTCATGTTTGAAAGAAGCGCGTTAAAACCCCCCCAAAAAAAAAAAAAAAAAAAAAAAAAAAAAAAAAAAAATTTTGTGTAAATACGCACAAAAATTGTCAAAGACGTCCTTAGAAATGTATGATTTCCTTCTTAAAACATTTCTCCCGGCAAGTCGTCTAAAAACCTGGTGAATCTTGCAAAAATCTCCCAGCAATTTAACTCAATTCTTTGTGACATGTATGAATAGCATTATAGCGATTAATTTTTTTCTGGGTAACCGGGTTTCTTATCACCGTGTAAAAGTCTCTTGACTTGCTGATAGGGTCAGATATCTTCAAGCAGGTAAACATTCAAGAGAAGGAGATTCCATTAGAGTGTCATTTATTTGAAATTCTAAATAGTAGTCCCCGCAAGTGAAAATGGATATATACAGTCCAAACTTCCCTAAATGACCCATCCATAAAGCAACAACCTCCCTAAAATGACACACATTTCCTTTCCCATTGTGTCAACTGTATAAGGAATCGACCTCTGCAGAACAACACCTCTCTACAACTAACACATTTCTGTGTTCCCAAGGGTGTTCACTCCTGAGAGGTTGCACTGTATGGGTGCTGTCTAGTAAATGTTTTGTTCAGTAAAGTTCTAAAATCAGGTACATGTTAATTTGAAAGAAATTTGATTTAAGATAAAGATGTTGCTTTGAATCATGTATGACTGATTGACATGTAACTTGATTTCAGGTAAAAAGAAATGTCTAACTTAATACCAATGGTTTCATCTTCACCCCCACCCATGGATGAAGGTGGAGGGTTTGACTGGGATGATGATGATGATGATTTTGGAACATTCACATCTGCAAGTGATAACAGCTTCGCTCAGTCAGGTATTCTGTACTTACTTTGTGATCAAATTGTTAAGGCCATTGACTTGTAACCACACACTGGGTTAAAGCTTTCCTATTGAACTGACTTTTAATGTGAGAAGTTTTATACAGAGAGGAAGTCAAGATATTGTAGCTCCCAGGATTGATGATTGATGATTAGGTAAACTACCCACCTGTAAATAACTAAACTACTGTTGAAACGGGCTTTATATTACATGTAATAAATCCCGAGAAAAAAAGACACACGTTTGTTAAACATTGTGTTCTCAAGGACACAACTTTTTAATGCGAGTATTGTTATGACTTTTTGTATACCGGTATGTATGTGTGAAGCTAAGTTACCCCCCATATTAAAACAAGTTTTGAAATTTAATACAAGAGTATATTTATACATGTTAGATGTACATTATATCTACTTTGACAGAATGTGCAGATACACTGTAAAAGGAAATAAGTATGGATACTGTGATAGACATAGAAGATATTTAAAGCTTCTGTGAGAATGTATAGCAGAGTGTTTGGTTGGCTCTGAAACTCTTATCTACATTGTAATCATTGACTCTTCAGCTTGAATTTCCAACATGTTCAAGGGTAAAAGTCATATTTTGGAGATGCAAGTTTAGGTTTCCAAGTGTGGAAGGTCAGGCGATCTGTGAATGTAATCCCTCACAAAAATCAATATGCAGGCGAGCACCCATACCTTCAGAGGGTGTTAAAGGTTTATAATTGGAATTTGGCCATGTAATAGATTTGTTCGAAACTTTAACATCTGATCATTTACACTTATTTATGTTCACTTAGCGCTTAATTCAAGTAAGATTTTCACTGGAGGTATTTTTAAAATTTGATTTCCCTATCCTGGTTGCCCAACCAAGATAGAGTTATTTTATCATAAGTAAAAATTTGATACACATACTTTGCCTGGAAAGATATAAAATAAGACCTAATATATTATATTTGTGAAATATTTGCATTAAATATTATATATTTAGATGGAATTCATTAGAAATTCAAGTTTGAAAAGATATTATTACCTCCCTTTACCTATCTTGAGCGCACCCAAGATAGGTTGGAAATAAATCATTTCAGAAGCTACACGTAGGTTTAAAACTTGCTTTTGGTTCAGAATGTTAAGATATTTGTAAATCTATCCAATTCAAATGTAAAAGTAGAAATTATATTGAAATAAAAAAGAAATACTCAACGTTTTAAATACTTTCATATTAAAGGGGAGTAATAACAAAATTATATAAAAGTTAATAGAATGTAAATTTCTGATAGGGATCTAACTCAATGTAATGGGTCTTTTTGTTCATTAAATTAATCTCTAACAGAATAAACAAAAAGTAAAAATTGTCATAAACTGTTGCTTAAAAGTAATTGACCACCTTTAAAAACTGTCACAAGTTTTCAGTATATTATGCTGTGGACAAGAGTAATTAAAGCATTACTCAAAACAAGTGTCAAAGAATTAATTATTACGTAGTAAATGCAAACATGCATCGATTTTTAGCTCACCTGGCACAAAGTGCCAGAGTGAGCTATTAGGATCGCTTACTGTCCGGGGTCCGTCGTACGTAGTACGTCCGTCCATCCACCATTTCCTTCAAACGACATCTCCTCTGAAACCACTGAGCCAATGTTGATGAAACTTTGCAGGGATGTTCCTTGCATGAAGCTCTATCAAAGTTGTTCAACGAATTCCATTCCATGCAGAACTCTGGTTGCTATGGCAACAAGTAGGAAAAACTTTAAAAATCTTCTTCTCTGAAACCACAGGGCCTAGAGCTTAGATATTTGGCATGTAGCATTGTCTAGTGGGCTTTTACCAAGATTGTTCAAATTATGACCCCCGGGTCGAAATTGACCCCGCATGGGTGGTCACTTAGTGTTGCATAGGCTTATATAGGAAAAACTTTAAAAATCTTCTTCTCTGAAACCACAATGCCTAGAGCTTAGATATTTAGCATGTAGCATTGTCTAGTGGACCTTTACCAAGATTGTTCAAATTATGACCCCTGGGTCGAAATTGACCCCGCGCGGGTGGTCACTTAGTTTTACATAGGCTTATATAGGAAAAACTTTAAAAATCTTCTCTGAAACCACAAGGCCTAGAGATTAGATATTTAGCATGTGGCATTGTCTAGTGGACCTCTACCAAGATTGTTCAATTTATGAGCCCTGGGTAAAAATTGACCCTGCTTGGGTTGTCACTTGGGTTTACATAGGCTTATACATTTTTGTAATAATCTAGGAAAAACTTTTAAAATCTTCTTCTCTGAAACCACAAGGCCTAGAGCTTAGATATTTAGCATGTGACATTGTCTAGTGGACCTCTACCACGATTGTTCAAATTATGAGCCCTGAGTCAAAATTGACCCCGCCGGGGAGGGGGGGGGGTCACTTGGTTTTACACAGGCTCATATAGGAAAAACTTTAAAAATCTTCTCTGAAACCACAAGGCCTAGAGCTGAGATATTTAGCATGTAGCATTGTCTAGTGGACCTTTAGTTACCAAGATTGTTCAAATTATGCCCCTGGGGTCAAAATTAACCCTTCCTGGGAGGGGGGAAAGCACTTGATTTCACATAGGCTTATATAGAGATAACTTTTTAAAAAAACACAAGGCTGACAGGCAGATCATAGATATTTGAAGTTAGCATTGTGTAGTGGACCTCTACGAATTGTGATAGAATCATGACCCTTTTATTATAGCAAATGGTAGTCAGGTGAGCGATATAGGGCCATCATGGCCATCTTGTTCTGATAACTGATGATGCCTGGTGGTAATTGATATGAACCCTGTAGCTTTTTTGTGAGAAGACCATGTGCAAGCTTGTCACTGATTGACTGATGTGTATTCAGCCCATAGCTAATTTACATAAAGCACTCCGTCTACTGGTGATGATCAATAACACTTTTAAAGGTATTTTGACTGACAGGCTGAGACCATCATGATATGTGTGTGAAAGTTGATGCACAAGATTTTTTCACTGTTCAAATTCGAGTATTTTGCACCTTTCACAGGTCGAAACCCAAGGTCTTGGGTCAATCAAACACCCTGAGTATAGATAATTTTTGTTATTAGCATGTAACACGTTTTATGTGAGCTACTTGTGATAAGTGTTTACTTGTGATACATATATGTAAACAGTCATTGTACAGATATATGTAGTTATTATTGCTTTGATTATCCTGCAGAGGCAGCTATCAATCAGGACTCACCTATTAAAGGCACCCCAGTACCTGATCATTTCAACCAAGTATCAGATGATGAAAATGACTGCGGAGACTTTGCAAACTTCGAATCACAGTCAGAAAATGACTCGCATGAACCTGTGAATATACACTGTCCCAAAAATCTTGCAAATGATCACAGACCGGAGTGCATTCACCTTGCACAGGAGCCAGTTGAACTTGAGGAGCAAATTTCAACAAACAATGAGAGTAATTTTTGTCAAAATGGAAATGGTCCATTGGTTGATTCAGGTGTGTACAGTTCTAATGTATCACCTGTGCAGCATGTAGATAGTTCAGGTTCAGAAAAAGTTCAGGTAAATGACATTGAAGATAATAGTAAAGCAACCCAGAATGAGACTCCTAATGAGTTAGCTATTAATTCGCATGATGATTTTAAGACTATGGTTGAGGAAAAAAATGAACAATTTAAAGAAACTATAAATGATGAAAGTTCGGTACCAAAAGATGCAAGTTTATCACTTACTCAGGAAAAAGTCAAAGTTATTGATGAGTCTGAAAATTTAGAACAAACTGATTCATTAAAAGAATCTGCACAGTGCATTCCACCGACAGACATTCCTGAAAATGACCAAGTGCTTGAATCAGGGACTGAAAAAACAGAAGAAGACATCTTTATGAGTCGTGAAAACATAGATGAGAGTGCAAATGTGATATTAAACTGTGATGACTCACTCAGTAAGAATTCAGATATTCCAGAATCTATGTCAACTGGAAATTCAAATTCCGTCTCAAGTATAGAAAGTCAGGAGTCTGGATCCAGTTTACATCTGGCAGATCATTCTGATGAAAGAGCCAAAACAGGCTTTGATTTACCTGCAGAGCATAAATCAGACTTTGGAGATTTCAGTTCTGTAGACCAGACTGGACACAATATTAAAGAGCCAGTGAGTAGTGTAAAAAGAAAACTAGAAGAGTCTGACATTGTTTGTGATGTAAGTGTCATTGATTCTAATGAATCAGTAGACAAAGAAAGTATTGAATTGTGTGACTCTAGTTCAAAAGAAGAAGAGTATTTAGAAATTCAAGCAGTTAGTGTTACTGAAACCAACAGATACCCAGAAAATGATAATGCAGGAAACAGAAATACAGATACTGAAGGTGATATGTTTAAAGAAGAATTGAGAGATAATAATGACCAAGACGAAATTGTTGAAATAAGGCAGAATGAAACAAAGGTCATTGATACTTACTCGGAAAGTAAAGGTAATATTGAAGATGTTGAAAGAACAGAAACCTCTGACACAAATGTTATTTGTGTGAATGATGCAGTTTCAAATGCCAAAGATAGTGAAATAAAGAGTGATATAAGTGAAACAATGAATGAATGTACATTAACCAATAATTCAGAACCTCTTAACAATGGTGATGATTCAAAGACAAGTTTTGATACCCAATTTCAAGAAAATGCTATGCCTGTAAATGACACAAATAACACCAATTTAGATGACAAACAAGATCTTGGTGATAGCAATGTGAGTGTTGACACAGAAAAAAGTGGTAGCATTGAAGAAGATGATGATGACTTTGGTGATTTCAGTACAACAGATGTTAATACTGGAGATGATTTTGGAGACTTAAACGCAAGTGTTGATGAAAAGCAAATTCCAGCCAGTTCTGCTGTAGAGAATGAAGATAATTTTGGGGATTTTAATTCAACTTTTGATGAAAAACAGGGAGTAATTGATTCAGTAGATGATAAATCTGATGAGGATTTTGGAGATTTTAATGCAAGTTTTGGTGAAAAAGAGAACCAGGAACAGTCAGAAGAAGGTTTTGGTGATTTCAATGCAACATTTGACAATGTGCCTACAGAACAGAACACAAATGATTGGGCAGCATTTTCAGGACCTCAGATTGCAGCAAGTGATAGTATTAATGATGAAGATGATGACTGGGCTGGTTTTGAGGAAGAAGACTCTAGTGCTATGCAGCAGTCAGAAATAGTTACTTCACCAGATAAAACAGAAACTGATAATGTGCCTGTACCTGACTTGGCACATATGGTAAATATTTAAATTATGTTGAGCTATATTGATAAGACTACTCCATCTACGGGTTAATCTGTCATATGAATTAAGTAAAGTGAAGTTAATAGGTTGAAAAATCCCAGTGCTTGTAAGAGTTCACATTATTGTCATTTTTTAAAATTTACCACATTTATTCCTCGCAGACATGCAAGCTGGTCATAATACGCTTAGCTGGTCATAAAGGCTGAATCAATTTCTGGCAGTAGGGAAAGCATTTAGTTCCATTAGCAATTTAGATACTCGTATTAAATAGATAATAAATATATGGATAGAATAATGATAGAATTGACTTTAATTTAGTCCAAAAAATGTTGACATAAACATTTCTTTCTTGTTTTTGACGCTTCTTCACAAAAAAAGTTTTGTCAGATAGCGTTTCTTATATTTTGCAATACAATAAAAAAAGTCATGTATCATTGAAATAAATACTGGTCTATATTTATAGCACGTACATTTGATTTAAAAAGCAGCTTTAGGAATTTTTTCGAACAAATAAAGATCAATTTTGCCAGTAAGATATTTTTGTGTATTAGAAGAGCAACAATTATACAAGTATGCAAGTACATCTGTACTTTTGTCAGCATAACCAGTGTTTAAACAGTATTAACTACATTATAGTGTCTTATACAGCATGATAAAATGTTGTATCCCGGTGGCTGACTGATCCACACAGGTTTTGACTGAATACATGTATCATTATTTTGTTTTTCCAGACTAAACATGAGAAATTGTTGTATGCAGTGACTACATGTTTCCCGGCATTGGTTTCAGACTTTGAAGTTAGCGATCTTGAAACAAGTGAACTCAATGAGTTACATATAGACAGGTACTGTAGCATGAGCCATGACATGCATGAATAATGTACAGTAAACTCTGTTTATAACAAACTCCTAGGGACCATTTAAATGTGTTCCTTATATCTGAAGCATGTTACATTCATGTAACATTTTCATATAAAATAAAGAAAGAAAACAAACTCGAGCAGATAAGACATGTTCCTTATATCCGGATTTTCGCTATATACGGAGTTTACTGTATGTGTATTTGAATATGCTGAATCCAATTTTTGTTGGATTGCAGATGTGCAATTTTGAATTTGCACTGAGACAAAATCATTATGTGTAAAATTAATTGTGCTAAACATAAACGGTTGGGCACATAATAATCACCACAAATATTTCATCAATTAGAAGCCTGCAAATATCTATATGTGCACATGCAGTTCTCTACAGATGGAAATACATTTGTATAAATGTATGCTGTAATAAATCAAAATTTAGTTTGTGGTACTTGCTCGTAGGTAGCAGATTTTTACCACAGATATGGTTTTGTTTTTGACACATGATAAAGTCCAGTATTAATATGGTAGGCTTAACACGAAGCTTGTGTTTTTCCCCCACTTTCAAAAAAAAAAAAAAAAACCCCCCCCCCCCCCCCCCCCGTGTGGCACCCCCCCCAAAAAAATACCACCCCCCCCCCCAAAAAAAAAAAAAAAAAAAAAAAAAAAAAAAAAAAAAAAAAAAAAAAAAAAAAAAAAAAAAAACCACACAAAAAAAAAAAAAAAAAAAAAAAAAAAAAAAAAAAAAAAAAAAAAAAAACAAAAAAAAAACAAAAAAAAAAAAAAAAAAAAAAAAAACCACCCCCCCCCCCCCCCCCCCCACCCCCAAACCCACACCAAAAAAAAAAACCCCCCCCCCCCCCAAAAAAAAAAAAAAAAAAAAAAAAAAAAAAAAAAAAAAAAAAAAAAAAAAAAAAAAAAAAAAAACCCAAAAAAAAAAAAAAAAAAAAAAAAAAAAAAAAAAAAAAAAAAAAAAAAAAAAAAAAAAAAAAAAAAAAAAAAAAAAAAAAAAAAAAAAAAAAAAAAAAAAAAAACCCAAAAAAAAAAAAAAAAAAAAAAAAAAAAAAAAAAAAAAAAAAAAAAAAAAAAAAAAAAAAAAAAAAAAAAAAAAAAAAAAAAAAAAAAAAAAAAAAAAAAAAAAAAAAAAAAAAAAAAAAAAAAAAAAAAAAAAAAAAAAAAAAAAAAAAAAAAAAAAAAAAAAAAAAAAAAAAAAAAAAAAAAAAAAAAAAAAAAAAAAAAAAAAAAAAAAAAAAAAAAAAAAAAAAAAAAAAAAAAAAAAAAAAAAAAAAAAAAAAAAAAAAAAAAAAAAAAAAAAAAAAAAAAAAAAAAAAAAAAAAAAAAAAAAAAAAAAAAAAAAAAAAAAAAAAAAAAAAAAAAAAAAAAAAAAAAAAAAAAAAAAAAAAAAAAAAAAAAAAAAAAAAAAAAAAAAAAAAAAAAAAAAAAAAAAAAAAAAAAAAAAAAAAAAAAAAAAAAAAAAAAAAAAAAAAAAAAAAAAAAAAAAAAAAAAAAAAAAAAAAAAAAAAAAAAAAAAAAAAAAAAAAAAAAAAAAAAAAAAAAAAAAAAAAAAAAAAAAAAAAAAAAAAAAAAAAAAAAAAAAAAAAAAAAAAAAAAAAAAAAAAAAAAAAAAAAAAAAAAAAAAAAAAAAAAAAAAAAAAAAAAAAAAAAAAAAAAAAAAAAAAAAAAAAAAAAAAAAAAAAAAAAAAAAAAAAAAAAAAAAAAAAAAAAAAAAAAAAAAAAAAAAAAAAAAAAAAAAAAAAAAAAAAAAAAAAAATTTTTTTTTTTTTTTTTAAATTTTTTTTTTTTTTTTTTTTTTTTTTTTTTTTTTTTTTTTTTTCCTCTGGTGCTAGATGACTGTCAAGCCTGACACCTTCTGCAATCCACTTACAACATGTATCTATCCTTCAGTTTCGATAGTACCATTAGCTGTTCTTTTAGGTGCACACTGAACATTTACCATCTATAATCAGGCCATACTGATCGGCTGAGAAAAAAAAACTGTAAGATTTGGAGGACATTAACCTAGTATGGCAGACGATTAGTTCATTTACAATTCTTGTGATAAATCTTTGTTTTCTGTTGTTTCCAGTGATTCTCATGTATGGGGTCAGGTGAAGGGACAGAACACTACTGATGCTGTCTCATATCAGTGGACAAAGTCACTGTGGAATGCAATGCTTTTTTCCACTCTGCATATTGACACAAGGAATATCGTGAGTTATCAGCATATTGCTCTGTATAGCTTTATAATTACTGGTCGAAAATGTATTTTTCATGTGTTTAAATGAGAGGTTGCATTTTGTTTGAGCAAATCCACAAAATTGTCTATTGAAACCAAATTTCTCACTTTCCAATTGGTTACTCAAGCTGTGTAGATACATTTGTATTTGATGTATATGTCTTGAACTATGTACGTATTTTGTACAAAGACCATTGCTACACTAAGCAATTATAGCTGAAGGAGCTTCTAATCTCATTTGAATAATTTGTGATTCCTCTGAATTGGTACAAATAAGCTGCCAAATGGGACTGCTAAAGTTAAAACTCTATAATTTAACTTGAATTGAAGAGATGATAGCTTCCGTACATGTGCCTGCATAGACTGATCATTAAAAAGTTGAAAGCAAAATCATGATGTCATGAATAACCTCTTGATGTCATCAGCGACTTGTACCTATCATTACCTCCCCTTACAGTATTGACGGAGTTATTACACATTTAATATTTGTTATCATTATTCATAATTACCCATTAAATTTTGATATTTTATTAATCAATTTGACTTGATTTAGTAGTTTGGGTAGTATATAATCATTAGACAGGTTGTTTGCTGTGTGCATCTGGATGATGTACCCTGTTTTATCAGTATGCCACCCTCACCTAACAGCTTTAGCAAACATACAGTGTACATACCTAATGCAGATGTACACTGTACAAAGTAAAAACCCGTATAACTAATAATATCCACGATTTTACAAACATTCACAGTGTTACATGAATGTGTCGGTATTCTTAGTTTATCATTGTTAATTGAATAACCTCCATTAAAACAGCTGATAGGACACAAGAAAGCTCCAGTGCCTGTGTTTGCAGCGGGATTGACAATGTTAGAACCCACAAAAGGACAGGCACCGTTGAAACCGGATGTCCTAGTGGACACATCGAAATCTGACTCATCTCACAGCTCACATTCTCAGGTATGTGCAGAAATGAACACCTGGCTTGTGAAATCCTCCATGGTCTTTAAGATGGGTTGTTTTTATTTCTTTTTCTTTTGTTTGATTTATTTTTTTATTTCTTTGAAGTGAAGTGTTGTAATAGACGTACATGTACATGTAGTACCAATTTCTAGTAATCAAAGGAATCCACTTTATAATGCCTGTTTTTTTTCCTGGGTTTTACGTGAAAGCTACATGTATGTTGGAAAGAACATGCTAGTGATACAATTACCCCACCCCATTGTTGATGTATTTGTAACCGAAACAAGTTTTTCAAAGTGTCTGAAAGTTTAAATACTTTAGCTTTTCAAGTTAGGACATTTTCTTACACAAAATGTAAATTCTTAAGCACTATTACTTCCTGAGAGCACAATTGCAAAGGCTAACCCTGGCTTTATTTTAATGTTATTATACTTCCCTTTGAAAGCAGTCTATTTTCCCTAGGTTAGCATTGGTCAGTGTTGTATCGAATTCTAATTTTGGGCCAGTTAGGAGTCAGAAAGCTTGGACTGGTTTCATGTTCGTAAAATCGTATTAAAATGAAGAGCTTTATATTTTGGTTACTGAAGGAAAATAAATTCTTGCAACAACAGACGTTCACAATTTTCTATAACATAAGAACAACAGAACTTACTACCAGAGGCATTCAAAATGTTAAACTTTTGCTATGTTAACATAAAGTCTTCTGCACAGAATGTTAACATTTTGTTGCAATGGTAATATATAATTATATATTTCAAATATTTTTATATGATAATATAAAACTAATAAAAACAACATAATAATCATATTTACATATTTATCTGTTACATAACATGTTTAATTTGTATTTAAGAATTATGTTTGTATATTTAAAGCATATTAATTGTTAATTTATTCTGTCCTGTCAGAATGACATTTTCTGTTATCCTATTTTGCTCTTTCCTACAAGAGCTAAAAATAACATTGCATATAGATCTATATTGTATCATGAAAGCAACATTAAAACTATGATCTTACAACAGTACATTATTATAAGAAAAGAGATAGAACCTGATCTGCTTAAGACATGTACAGTAGATTTTTCACCACAAACCAAACTTAGCACAACTGTCTACTGTATATTTGGAGCATCCTATATCCAGTATAAGACACATTTATATTTTGCGGTTAACTACTAAAATAGGTTTCCCATCTACTGTGTTTGGATTACATTGTACTGATAGTTTTGCAAACCAGTTCTTTGCACTGCTTTAATTCTGCAGGTTTTAATTTTTAGCT
Source organism: Saxidomus purpurata (assembly GCA_022818135.1). Classification (NCBI taxonomy): domain Eukaryota; kingdom Metazoa; phylum Mollusca; class Bivalvia; order Venerida; family Veneridae; genus Saxidomus; species Saxidomus purpurata. The sequence continues at coordinate 40,416,547 of JAFMSR010000001.1, read as the reverse complement.
TTGAGTTGTAGAATTCGTGTATTGCTATTTCTTGCTAAATCAAAATATAGAGTTAACATGGTTAGTGTGCTTGTGTCACCAAAATTAATCTATTATATTTTTCTAAGACATGCAACTGGCACTGGAAATTTTAAGATAGAAGTAGTTAGGTTTTATGAAACTTACTTCAACTGGCCAGGTGACTATAAATCTTTTACATGCTTAGCAAGAAATTTTTCTCCTCAAAGGCAACAAAAAAGTTACAGTTTAAGAACTCAGTTTTAGATAATTGACCTAAGTTTGTTAGACACAGTATGAGGATTTTAGTATCATATAAAACCAAAGTCATTATATGTTGTATGAAACTTAGTTTGGTAAGAGGAAAGTTTGTGATCCAAGGGTCTGAACCTGTGTAAATGAGTGATGGATATAGGTCACCTTGCTTCATAAAGTAGGTGGCTGTTGAATATAAGTTAAAGTCCCACGAGCACTTTGAAAATGTAAAATTACATGTGGCTATTATATTACAAAGAAAGATATTTTACCGGCAAAATAGACCCTTATTTCTTCGAAAAACATTCCTAACATTGCTTTTTAAATCGAAAGTACATGCTATAATGCAGTACATTCTCAATGATATTGCAGAAAAATGAAAACCTGTCTTAACAACGCCTTTACAAGAAGTGACAAAAATATAAAAGAATGGAAAAAACATACTTTTAGACTGAATAGTACACAGTTTCATCATTGTTTACTTTTATCTTTATATTTGAATATATCTAATGTGCTAATTGGACTTTAATTTATCGCAAAATTTCATTATATGGGTTATATCATTTCTTGCTAAGTACGGTTAATGATCACTAAATCAAGGTGACCATTTACACAGGTTCTACGGTAAGTATTATTCACTAATGTAGCGTGTAACACTTGGTTTGTATTTATTTGTGTTTTAGTTGCTTGAGTTTTTTTACGTACTATATTTACTACAGATACCAACCACTTGTGTTCAGAGGCCAAACAAAAATGCAAGTAAATAACTCCTTATGAATCTAATGCCTTAAATACTAACTCACATCTTGTGTAACACTAACTTTCAAAAGAAACTGTATATCTAGGACTGCTGAATTTCTTCTTGATCCTTACCCTGCTAAATTCCTGAAATGGACTTGTTTATCTTTCAATTTGGACAGGTTAAAAATGAAAAATTTACCGACTGTATACAAAACAGTGTAGATAATGTTCAGAATGCATGGCTATGTAGACTATGGTCAGCGTGCATGGTTATGTAGACTATGTTCAGAATGCATGGCTATGTAGACTATGGTCAGCGTGCATGGTTATGTAGACTATGACCAGAATGCATGGCTATGCAGACTATGGTCAGAATGCATGGCTATGCAGACTATGATCAGAATGCATGGCTATGCAGACTATGGTCAGAATACATGGCTATGCAGACTATGGTCAGAATGCATGGCTATGTAGACTATGATCAGAATGCATGGCTATGCAGACTATGGTCAGAATGCATGGCTATGCAGACTATGATCAGAATGCATGGCTATGCAGACTATGGTCAGAATGCATGGCTATGTAGACTATGGTCAGAATGCATGGCTATGGAGACTATGGTCAGAATGCATGGCTATGTAGACTATGGTCAGAATGCATGGCTATGTAGACTATGATCAGAATGCATGTCTATGCAGACTATGGTCAGAATACATGGCTATGTAGACTATGATCAGAATGCATGGCTATGCAGACTATGGTGAGAATGCATGACTATGCAGACTATGATCAGAATGCATGGCTATGCAGACTATGGTCAGAATGCATGGCTATGCAGACTATGATCAGAATGCATGGCTATGCAGACTATGGTCAGAATGCATGGCTATGTAGACTATGATCAGAATGCATGGCTATGTAGACTATGACCAGAATGCATGGCTATGTAATCTATGACCTGAATGTGTGGCTATGTAGACTGGTCATGATCTGCAGTTATAGCAGTGACAGAAATATATGCAGGGTAATGATCAGACGAGTTGTTTTTCCCCAATTCAAAAAGTATTACTTTGCAGGTGATTATATATCAAGTATAAGCATGTTGTTTTCAAATTGCATCAAATTTGCAGCATAGTTTCTGCTAAAATTGTAGTGTTACACATATACCTAGAACAATTGCTTCATGTGTTTTATGGTACTGGGCTCCTAACCCCTTGGCATTATATGCTACTAACTCTTTGTACACTGGAAAAAAATACAGAGCTTCTTTAAAAGTTATGTGTCAATATCATGTGATGTAAATAGTCTATGGTGATGATCCCAGCGTGATGTATTTTCCATGACATGTGCTGTATATACTCTGTGTGCATATGTGTGTCTATGTGATGTCTAAATGTACAAAGCCAGTCTTTACTTTTCTCTGTGTTATAGTACAAGTTTTACATCTTATCTTGCAAATATAGGGATAATTTGTCAGATATTCTTTAATAAACTCTTTTTTAAGTGCCTTTATTTACTTCAACAAACTTCATTTTTTAGACTTCAGCAACATAGGTTCAGGTCATAAGAGCTATAAATACTAGTAGCTTATTGTTGAAATTATTTTCTTCATTAAAGGCAAAAGGCTGTTCTGTCTGATAAATAACTAGAGAATGATTTGGCCCATGTTCCTCAAACTTGGTAGGTTGGTTGGTCATGACAAGTAGATGAGACCTATTCCCCTATTGAACCCTATGGTTCATTACAGTAGTAATGTAACACAATAGGAGCAAATCCAACATTGATAGGGTGGGTAGGTAGGGACAGGGAGCAACTACAAAACCTATAATATCATGCAGTGTACCCTGAGCCCCATGCTGTAAAATGTTCCATATAGAAAAAATTATGTCAGAAATAGCAAGATCAGAAAACATAGAACTGTTTATACTGTTGTTGTACGACAGTTTCTAGGCTAGAAAAATGTATCTTTATACTAAGGGACAATTTTACGCTGAAGGGCAGGTAATACTGAATTTACAGGAAACCAGTGTACTGTAGGACATTTTCACACATTCACATGGTAGAGAGTCTCAAAAGAAGACTGTTAGAATTCTAGTAAGTCTGTGTTGTGAATTCTCGGAATACAGAAGTAAATGAATGGATGTAAATAGCAAGAAAAATTCAGTATATAGAAATCAGTATAAATTAAGCAATATGATTACATGTATGGCTAGGCTAATATTTGAAAACGCTTACGCTTTGTAAAGCTTTAGCACTTGTATATGTTAATAGTAAAATATATGATTTAATTATATTATTTAACCGTAATTATTACGCTGGTGAAAGCTACTGTGTGTAATTGGTTATGTGTGGATTGTTGCAGGAAACTATCCCGGCCGCCCAGTTTGACTGGAGTAGCAGTGGACTTACTAACCCTTTGGAAGGTAACCTAAGTTAATACATGTTTGACTTAACATACAAATGCTTTGCATGACAACCTGTGGCTATAGTGGGGAAAATGTAAAACTCTGTATGAGGGAATTCCATCAAATGGTTATTTATAGAACTGGTTTAACCCACAATCACCGCCATCAGAGCACCTGCTCAAAGGTCCAGGAAAAGACCATCATGAGTTTTTAGTTCAGACTGAGAGAGCTTTGATCGTCACTAAAAGTGAAATAAATATTGCCTATAACTACACATACTCTATGAGGGCATTACATATAATATGATTAAGAAAGCCCAGAGTTCTAAAACACAGGACTGCAATCTGTGTCACACAACAGAAGAGAAGTTTTAGCAACAAGTCAATTTTAGAATTGATAACTTTTTTAAGAATCCATATAAATAGTAAAGTACAAACCACAAGCTTGAAGCTAAAAACTGTAAAATCCACTTTATATTTGTAATGTAATGTTTAATAAATAGAAATTGCAGGTAGTATAATTTCAACAAAACAAACATTAAAAATATTGGAAAATGAAATTAGTATTTTAAGCTTATTGCAGGATTGCGTTTAGACTTTCAGTAGTGAGGTTTGATGTCTTTCCAGAAACACTTACAGGCTTATAGATCTTTTTATTGTCTTTGATTTCTTTTTCAGCAAACAATAAAACATTGAATTTGGATTTTCTAATTCAGGACCAAGCCACAAAAAGTAACGGTAAGTTGATACGTCTGCATCACGTTTTTGTCAAGCCAGCTTCTGGTTACAGGATAGCTTGACACAGCTGTCACAGTGGCAGTTTAGGTGTTTATTAGTGTGTCTACCCATCTTTTTCTGATCTTGTCCTAGCTACAACTTTATTGTCCATTTGATTTTACACAACTTTTCCTTGAGAGTAGATTATGTTCCATTATAAACAACCAGATCAAAGGTTAAAGGTTCAAAGGTCAATGTTAAAAAGCCTCTTTATAATAAGCAATATTATGTGTGCAGACTATGTCATATATGGAGAGGTTTGCAAAATTCAATACAAATTTTCATTTTAACTAGACATGTATCATGCTCAACACACAGGTCACTTACTCAAAGGTCAAGGTCACAATAAGAGGCTAAATTTTAATGTACAATATGATAACAGTCCTTCATACCAGGTTGTTTTGAAGGAGTTTTATAATAAGTATACACCAGTAATTCCTGTGACCAAACAATGCACCATGGACAATACCAAGATCCTTGTCTCAAAGTTCAAGGTCATATAGTACTGAGACTACCCTTATATACAGTATGGTAGCAGAATATTTTGTCATTCTATAACCATGTCATGGACTTATGACATTTTTAATTAATTCGCAGGCAACAGGCTCTGACAAGTGTTGTTCCCTTGCTCAAAAAGTAATGTCCTTAAGCAGGCTTAGCATGCAGTTTGGCTGCAGCTGCAACCATCTTGTTATTCTGTATTAGTTTGTCATAGTAATAATTGAGCCCAGCAGTGCAAAAATCAAGGTTTTACTTGACAGTCTTGGTGAATACAGATATACCAGAATTTATCAGTTTGTCAGAAAAAATTGTGATAGATAGCTAGATTATTTGCATACATACATCATACATAGTATCAATCATATACATTCAAAGAATTAAAAGCACAGAAATATCACATTTTGTAGCATATCACAAACTGAATATCACAGAGAGTCTTACAGTTATCACCTTTAATTAGTATCACAGAAAAATTTCTTCTTTAATTTAGTCTCGTTTATCTCTATTAGTTCAGCAACTTATAGTAGTATTACTGTAGGAAATGATTGTATATATGCAGGATAGACCATTAAAGTCAGAGATTTATTTCCAATGGGGTCCTTTTATTTCCAGTGGGGTTCCATCTTGGGTTATGAACTTCACATTATGTGAGACTGTAACTGAATTGAATAGATCTACAGTTAAACCTCTCTTAAACAGCCAGTCAAGGGGCACATCATTATAAGTGACCACTAGCAACAGGAGGCTGTTTAATACAGTGTTTCTTACAAATATAAAATGGCCAGTTATTGGGATTCATCGGTATTGACTGCATGAGGCAGGCTGATGGTTTATTGAGGTGACTGCTAACACAGGTTCAACAGTAGATCAGACTTTGTAGATGTATTGTTTGATCTGAATTCTTATTGGTTAGCACAAAATGTTGATTTTTGTACAGTGTTGCTCATGCTGTTATTGTCCCTGTTTGTATTTTGTTATGTTTAAATAGTGAATAGATCCCAGCTGCTAGGTCATGTACATGACATGACAAGTTTGGGTAGATCATTTTAATTTATTGGTTCAGAAAAGCCTAAATACCTCAAACAGAAATGGCCAGTAAATTGTAAATCTCATTTTGAAAACCTCTAATTCATGTCTCTCTATGTCATGCCGCCAGTAACAAGGACCGCAATGGAAATAAGGGATCACTCTCTTTTTTGTGCTATCCTTGGTACTGCGTTGCATGACATGGTTAATATTCATGCTTTTATTTTATTTAATTATCTAATATTTTATGAATACAACATGTTTGTAACCATTGTATACACTGTGATACCGAAATAAATCTATCTATCAAAAGATTGTAACATGTATGGCCTTTGAAAACTGCGACAGTGTATTGTCAGTGATTTTACTTACAAAATGGACGCTGGATTTAAGTAGATTTTAATGTTATGACTTCTATTTCTTTGTAAGTGAATTTAAAAAAAAAATGCAGTTGTGATTATGTCTTTTGAAGTCCAGGAATGTTTCCTATTGAGAATTTCAGAATTTTTGTACATGTACATTGTAGTTGCTAGAAGTTTTAATTTACAGTCACGTTTATTTCACCAGTGTGATGCCTTGCTTTTTGAAAGTTTGTGTGCATAGTAGAACTAACATAAATGGGGCTACAGTGATGTAGTGTATACATCCTTCACTCAGTAACCCAGAGGATGATGTATGATCCCTGGTCAGGGGTCACCTTGAGATGTGTCTTTTGAAAAGGGCAAGGCACCTGATGCAGAACATGTACCTCAGTCCATAGAAATGAAAATGGGTACAAAACTGGAAGATTACTGGCTTTTTCCCTGTAATCAATGATGGGTTTTTCATCATGTGTGTTGTAGCAAGAGAGATTTATATATAGATTAGAGAACGCAGGCTAAAACAAATGAGTATAAACTAACTGACACACATGAGTAAAATTAATGTAACATGGATTTCAATACAAACGTTGCCATTCTTTAGTAACTAGCTTCAAGATTTGACAAATCTTGGCAATTATTATACAAGCATGGGAGTAATGTAGCAAAAACATCATGCCCTCATGTGAGCTTGGTTAAGTATCTTGATAAAATTTAGAAGCTTCAATCCAGGCTGTAGAAACAACGTACATTGTATTGACTGTTTTTGCAATTTCAGCATTGGAATCAGAATTTCTGTCAACGAATGAGTCACCTGTTCACAAACCTGCCATTCAACCATTAGAAAACATTTTAGCCAATCTGAAGACCAGTTCTACATTCAAACCGACCAATCAGAGTGAAGATATCAGCCAGGAAGCATCAAAAGTTGTCCACAAACTGCCTGACTTGGTTTTTATGACATCAAAAGTGCTTATGTTTCCAGTAAAGTTGGGTGGATTTGAAGACTGATTCAGATTAATGTTTCAATTGTTTTACATGAATTTTATTATCAAGATGTTTGTGACTGGGATTTCTAACAAGAAAAAACCCATTTATTTATTTCAAAATACATTTTATGTTTTACTTAAAAAAGAGGTAATCATTAAACATAGCATAATCTAATTCACAAAACTTCCGTGTATTCTGTTATTTGTTGATTTTATAAGATGCCTTGTTGATGTATACATATATTAGTTGATTAAGTTTATTTCAAATGTTATTAGTTGTACAATTAAGGAACTGTCACATGTATTTGTTTCTGACAATTTTGTTATATACTTACCATTTTCATCCATTTAGTTTTGAAATGATGTCCCTTATTGAACTGGAATTTTAATCTTTACTCTGCTGTAGACAGATACCACTTGTTCTTGTGACCAGTGTAGACCATCATGAGTCTACACATCTGTGAAGTCTGACCATGGTCTACTCTGCTCACAGTTCAGTAAGTAAATTTTTTATGTGTGTCGGTATTAACTATAAATAGTACATTCTCATCAAATGTTGAACAAGTCCAAAGGTGCATGTTGTTTGTTCCCCCCCTTTTCATGAAGGGAGACTCATGGTAGGTTACTAAAACAGTGTGGAAGAAAGAATCATTTCAAAAGACATGGAATGATTACTTTACGGTCATCTGGATGTACGTTCTTGTTCCATCTCATTTATGTAAAGCACTGGTTAATGCAGCACTCATAGATACAAAATGTATATGTACACTTGAAATATTTCATGTTCTTGACCTAATCAATCTATGGCTTAAATGTAGTAAAGTTAATAAATTTGAGAATTTCTAGCAGTTGAGAAGATTTTACAAAAAAAAAATATAATTGTTTTCATGTGTAGATGAATTCAAGGTTTGAAGGCATTTAATATCTTTACTATTCTACTGGGTAAATATGTTAGTTTATTTCAAGAGTGTTGCTAGGTTGAATTTGTCACTTTGTTACTTTGCTCATTTGAGTTGTGTATGTCAAAAATTTAAAAGAAGGTTTTTCAGATGTTATTCTTTTTATAAAAGTTGCTATATTCATCAGTTAAAGAGGTAAGTTTTTTTAGCAGTTTCTGCTACTGTACACCAGATTTTAAATGTTCTCACTTGTAAGCAGGTGTATATAATACAAATTTTTCTCAAACTGTTGACCATTTTCAATTCTGCATTTGCCTCACGTGGACCTACAGATAAATGGAACTTTAATTTACGTCCCTCTTTGTATTTTCATCTACCATATTTACTCAGCCATAAGTCACATTGACTAAGACAGGCCCCAGTTTTGACCTTGAGGTGGCAACTACTGTAAAAACCTGGCTATAAGACTAATTAACCTTAAGAAGATTTTTTCTTGTCTTATAACTGAGAAAATATGGTATGCTCATCCTTATAATTTATTCAAATGGTGTTTTAATTATTCATGTATATACATAATGTAGATATATTTATGACATTCAACCATGTATATTTTTTAAATGTTTAAACTCTAGTCAGATCTCTTAAACATTTCTGTGTTGTGACATTTTATGGCATTGTTATTTTAAAATCAGCCTTTGTAGATAGTAATGTTTAACTGGGGTCTTTCAAGTATATGCTATTTGAAAGACCCAAGTTGAAAGTCTTTTCCTCAGTTGGTCTTTGGTGAAGGAGCAAACTTGTCTTGTAGACCTAAATTTTTTAAATTCAGTTGTCATGCACATATGTGACTGTAAAATTAATACTAGTTCTATTAGATGTTTGAAATATTTTATATGGTTTATAAAAGCATAAATTGACCTGCTGAGTGAAATGTTCTTAAATTGTTTGCCCTATGATTTAATTATTCAAACACTTCTAAGACAGTTTATCAAATTCACAGCTGAAATTAAAAAGTATATATATTTTTGCAAAACTGGCTTTAGATCATTTCTTAGAATGTACACAGTAGACTTTCATTCATGTCAACCCTAATGAAACGTTGCTGCAACAGGTTTTTCTCAGAATGGCATCCATCAATACAATGTATAACAATTTCATCTCACGCTGCTGCATCTTACTTATTCATCTTCATCCCGGCTGTGACATTGGGCCACCATAGATCCATGTAGCAACTTAGGAGAGAGTAATGTTGTGGGCAGATAACTCTGCATCATGAACTCTCTTTTTGGTTGATTGGGTAGATCGGTTAAGTGTTCTGTGGTGTTGGTTTCTGTAGCAATGATATACTGAGGTAGGGTTGCTAGCCCCATGCTCAGTTCCCTCCTCCTTTCTCGTCCGAGCTTTGGACCGGCAATGTCGGAGTTCCTGTTGCTGCATACAGACAAAAAAAAATACAAGTATTTGTGCTTTTTATGCATTAATTTTATCATTTGTCTTGCTTAAATGTTTAATTTGGATTTTCTTTTGAAGAATAACCATTGTCGCATCATTGTCATAGATATTCATTGTGATAAAGTATTCAGAGTTACATGTTTGTTAATTGTGCTGACAGGCTCTGGCCAGCTTGTTTTGTATTAACGGAAATTAAATTAAACTGAAGACTTTTGCAGATGCTTGTCTGCCTGTGCCATTTTTTGAAATCAAATAGTTGCATAAGGTTAAGTAAACAAGATGCCCCTATTTCTTTCATTAATTACAAATCTAGTAAAATGACAAAACACATGATATATTCACCAGTTAATCACTCAAAATGATATTTCATTTCCATTCTTACTAACACTTTTTCCTGATAATAAATGTGTCAATGGTCACAACAGTATTGAAAGTATTTTATTGCAAAAGAGTCACATCTCTTGATGATAGACAATGCAGGTACATGTTGGACTGTTAAAAGTGTTACTTCTCACACTTTTTCATAATCATGGAATTGTTAACACTGAAACATTTTGTTTTTTCGTTTTATTTCAATTAATGAATGTAAAAATATTGCTTTTATTTCACTTGAAAACAAAGTTCAGCAGTTAAATTATGTGAAAATACATGATAGGTACATGTTATTTTCAACTGCCAAAAATAATTCCAGTCATCTGCTATGATTTATGAGCTAATAGACCACACCAAAATCCTTTGTTGAAATGGGACAGATTGCCAATATAGTGCTAAAATATGCATTTTTACATAGTTTTGCAAACAGCAGTAATTGATTGTTAGGCAGATATTATAAACTTGATTCATGTTATCCATGAAATAAAAGAATAAAAAATGTTTTGACTTGACTAAGAAGCTACAGGTAAAGTGAATTTCTTAATCACTTATTTTTGTTGATAGACAATGTATGAAAAATAAACATAGACATTTCACCCTATCCTAACATGGCGTCAAATGTTTCAGAATTTTAAAGTAAGGTATCAGACTGCCATTGAGTATCAAATATTACTGGGACCATTATAGAATCTTCATTTATTTTAATTAAGAGTGTACCTTGGTTGTCTAAAGTTTGTGCTATATTGTCATTTATTTCAAATGTATTTTTCATATTTCAGCGACATTGTTATAGTTATGTATCAATTCCCCGCTTTTCTTCATTTTTCTTGTCCATATTTGTTGAATAGATACTATTTTGAGAAAATTCTCTCTGTGTAAAATAGGATATAAAAATGTCTGTACAGATTTTAATTTTGAAGAAAGAAAACAACATTCCATTTTTCAAGATCTGTGTTAAGTTTGTTCCAATTTATCTGTTTTATGTACCATGATTTTCTTGTTTTAACTTTGTGCTAATTTTTTTGTGTTCCTTTACAAAAATTTTTTTCAAGTAATTCATTGAAGCATTAAATGCTGTGAGAGCTATTGAAACTGAAGCATAAGTGATGAGAAGAAAGTTGTTTCATTTGTACAAATGCACATGGTTTATTTAGCTCACTTTACCCACAAGCCCATGGTGAGATTTTATGATTGATGAATGTCTGTCGTCTGTCTGTTGTACGTCATTTGTCTGCTAGGTGACTTTTATGCCCCCGAAGGGTGGCACATTAAAAGCTTACCGTCTGTGTGTCCCAACTTGCACATTCGTGTCTGTACTGTAACTTTGTCATGCATTGAAGGATTTTAAAATAACTTGGCACCAATGTCTAGCACAGCAAGACGATGTGTCGTGTGCAAGACCAACGTCAGTACCTCAAAGGTCAAAGTCACACTTAGAGTTTGAAGGTAAGGGAATCCTGTATATATGCACACATTCTTGTCCGGACTGTAACTTTGTCATGCATTGAAGGATTTTAAAATAACTTGGCACAAATCAAGATGATGTGTTGATTGCAAGACTCACGTCAGAAGGTCAAGGTCACACTTAGAGTTTATAGGTAATTGAATCCTGTACATATGCATACATTTTTGTCCGGATTGTAACTTTTATCATGCATTAATTGATTTAAAATAACTTGGCTCAAATGTTCAGCACATCAAGACAATGTGTTGTGTGCAAGAACCATGTCCCTACCTGAAAGGTCAAGGTCACACTTGGTGTTTAAAAGTAATGGAATACTGTTTGCATGGTAACTCTGTCATGCATGGAAGGATTTTAAAATTGCATAGCGCATTTATAGAGCACATGGAGAGGACACAGACTGCGTGACACCTCTTTCGGGGGCATTTGTCACTTGTGAGGGACAGCTCTTGTTTCACTCAAAAACCCATCTGATCATCGAAGAATTGTGCTGACCCAGAGAAAAGATGTAGGACTATCATAGCCCTCTTGTTTGGCTTTTAGAAAAATATCATCGTCTGTTTTACTTTGAAAGAACTCCGTACAATTGAATGATGCACAGATGAGTTATGAACCCTGAAATTGCAGTATCATTTATTACAAACCAGTCTGTTGCATGCAATTTAGTGACCTTTTAGTGGGATATAACCCAACTAGCAGAGTTTTTACCACATTCAGACCTTTATAAGGTACAGGAATTATACAGGCCTGATGTACTCAAAGCAAAATAAGGCCATCATGGCCCAAGTGAGTCAAAAAATCATTTCACACCTATTTGAATTCAAAATATTGTGCAATATGATTCAATTAAATGTATGTCATAGTTCATAATTTTTTATGATTATATAAATGATATGGAATAATTACAGAAACTGAAAAATCCTAAGTAGAAAGTGCTTTAAGATCAAAATTGGTAGATTCCCTTAAGTTATGATTAAGCGGTCCTTCTAACACTAGTTTAAAATGTTGCAACGATACTGCAGTACAGAGATTTGTTTCTGCAAGAAATAATGTATTATATGGCAGAATAATATTTTAACCATATCACAGATGGCAATGTTTTGATTTGTTATACTTAATTGTACCTTTGTTTTTTTGTCATATGTATTTATCAAAGATCATGAATTAAAGTTTTGTCACAGTGTGCTGATGTCACTTTTGATTTCCTTAGAGTTGCTATGGCCACAACAGCTTTTTGATCAGTAGTAACCCCACTGAATGGCACAATGTCAACTACTATTGTTTTCTCAGTAAGTTAACTCAAAACAAAGATGATATCAAAAAGTTCCAAACTTACATATTTTCTGTTCTTGCAGTTTAATGACAGTTTCGTCAGTATTTCAGTCAATTATACATTATTGTAGCCCAGAAATTCAAAACTGGAACACAGCACATTAGCCTGTCCTCAGTAAAACCTTGGGTAATGATGCCATATCTGTTGCATTTGTTGAAGACGCAGTCAACATCCTTTTCATACTGTTAATATGAAAACTCCTCGAAGGTTGGATTGGTGAGAACACAACGAATGGTTTTAAAATCTGGAAATCAAGATAGTACCTTATTTTAGTACCAGAGTTAGCTATTGGGATCGCATTCCGTTCGGCGTTCGGCTGCCCGTCCACCATTTCCTTTAAACGGCATCTCCTCTGAAACCACAGGGCTAATGTTGATGAAACTTTGCAGGGAAGTTCCTTGCATGAAGCTCTATCAAAGGCGTTCATAAAATTCCATTCCATGCAGAACTTGGTTGCTATGGCAATAAATAGGAAAAACTTTAAAAATCTTCTCTGAAACCACAAGGTCTAGATATTTGACATGTAGCATTATCTAGTGGACCTCTACAAAGATTGTTCAAATTATGACCCCCGGGTCAAAATTGGCCCTGCGCAGGTGGTCACTTAGTTTTACATAGGCTTATAAAGGAAAAACTTTAAAAATCTTCTCCGAAACCACAAGGCCTAGAGCTTAGATGTTTTGCATGTAGCATTGTCTAGTGCACCTCTACCAAGATTGTTCAAATCATGACCTCAGGGTCAAAATTAACCCTTCCTGGGAGGGGGGAGGTCACTTTATTCCACATAGGCTTATATAGAAAAACTCTGGGAAACCAGGCAGAGCTTAGATATTTGGAATGTTACTTGGCATTGTGTAGTGGACCTCTATGAATTGTGTTAAAATCATGACCCCTTGTATTATAGCCAATGGTAGTCAGGTGAGCGATATAGGGCCATCTTGTCCCTCTTGTTGTTCTAGACTGCTGAAAGAATAGGGAAAATTTTGTGAGCTTGCTGCTACAGAATGCTGAATCAGAAAAGAAAGGAGTGAAAAGAGACAGGGTGCATCACCCTGCTTAAAGGCTCTTGAAAAGACCCTAGAATGATCGCTTCCATGTCAACTCGTCCCTTTGCGCCCTGTTGTTTGCAACTTTATACTTTCTTGGTGACCATGATTTTAAAGGTGATTCAATAATAAGTGCCCCCAAATTGCTCACTGTCTCAAACAGTAAGAGACTGGTCGCGAATAGAAACTTACCAAAAGCAAATTATATTCAAACACACCGAGCTACCTATTCTACATGACTAGGCCATTGTCCAACAAACAGATTTTAAGTTCTTCAAAAACATGTATCTTACCCTTTTCAGTGCTTTTGATGATGCATATAGATCTGAAAAAAGGAGCATACCTCACACACGAGTAAGGATGAACGTGACATCTACATAGGTTTCTTCCAAGAATTAAAACTGATTATAACTGGAAATCCGGGACTAGGACATACCTCACCCTAGACGTGGAAAAAGTGTGCGAAACCATTTCGCTATACATGCTCGCGTTTCCCGCCTTCCTTAAAATGGACAGTTACAGACAAATTTCACAATTAGATTTAAGGAAGCACATTTCACAGTCCCTAGCTACAGACAATAATCCACTAACCTATCTCATGTCTAAGAAGAAGTTAGAAGTCACTATTCTTCGTCGGGTTATTTTTTTTCCAGGCAGGATGTAATTTTGACCTTTAACTTATAAGTGTTGCAAACAGTATGGTGATTGAAATGCCATTGGGTTTAGTAAAAAATCTCAGTTGTTTTCAGAGCGATAGTACGTAAAGGTTATTCATTTTTCTGACAGTTTTCATTTAGCAAGAGAATACCTAACTTTGTGGCTCTCCCGTCAAACATACATGTATTTCTGTACGGGGGTTAAATGTAACATTGAAAAGCATTCATGAACATGAATCTGCAACCTCACTAGAATATTGTAAAGTTGCTCATTTAGTGTACATGCAAACTTCAGGACTTGCGAAAGATATAATTCAATACCGTTTTGTTTCGAGAGCAGCCTGCAAGTTTGACAGCGAAATGGTTCTTCAACTTGTCTAATGTTCATAAAAACCTAACCATTCCAATTAATCTTCTGAGCAATCATTCATTTCGAAGGTTCAAACTTTTACGAGGCAGAGTATGTTCAATGCATTGACTAACAAGGAAAGCTTTACAACATTTTCTTTGGTATTTGTGGCATCCAAGTAATTCTGTCGATGCATTGGTAGACACGACCACCAGAAACGACAGTGCGTTTATGCACGCCACATTTGGTAATACATGTAGATTACAACAGTAGCTTAGCTGCGCCTTCCGCACTGCTTGCGATGCCCGCAAGAAGAGTGTTCAAAAGAAAGCAGCTGATGACCATAAGGTTAATTGTCCACGACATTATCTTGGTTTGACCAATATATAGGTCCGTGGTTTGACACAACAAAACCTGAAGGTGTAATATAAACTGGAAAACTAGTGGGGAAATGCCTATTTATTCCTTATCAAGATATTTTTTCATCGCATTTTGATATTCATATATATCAGGGCCCACACTGGGCTGAAAAAAGTTGGAGCCATTTTTTTTCGGAGTGATAAGGATGGGGTATCCACTCATGCGGCGTGGCGCAGCGAAAAAATTTTAATTTCCAAAGGCACATGGTGATTTTCTAGCTATACTTTTGGGGCCTTTGAAAGACAGTGTGTATACCTTTGAAGCAAGTTTTGTATTTTAAAATGTAGTCCTGTGTTTGTTAATTTGCTAAAATCAATACAGGATTACATTTCAAATTCAATCCTTACTTTTAAACACATACAAACAATTCTTTTTTTAAAGATGTTGCCTGGTTTATGAAAGCTTGTATACCTTGCAAGGCCTTGAAAGCAAGAAGTGTATTTAAAATGTTGTCCTATGTTGGTAAGTTTCCTACTATTGAAATTAACATTAATTAAATTGTCCAAAGTTTGCCTCACTTAATTTCTCAGTGAAAAATATTTTTTTATCTTACTTTTCAGGAGTTTTTCTTTTTATATTGTAGAAGTCTTTAAAAAAATTTTATTGGCAGCAACTTTACTAATTACTGCAGAACACGCAAGATAAGACAGCGGCGACAATGTTTGCAAAATCATCAAAGCGTTCATTATTTCGCCGATTTGTTTATTAATTGAATGATTCTCCGAAATAAAAGACATATAATCAGCCGTAATTACAACTTTGGATCACGTTTGAGTCGCTCTATTTTTCGTAAAATTTCGAGTGTCATTCTTGATACCGCACCGCCTACTCGCTACCATTTGTTACATCAGCTTTCATTGGTCAATAAAAACTTTAAGCCAATCAAAAGCGGCGAGACAACACATCGATTTAAAGGTTGACATGTGCGTTTTGACATGTGTAATGTTTATTGTCAATTTAATAGTTAAGTAAACATCGATTATTAAGCGGATTATTTGATTGCTAATTGATTGCAAATTGCATTTCTCGCGTGTCCAGATGTTTATTGAATGCAGACTGGGTTACGATTTAGAACAAAACAAATAAGGAGATTTTTTTTCATTTTCGCCACTTACGATTTTTCTTCGCCACTTTGATCGAAGTTTCGCCAAATGGCTCGAGTGGCGAACGACAGCGTGGGCCCTGTATATACATGTATATTTGACGTATCGGTAGGCATATAGGACATATTGGATGAGATCACAGAGGGTGATCCGGAGTATTAGAGCTGTTCATAATTACATTTTATAGTAATTATTTCAGCGCAAAGGGTTTTGCACATATTAAGTTGTTGTTTATTATGAAATTTGCTATGTTACTGTACAATTTAACTATCCTGTTGAGTTTACTTATTTTGTTGCGATATCAGTTTTTTTCAGTGAAACTATAATCTACTGACAACTATCTTATTCATCACGATATTATTATGATTTCGCTTAAAATTTCAATTCAGCTGTACATTAACGTGTGTAAAGGTAAAAAAGAAAGCTTTTTACCATCAGTTTACTAAACTATGTAAAGTGATATAAACATGTATGGCATACCAGTCCTACATTTGTACAGTCCTAAGTTAGGACTCCTAACATATACTTATAGTTTCAAACTTTTATGTAAGTTTTTATAAACTACGAAGCGGGGAAGCCTGTATCAGTTTTACTGGACCTTTACTTTTGTTTGTCATTAATGTATCGTTGTCTTCATTATGTTGTGTTTAGTGTATTGTGTGAACCAGCTATTAGCTAGAGATATGAGAGATCTAGTGGATCTAGTGTATAATACGAAATGCCAAGGGAACTTGCGGACCTATACTACAATGTTTTTGATCGCATACCGGTATTGGCTAAAGCAGGAACCTAGAATCAACGGGCGAGGTGCCTACAATAATTAACATGATTTACTTGGTATTTACAGATACTGATGTCTGATAAAAGTTACTCGCGGAAGGAAAGCCCCATTCAACTAAAAATGAATGACATAACGGATAACATATGAAAATAATTTGGTGTACACATAAGGTAATACTTGAACGTAAAATTCCCTTAAGCAAATTATGATATTAATATGGAAGTCGTAACAGCTGAAACCTTACATACTTACTTGGTCTTATTTGGTCTTACTTGGTCTGTGTAGAGTTGTTGAGATCTAATAACCTCATCATCTACATCATATGTTGTCAAACAAATTTAACAAGCTTTCCGGTGTATAAATCATTTCCAACTGAATTTCTTTATAACGATGGCTTAATAAATGTCACTGGTGTCATATTTTGAACATGAAAAGTACTTGTCATATTGAGTCTTAAACTGAAGGACTGACTTAGCACTAACCATATGGTCTCCGGTAAAGAATTCCAAGTGTCAATGGTACGTACACAAAAAGAATTAAGACGTACAGTTTTCAGTGAACGAGGAAGAACTAATTTCTTACTATGTCCTCGAGTATATAAATTTTTAAAGTCAAACATTCCATCTATTGAAATATTGTCGATACCATTCACAATTTTGAATAACTGGATTTGATCATAACGTTTACGACTACGCATGTACAAGACTATTTACCACTCGTACACCTAAGCCCGATCCTTTTCACTATAACAATAGTTTTGAGCGAACTATATTTAAAGGTAGAATTAGCTTATAGTCATTCTTCTTCACCAAGCTGAATGCACTTTTCAATAGGATTTTTGTAATTACGTGCCGTCCGTACCAAAGTATTTGCAACAAATTATTCATGGTCATGGTGTAACTTTTATTTCGCACTGTATTTATGTCTTCTTGACGCCAGTTTGTTTAGTCATTCACCGGTTACATAAAAGTGTAATTAGTTTTCACGACATACTTTGGCAATCCATTCGGACATTCTGAGTGATCCTACAGTGTTTGAACTGTTATCATTCTTCTCTTCTCCCAACGTTTTGGGCTTAGAACTATTTCATAGACAAACCGAGGTATTTTATAGTTGGAAATGAAGCCTAGCCAGGCTAGTGTTTGCGATAAGGGTATGGAAAATGAGCAGTCAGAGGCGGAAGATTATGTCAACTCAATCATGGGTTCACAGAGACTCTCACAAGTTTTCACCCCACAAAGAAGTGGTCGTAAACGTAATTTATCTGTGTCTGGGACTAGTGATACTACAACAAAGAAGGCGAAAAAAAGTGTTGATCAAGTACAAGAGTCTGATTCAGGAAAAGCAAGACGTTCTTTATATGGTGCACGGTCGAAAAAAGGGAAATCTACTGATTCTCCAAGAAAAATCATCGTTGCAGAGGCAGAAGTCCATGTGGATGCTAATCCCACAGTCCAACAGCTGATCTCTCTCCTATCGGCAGATATGCATATGATGTTTTCTGCATTAACAGATCGTGTAGAAAAACTGGAGTCTGGCTTGGAACAGAAAATTTCTAATAAAGTGGAACAGTTGCTTGATAAGCGCTTAAATTCAGAACTCCATAGAATTCGCAAGGATATAGATGAACGCTTAGATACATTCAAAAATGACATCAAAGATGAGATGGAAGGGGATCTGAATGAGGTAAACGCTAAGTTGGATTCTTTGTCAGTATTACACAATCGCGTTACTGAAAATAGTCAGAAGCACGATATTTCCATGAATGTAGTTATCAGAAATTTACCAGAAAGTGCTAACGAAAATACTGAATTAAAGGTGAATGCTATGATTTGTGAAGGTCTAAAATTCAACAATATTAAGGTTGATAGCGCAGTCAGGAAGAAGTCATTTGATTCTACTAAGTCTGGTGTTGTTGCACGATTGAAATCAGCTGAAGACAAGAAAAAGATCATGAGTGCTAAAAATCAACTGAAGAGTAGCAGGCAATACTCTAACGTATATGTAAACCATGATATGTCATCAGTGGAGAGATCAATTGAAAATAATTTCCGGACTATTCTTAAAGCAATGAAAGAAAAAGACGTCAATTTATCGATGCGAGGTACACGAGTTGTAGTTGACAGTAATAAAACTGATAGCTCCTCTTCAAGGCGGCCATCTGAATTAGACAGGCGTAGTCGTGACAGGAACAACCAGGGTAATAATCGCTGGAATGGTCAGCGCGGGCAACAGGAGCGTGAGGGTAGGGACAACCGCAATAATGGGCGTAGAGACTTTCAAGGTAGACGCAATTAATTGCAAGCAGGTTTTTGGAATGTTCGAGGCTGGAGTGTAAATATTAACAGTGACAATTTTAACATTCGTTCTTCTTGTATTTTATCAACAGATATAGACATTTTAGGTGTTGCAGAAACACATTTGTGCAAGGATCAGACTTTGGAGTTAGAGGGTTATCAATGGTTCGGTCATAATAGGAAAGATATACATAAAAATGCCAAAACAGGATCTGGGGGTGTTGGTTTTTTTATAAAGAACTCTGTATTGTCAATGTATGATGTGTCTGTTTTAGAAAATAACCATGAAGGTATTTTATGGATACAAATGTCATAAATTCAGTGTTTTACTCTTTTACCGTGTGTGTGTTATTTGCCACCTGAAAATTCTAGTCGATACTTTGATGTAAATTCATTTTATGATAACCTTTTGACTAGTATTTATCAGTTTCAAAATAAAGGTTTGTTATATTTATGCGGTGATTTTAATAGCCGCTGTGGTAACTTATATGACTTTATTAAAGGTATTGATATTATTGTTGAAAGACAAGTTCTGGATTTTTCTGTCAACAGATACGGTGAATTACTCACCGAGTTTTTAATAAATACCAATCAGTGTATACTGAATGGTCGAAATAGTATTGTAAATGATTTTACATCAGTTTCAACAAAGGGATTACCAGTTGTTGATTATTGTCTGGTGCCACATTTACATTTAGATTGTTTTCAGGAGTTTTGTGTTAAAAGAACGTCTGACTTAATAAATGAGATTGGGTACTCAATTCCTGTAAATCTCAAATGTTTACCAGATCATTCTCTGATTATGTGGAACATTAATTTGAACAACATTACTACATGTATGTATAACGAACATAATTCAAATGCCGACAATTTTGTATGCTATGATAAATTTGATTTGAAGTCGGTTCCGAGTCAATTCTTGTCGGATAATGACACTGTTGAGTTGGTTAATGCCACAATATCTAAATTGGAAAGTAGTTTTAGAACTCAAGTTGATGTTGATGGTGTATACAGTGAGTGGTGTGATATTGTTAAACATAATATGTACAGATCCGTTCCTTATAGAACAGTCTGTCAAGGTAGCAGTAACAAAAAGCACCGCCCCGGTAAACAGTGGTGGTCCGAGAATATGACACAATTATGGACCGAGGTGTGTGTAGCCGAGCGTAAATGGGTAAAATCTTGTAATAGGAGTGATAAAATTATTTTTAAATCTCAGTATGTATCAAAGCGTAAACGTTTTGATAGAGAAGTACAGCGTGCTAAGCGGTTTTACTGTCTGTTCAAAGGCAACCGTTAGAAGATTGTAACGTTGATCAAGACAAATTTTGGCAATCAATAGGAAAAATTGGTATTAAGTCTGCAAATAAAAATGCTATACCTATGGAAGTTATCATGGATGATGGTTCTATATCATGTAATGTAAATGATGTATTGAATGGAGCTCTCTTTTTCAAGATAGAGATACAAACCATTTTCAGCAGTCACCCTTACCAGATAAAAATGATAGTGAACTGATAAATCGTTATATTTCTATTTTTGAGGTAAAGAAGGCTGTTGATAGTGCAAAAAGAGGCAACGCTTGTGGTATTGATAACATATCGTCTGAGGTTTTAAAAAATGATACAGCTGTGTACTTTTTACATGTGTTATTCAATGTTTGTTTTAATAGTGGCATTGTACCAAGTATGTGGGGTAAATGTGTTATAAACCCCATACCTAAATCATCTAGTAACGATCCTAGGGATCCAGCTAGTTACAGAGGTATTTCTCTTGCTTCTTCAATGTACAAAATATACTGTGCTGTTTTGAATACTCGTTTGTCATCATGGGCAGAACTGAATGGTAAAATTGAAGATGAACAGAATGGTTTCAGAAAATCTAGAAACACAGTTGATCATATATTGTCTCTAACAAATATTATAGATACAAGGAAAAGGCTAAAACAATCTACCTTCTGTGCATTTATTGATTTTCAGAAAGCTTACGATACAATTGACCGAAGCTTACTTTGGCAGAGATTGAATGATATTGGTATTACAGGGAAAATATTGCGTGCTGTAAATTCTCTCTACTCCAGTGTACAATCTTGTGTAAGAGTCAATGCTTTGAAAACAGACTGGTTTAATGTTAACTGTGGGCTGAGACAAAGATGTATTCTGTCGCCTCTCCTTTTTTAAAATCTTTTTATCAATGATTTAACTATTTATTTGAAATCATTAGATATTGGAGTGTGTTTTGAAAATGAGAAAGTCTGTTTATTACTCTATGCTGATGACATTGTTCTGCTTGCAGAGTCAGCCTCTGACTTACAATTTTTAGTTAATGCATTAAATGATTGGTGTGATATCAACCATATGACAGTAAATGTCTTAAAAAGTAATGTTGTACATTTTCGACCATTGTCAGTCCAAAGAACAACATGTAATTTTACATGTGGTAGTAAAGTTTTGCACATTGTTGATAGGTATGCATATTTAGGTGTAGTATTGAGTGAGCATTTGGATTTAAATGTGATGGCTAAAGCAGTTGCGCATAGTGCTGGTCGTGCATTGGGTCTGTTAATTGCAAGGTGTAAAATATTGTTCCTTATCATGTGTATACAAAACTGTACAATTCTATAGTTTTACCAGTTATTAACTACAGTGCACCTGTCTGGGGATACAAAACATTTTCCTGTATTGATGCTGTGCAGAATAGGGCAATGAGGTTCTTTTTAGGTGTTGGAAAATACACACCTAATTCAGCTGTGGCAGGGGAAATGGGTTGGAAACCCCTTGTTGTCAGCCAGTGGAAATCTTTTTATCTTTACTGGTCTAAGTTATCAAGTTTTGATACATCCAGGCTAACTAAGAGAATAGCACTGTGGGTGGCTGCTAAAGCTGGCACTCGTTGTAAAAATTGGTATTTTTCAGTCGTGAAATGTTTAAATGAGAATGGCTTACATATGTATGCTAATATCACAGAACCTATGCCATCTCCAGTTGTCAGTGTTCTGGAAAATAAAATTATGGAGTCTTATATTCATAACTGGTATTGTTGTGATGACAATTAAAGCCCTTATGGTTTGTGTTTAATTGTGTAATATTGGTTGTTGAGTTAAACTAAACTTTATGAAAAATCCAGTTTTGTTTACAATTCATGACATAATACATGTTCGTGAGTGGAGAATCATCTGAACTATTGAACTTATAAACCTTATTCAAGGAAAATGTAGGTCTGAGGCAAATTATCTGACCTTAATGTAACCTTTTATGAACTTCATGTCATCTGTGCTACTCTATTCATTTTATAACCATTGAACTTTGCTTTCCCGGTGAAATTTTGTATAACAGGAACCGGTGAATGTTATTGTATTACGCAATGCATTATGGGATTGTTTATTAGTAACGGTGCTTGGTTACATAATCTACCTGATATTTGGTGCAAGTTATTTTCTGGAAAACCATCAAATGGTACTTAATATTGTTAAAAGCTGTAATTAATTATTGTAAAACTTTGCAAAGAAACTGCCTAAGCTCATATCTTCCTTAAAACACTTGTGCTTATGTTTTCTTAAGGTTTAACTTTGTACCCTGAATTCTTAGGAACTGTGCCCAGAAATTAATGGCGCATTAGTACTGTGATCTGCAATCTGGGCACCAAATACTCTGCACCCTGAATCTTTGGTCACTGTGCCCAGAAATTGTTAGCATTAAAGTCTAAGCAGTATAGAAGGGCCAGATTTCTGTGATCTGCAGTCAGTCTAAATCAGAGTTCCAACCAAACTTCTGTGTTGCTCAACCATTTAAGTAAGACTTTAACAAACTTTATTTATAGTTTAGACTGTAGTTTGACAGATTTTTACATATTTTTATATCTATTTGTTTACAAGAGACATTTTCCTATTGGGAACAGTGCATTTACTGAACAGTCACTATAAAACATTTGTTGATGAGCTCTACATGTTAGCTTTCAAGTAAAGTCAAATCAAGTCAGTAAAGTTAAGTCAGTGAAGTCAAGTCAGACTGATACTATTTGTTGATTGGGAAATTTCTGCGTTGAATACCTTACAGATCTGTTGTATAGCAATGATTGCTAGCCAATATTAATTAACAAATCTAGTCAAGACAAATACATTAAAGGACATTGTGTTTCGTGATAAATACGTTGGAGATTTGCTATGTACGTTCAAGGGCATTCCAATTATTACAATCATAGTATTGTGATACTGAGTTACATGCATGCACTGTCGTTATATTAAATGGATTATTGTTTTCTTTCAATAAATTCTTGAAACGATTCGATTTGTATATCTACCATCCTTGCGGAAATCTGGGTCCACCATTAAAATAAGAACCGGAACTGTACAGTACTTGTACAGTTATTTAGGTTATTTGGGTTGTCTGTCTGGAGCGTAACACTATAGTGCTGTTAATAGAATTAATAGCATTACTGGTCGTGGTTGAAATAAACTTAGACAATATAAATTGTTCAAAACGGATTACATGGTCGAAGATTATTGTACTCTCATACTACCAGTGGGTCATAGAACTGCATTTAGCAAATTCCGATGTGGAGTTACACCAATTAGGATTGAGACAGGTAGAATTGAGAATCTAAGTGAAGAACTCAGGAAATGTCCTTTTTTTGATTATGTGGAAAATGAATAGATGTAATTTTAAATTGGCATGTGTATGATGAAATTCGGTTTCCACTTATTTTTAAAGCCAAATCTCTTTTGATAATTTCACAGACACCGATAAATTTACTTTATTATTCTCCAGCAAAGACTTGATAAGATTTGTGCCAAGACCTGCTTTGAAGTTCTTAAAGAAAGACAATTTTTACTTTGTAAATAATGTTTTGTATTTAACTGTAGATCGTACAGCTCTGCCACATCCTCGGTAACCCAGGCTATTCATTACCCAATTGAATACCCTGAAGAAATCTCGTACTCATGAATAATTAATGAGGTAAATTCAAGCCTTTCGATTGGTTTCTTGATATTTTTCTCAAGATTAACTATCCAATGAAATCGCGGCTCTCAAACCTTGCTAGGGGAAACATTAAAACTGGCAGCCTCCATGCTTGTCAGCGATGTAGTTTTATACAGATTTTGTGCATCACTCGTCTCGGATTGCAGATTTCTATATGATCGTCCCTTAATCAGGACAAAACAAATCAATCATTTTTTTCAACGTTCTGCATGGCGGTCATTATTTGAGGATACTCTTCATTGTGGAGGTGCTCTTATTTTTGTAAGCATCGATTTCATTGGATGAAAAATAGTCATGAATATTCATGCATTACGAAGTTTTGCCACGGTATATGACGGAGAGAAGCGACAGGAATTAACCGTGGGTTCCGACGTTGCTCTGCCAAGGATTATCATTGAATTTTATCCTTTTTGTGCAATATACTCTTATCAAAAATAGAGTTTTATACTTATTTTTTATCAAAAATAGATTATGGTTAAATTTAACTTTTTTAATCAAAATATTGTCTAGTGTTAAACACTATAATATATATTTGTCATGTTATAATGAGATTAATATGTGTCAGTCTCTTGTAACTCTATTATAGAGTGGCCATGTAATTTTTTATGTGATTTTAGAAAATTGTATGTATTATATGATATTTACATGGATGAGACGTAAATAAAAAATAAAACAAAACTCAAAGTTAATTTGTAGCATAGAACTAGCTGTTGAGCTTTTATTATAAGGCCAAACATTATTTAAGTACTACAACTAAGAACACCTTTTGATTTATATTGTCTGGCAGAGCCAGGTCCTGCCAGACGTTTTATTTTCAAATATGTATTCTAATAATTTCATAGAATAAGATTATCAGATCAAGTTCAAATTAATAATGATACGAAGTTGGACAATGAGAACCACCTAACACAATTGTTAGATTACAGCATGAATAGGTATAGATAGCCAGGACGGAGGTTGGGGCGGGTAGGGAAATAAAATGTAAACGATACAAATTACAAATCCAAATCCAATGTTCCGGGTACGTCTTTTCTCTGAGTGGGCGCTTTCTTGAATTAACTCAAAACCACGCGAACCTTTGTGGTCGCGCTAACTACAAGTTAATTGAGCCTACGATTGGTCGAGATCTGAGATGCTGCGAGCTTGCTTGCAAAGATTACATGATATGATGCAGAACTGACCACGGTCACGTGTAAATATAAGCTTGGCAGGGATTAAATTTATCATAATCTGCATCTGACCTGTATATATGACAAAGCACCAGGAAGTAAGTGGGTGGCTATCTATCCCCATATATGTATAATGCATATCGGGTTTTAAGTACACTGCTATCTGCGAAACATAAACGAATTTATATACAATACAAATTATGATTTTACATGTTCAAACTAGTCATTAATTGCATTTTGAAATATGTAGAAAACGGTATACTTAGTATTTATATCTTAAAGTTTCCACAAAGTAACCCCTCAAAATGACCATACTGTACCATTTTCAAGAAAGTTGATTAAATTACAATGAATGCTTTTAAAACTTACTATGTTATTTCTTTAATTACCATATACACTTTAGTACATTGTACATGTATATTAAACAAACCTTAAACCTTGAAAATAGGTGTACAAATGTATGATCAATTTTGAATAGGCTAGTCAAATAGATTTTAACTGTATTCAACCAGATTTTATAGAAATACAATTATCATACAGATTCATATATTTTAGTTATGACTTTGGTAATAACATTCATTTTCATATACGTGTAAATCAGTGTAAGATGTACTTTTAGCAAATGCGATGGTCACTTTGAAGGGTAATATATCACTATGAATAATATTTTATTATTTTTGTTTTAAGGCGTTAATCATGGACTAGTAAAGCTACACTGATATTGTCCATGTTGTCACTCGATAAAGACACATCAAATATTATATACATGTCCAAGATTGTCTCATCACTTAGTGAAGAAGACCCCAGGCCCACACTCCACATATAAGATAATGAATAGTTTTACTTTGTTATCAGACAAGTGAACAACGACAGTCTAGACATAGCTTTATTTCAAAATGGATGTATTGTGTAAAGATGTGAAAGAAAACGGATGTTTAGACTTTACGGACGGAGAGATAAGTGATATTTCTAGAGCCGTAGATGACTTTATTACACAATTTATGCGCTATATTTCTGAGGACGGGGACGAGCTTCAAGTTGATCGTGTGATGCCATGTGGCAGTATGGTGGAAAAGACAAAACTTCTGCGGATGCCAAAGGAAAATGCAGGCTTAGAGTTCGACTATTTAGCTATTATAAAACGATGGCCAGATATTGGGGAAGTTCATTTCAAGCATACATGTAAGGGTTCAATGGAGATACAGTACACTGTAACAGACTCCAAATCAGACGATGGTGAAAAAGACAGCTTAAGTAATGAGGCTGGGCGTATGTTTCGATTGACACTTGTTCGGGCTATAGACAAACGTTGTACACGCAATCTGTGTGTAGAAAGTGTTTGCTCACAAAGACGAAACATCGATTCAAAAGGTTGTAGTGCCTGTACGGTTTACTTAAAGAGTGGAAATTTAAGGTTTATGAGCGGTATTGGAGTATACAATCCTCATTTAGAATTTTTATGGACTCCTAAATCTCGACATCAGAAAAGCGATGACATGTGTGTTTTGGGACCAGGCTTTTGTTACTTTGACAAAAGTAAGCATGTGATCTTGACTAATCCGTTGGTAGGTGAACGCACGAAAGTCCTCGTTGATATACACCCAGTATTTAAGCTTGATGTGTCTAATATAGCAAATGCCGACAACCATGTACTTACCCCCGGAATTTTAGGTGAAAAAGAGAAACTGTACCTATTTCCTAAATGCAACAAAGAATGCGAGAAATTGAAGCAACATTTATGTTGGAGAATCTCCACTGTTCAACATGAACTTTCATTAATTGAAAGCACTTCAAAAGATCATTTACTGGCATACATGGTTGTAAAGTTTCTTACTGTGACAATATATAACTGTATAGATAGGCTCCATTTGGAAGAAGCGAGTTCTTACATAACAAAGACGATTTTCCTACGTCATATATCTGGATGCAGTAAATCCGGGCAATTTGTAGAACAGTGTGTCCTGGAAATGCTCGTGGACCTATCAGAATGCTTCATCAACCAGAGTATCCCTCATTTTTATCTCAAGTTTAACCTAATCAATGAAAGTCCGATGAATATACACAGGTACATCAATAACATGTATTTAGGGGCAATGTATAGGAGTATGACTGAGCTACTGATGAAACCTAATATTCATAAAGATATGGCGGATATCGTTAAAGATTTCTTTTCAATTTATCTAATTAGGCACGATACCAAGGAAGATCTACACCAGAAAGCATTGGCTGAAGTTCCAGTGGCCAATACTAGTACATACAGTGAAAAGAATGAAGAGATAGTGGATAGAAATATAATGGACAGCATAGAAAAGAATCTTGAGGAATTTGTAACAAATCGTGACAATATGTCCTCTGAAGACGAATTGAAAAAGATCTTGATGGCGGATACAGATAGCCGCACATTCGTCGCTAATAAGCTTAAAGTGTGGTCAAAAGACTAATTAATATGAAAGAAAAACATATAAAATTAGCGTGAACTGGTAAACATTGTAGTGCTTTACAAAATTATTAGAAAAAAACATCAAAGGCGTTTTGATAAAATTCACTAGTACGTTGATGAAAGGACATATGACAGTGATGTTAAAATTTACAGTTTATTCTTTTTCCATGTCTCCTTATCAGAAATCCGCCAATGTGACTGTTGTGTGAATGTAAAACTTCTTTCAAGTTGATACTTTATATTTAATAATGACTGTAATCAAGCTCAAGAGTCCTAACGTGATTACACTATTTTCAAATGCTCCAACAATACACAGATGTTTTTCTGAAAGATTTAATGTATTATATGGCAGCATGTCACAGAAGGCAAAGTTGCTAATAGATAAAGAAATGTTAAATTAAATTTTACGCCTGTCGTAAGGGGCCGTATTATGGGATCACTTGCGGCGGAAAAGGTGTCCGCTCTCTAACTCGACACTTGGTATAACTTTATGTTAATGTTTATCGGCATAATATGTCGGCCATGTTCGATGACAAGTAAAATCGCTCTAACCATTTCAGAATTATTGCCATTTAAATACCAAAATTACCAATTTTAGTAGAGTTGTCCTGTCTCTGGGAAGTATTTAGGCCAAGTTTGATAACTAGCCGAATTGCCCAAGTCACTCTACAGTCATTGCCCTTCAATTGCCAAAATTTCATGACTAGTCAACAAGTGTTTCGTTATACGACTACATTGTACTTTGTACATTGTACTTGACTAATTAAAGCTCTATATTCCCAATCAACACACAGCGTTACGTTAACGTTGCGATGCAGTAATATTGCTACCGTTAATCTCATCCTCAATGTTTGAAAACTCTGTCAATGTTATTCACGTCACTGCCTCAAAGATCAAGATCACACTTAGAGTTTAAAGGTAATGGATTCCTGTATTATATGCACACATCAATGTCCGAACTGTAACTTTGTCATGCATAGGATTTTAAAATAACTTGACACACATACATCAAGGCGATTTGCCGTGTGCAAGACCCACGACCCAACATCATAGGCCGAGGACACACCTTGAGTTTAAAAGTCATGAAATCATGAATACATGGTAATGCATGGAAAGATTTTAAGAACAATTGTACAATTATTGTGCAAATGGAGAGGACATGTAATGCGCAAGTCTTCGAAGGTCACACTTAGAGTTAAAACGTTTTAGAATCCTGTACAGCTCTATATGCACATGTTAATGTCCGGATTGTAACTCTGTCACACATTGAAGGACTTTAGAATGAATTCGAACAAGTGTTTAGCACATGGAGATAAAGTGTCGTGCGCAAGTACCTCGAAGGTCAGTCAGTCAGTCAGTCAGTCAGTCAGTCAGTCAGTCAGTCAGTCAGTCAGTCAGTCAGTCAGTCAGTCAGTCAGTCAGTCAGTCAGTCAGTCAGTCAGTCAGTCAGTCAGTCAGTCAGTCAGTCAGTCAGTCAGTCAGTCAGTCAGTCAGTCATTCATTCATTCATTCATTCATTCATTCATTCATTCATTCATTCATTCATTCATTCATTCATTCATTCATTCATTCATTCATTCATTCATTCATTCATTCATTCATTCATTCAGATATAAGATCATCAAAATAAAATCATATACAGTCAAACTTGTGCTAAATGCCTCCTGTTACTAGCGGCCACCTGCGGACAACGGCCAGTTTGAATTCCCCCGTCCTTTGCTCTAAAAAGGGCCGGGAATAGCGGCCACCTGCCGTCCGCGGTCAGCGGCCAGTAAAAAGGCTTCCCGTCAGCGGGTCCGTGAAGCGAACAACGGCCACTGAATTTTTTACAGCTGGCTCAATCAGAGCATTTTGTTTCTTGTAAAATTGTTTGCACCTCAAACGACGGGCACAATAATCAACAGAACAAGATAATTAATCAAAGATGCTTTTGGTGATGAAAAGAAGTGCTAACATTTAATTGTCACCTTCACACGTAAAATTAATCCGTTCAAACTGTCCGGTAATTGCCAAAATTGCTTGATTGTTTATTTGATGCAGAACACTAAATAATAATCGTCTATTTCAGCTAATTAATGCATTCATGTTTTGTAAACTGTTTGATTTATTACAATCAAACTGAAAAACACACACTTTAATTTCGTAAATTAGCTGTTGTATTTTTATTCACAATCGGCAATGAAATCAAACAACGACAAAGGGGCGTAATCCACGTTATTTAAATGATCGTTTCCTGTTTCGAAAAAAGTGATCAGCGTGTAGTGTATGACATAAGAATCTAACATAAAATAGTAAGATTAATAATAAGTGCATATAATTAGAACTGTAAATATCATGATCTTATGCCCTTTGATAGCGCACGAAAGTTGCATGAAGCCCTTATTTCTATCTTGTTATACCACCTCACACCTCTCACGAGTATTATGGGCAGGGTGCACGCCGGGTGTTAGTAAAAGATAAAACTACTGCAAGATATCTCCTACAGTCAAGAGAAACAAGACGGCTAAAACTGTTAAAATAGTAAAAGAGTAAAAGGGTTAAAAACAACTGTTGTATGACTAATAATTGATTTGGGCCACTGCCTGCTTGAATGATTCAAGATCAGGCAGGATCGCAATATGTGTGGGTAATCTATTCCACAGGACTGTGGTATGGGGGAAAAAAGAGTACTTAAAGAGCGTGGTCCATTGGTCTTAACATTGTAACAGACTATAGCATAACATTTACAATTGCAATTACTACTATCAATGGTAAATTATGTAAAAAACAAATTGTACTATAAATGTTTAGCTTTAAAAATTAGGATAAATCTATGATTATATATTAAATTTATTAAAAATATTAGTAATATATTACACGGCTTTGTTCTCTCTCTCTCTCTCGCGGACTTCATTAAATGCTTCTTCAACTCAGATTTAAAGCTATTCTTTGTGGACAGTGATTTTATAGAACTTGGCGGAGAATTCCAATCCTTAATGGCATTATAATAAAAAGTGTCCGCTTCTGTACTTTTAATATTTGGTACAACAAAATTATTTACATTGAATCTGGTTTTTGAGTTAAGAGACGACACCTTAGTAAAGTTACTGTTGAGGTATTGGGTGCGGCTCCTTGAAATATATTAAATAGTTACATGGTTTAAGCGCAATTGCTTCACTCTGTCATTTATCCTTAACATGTTTACCGATTCTAATGTATCACAAGTTATACTGCTTCTTGGCTGTAAGTCTAAGATAAATCTTATTACTTTGTTTTGTGTAACCTGCAATTTGTTTTTTGAGTTTTTTGGTGAGACCAGCGTACCATGAAGAACATGAATAATCAAAGTAACATTGTATTAAGAAAGAAGTCAAAGATTGTTTGGTTCTAACATTAAAATTCCTACAATTTCGGTACAAAAACTTAAGCCTTGAGTTAACCTTTTTCACGACAGAGTCTACAATGATTTCACAATTTTGATATTTGTCAGACCGAGGTTTTTTACATTGTTCTGAGAAGGTATAACATGGTCATTGCACGACACAGTAAAAGGTGGTGCCTTTTTAGTTTTCTTTTGCCAAGATGTAATGAAAGTTTATTGTCCACCAACCATTCTGAGTAAGATTCCATAACTCTGCCTAGCTTGTCAGAAATAACTTTTGGGTCCTTATGTGCAAAAAGTATTGCATTATCGTCTGCATATGAAATTAATTTACAGTCAGGATCAACAAGTAGACATATCATTAACGTAACATCAAAATAACAATGGACCTAGTATATTTCCCTGCGGGACTCCGCATGTGACTGTACATGGGGGATGATGGAACCTTGTTTATGTATACTGTTTGTTTACGATCTGTGAGGCATGACCTAAACCAATCAGTAGATAAGACACCCATTTCTGTAAGTTTATTGCACAAAACAAAATGGTCAACCGTGTCGAAGGCCTTTTGCAGATCGAGTAGGACCATGCCTGTATAGAAACCCTTTGTATTGTTTTGCTTAATAAAATCCATCAGGTGAATGAGACATGTGTCAGTAGAGTACTTTGATCTAAAACCTGATTGACACTCATATATCAGTGGAGGTCATAGACTGTGAGAAACCGCTTTGGGGACATTCGTCACTTTCAGCTCTTGTTTCTTTCTTCCATGACAGTTTATTTTGTGATTTTAATAGCAACCTTTCTTCCAAATTTGACCCTTATATGGAGACGGGCTATTTTAGCTCAATGTCATGACTGGGCAGGAGGACGCAGTCACCAGCGCCACAGTGACCCGTATTTCCTTTGCATGAACCATCAATAAATGACGCAGCGGTTTTGACAGTGATCTTAGAAAGGATTTGGAAGATGATTTGATTGATAACTGAATTTGATAATGGATAGTTAAAACTTAGACAGATATCTCGTCCAAGATGTCCGTCTTATAAACACTCATGCAGGATCCCTCGGTTATTTACGCTGAACTAGATATGGGCATATCCATACTGGCCTCATAACGTCATCATAGCAGTGACATCACTGCCAAACTACTGCGATATATGCCGACGCAAACACTGCCAGAGCACATAATCTCTTTCTACCAACTAACTAGATCTACTTAATATATGATTTCATAAACCTACAGATATGGTAACATAAAATCCCTGCATTTAGTCGATCATAGCCTTAGTGCCATACCAGAGATTCATCAATCTACCAGACTTCAGATTAACCCTACTATTTTATTTTTTAGTAACAGTGACCTTGATCCTCGTGGAAAAAAGTCACCTTGACCCCCTCCCGAAAACAATCAAGAATTGACCTTGACCCAAGTGGCCCCAAATGTAACCTCAAGCGTCCCCTCCGCGCAAGCTACATACAAACCAGGTTTCATTGCAATTGGTCACTCCTAACTCGAATAATTGAGCGGAAACCATTTTTTAACCATAACAGTGACTTTGACCTTGACACTAGTGACTTCAAAGGCAATCCCAAGCTTTCTCTCGGAAAACCGCCCGCCCGGCATACGATATCAGGTTTAAAAAAACAACTGCTTTATAAATAAATACTTATAATTAGTGTCTCATCCGATTCTAGGACCTATGTTCACTCTATCGAGACAACGTGCCCCTACACTGTGCCACATCGAGATCACATTTTAAGGTCAAATGTTTGCCTCCTGCTTTTTGTCTCCGCTCCAAATTTCTTTCACATCGTGAAGGATTTTCATTAGACTTGACCTCATTATACCCCCCGAACACAAAGTCTTAGGGGTATACTGGATTCAACCTGTCTGTCCGTCCGTCCGTCCGTCCGTCCGTCCGTCCGTCCGTCCGTCCGTCCGTCCGTTTGTCCGTCTGTCTGTCCGTCCGTCTGTCTGTCCGTCCGTCTGTAGACGGAATCTTGTGGACACTAGATCTCCAATACCCCTGGTCAGAATTGAATGATACTTCACACAAGTAATAAGTGCAATGCCTATTCGTGCATGGTCTATGTTTCGGGTCTCTATGTCAAAGGTCAAGGTCACAGGGGCTCGGGATGGTAAAATCTCGTGGACGCTAAATCTCCAAAACCCCTAGCCAGAATTGAATGATACTTCACACAAGTAATACAAAATGTATTAAAACGATATTGACCAATTGAAAACAGAAAAGAAAATAATGAAGGTTCTAGTAAGAGTGGGACCCATGCCACATTTGTGTCCCCTAATAATGTGATTAAAACTGTATTCATACTTTCTTCGATGAGCATCAAATGTTGAATATGTAGTTTTTAAAACTATTTGAAATAAAATATCACCTTAACTTTATACAAAACGATATATAAATGTAAAGCTTTCGTTAACTACATTAATATTAATTTGATGTGTTCGACAGACATTTCCATTAACTGTACCGCAGAATTTCCTATAAGCAGGTTAATGATCTGCATTAAATTATAATTACATGGACTGACAGGGAGTAACATATGATATCGTGAAATGGGATTCTAATAGCCATATTAAAGTATCAGCAGATTTCTCGATGTTCAGCTTTTGAGATGTGATGAAAAGTCTCTTTTACTGACCTCTGTAAAACAGACTTGCTCACCTTTGTCTCAGACACTTTATACATGTTTTTACCTTATTGGAAATAGTTCTTTGAGGCGTATATTTATGTCAGCTAGATATTGCTTCTTTTCAGAATTGCATAAAGTAGTATATCTTTCCTTTTCAGGCTACTTTTTGGAAGAGTATCCGGAGACAGTTACAAAAGGAAAATGCATATTCATTAAACCATCCCAAGAGGATAATCAAAATTGGGTTAGGCAAGTCTTAACAGTGACTCAGAAGACTTGTTGTATAATAGGGAGGCTGATAAATGGACAGGGGATGGGGTTATGAAACCTAAAAAGGGGATATATATGATCAATATAGGACATAATAGCAATCTTTATATACAATTTCACATCAACAATGCTCAAAACTCGACTGTCTTTGGAAGTCGTAAGATACATGTCCAATGATACATCCATATCTAACGGCTCTTTACGACCCTTTGCTGCACTTTACAGTGCCTGTGATAATTATGGTCGTGTTTCACTTTAAACGCAGAATTTAAAACAGAACAAACAAAACGGCGGCGCATTCAGTCCAAAAACATCATAATTCTAATCTTAAGAAATTAGATTATCAACAATGAAAATGCTTTTTATCACAAAAAGTATTTACCTGATGTTTTGTTTTTCATGTGATTTCTTACACCATATTTTTTATTTTAAGAAATTAGTTTATTAACCAACAATGAAAATGATTTTATCACAAAAAGTATTAATCATTTTATGTAAGTCCTGGATGCTAGGCGGCGTATGTTTTATAATGCATACATGTTGATATCTCCAATTATAGTTTTGATGTTTAGACTGACTGTTTTGCTGTGAATGTATACATTTCTTTTAAATAATTTTGTTTTAAGCATATTACATGAATCTACCAGACAAAGTATGCTTACGTCAAAGGATGCTGAGAATATAAATATCTAAATTAAAATGGAACATTAAAATGGAACAATGTCATTAGGAAACATTAGAATTGGCATATTAAGGCAGATGACTGCCAGTAAGACAGATTAAACCATATTTCTACTACTCCATGTAGGTGGAAAATAATGTCCAATTGTACAGTATTACTCTTATAAACAAAAGTTACAGGTTAGCCTATAAGCGTAGTTTTAATCGTATTTATTAGCCCCAAACCGGTATAATCGGACTAGATTTGAGATTTACCCTCCCAGTTTGCAGATAAGTATTGTTGTAATACTCCAATAACTTGAATCAAAGTGTGACCCATTTCATTGCTCTGTTTCAGTTTATATCCAATTCTTTTATTGATGTTTTGTTTGAATGAAGTGCGTTCATCCTTTTTGCACTGTTATTCATATTTTTATATAAGTGTGTTGTTGTTGTTGTTATTAATGTATCTGGTGACATAACATGAAAACAAAATAATCATATTTTATTTCTATATCTAAATATATAAATACGTAAAATTGTACACGCAATATGTACAATTGTTAAATGTCGCTAGTAAATGTTAGAACATAAAGACGTAGCAAAAAAACTGACAGTTTTTTTCTTGGCATCTGAAAAATTACCTCGAAAAAGTATATCTATATAATATATTTATTTTTAACGGAATTGTACTAATCTATTTTTGTTTCCATGCATGTTTATTTACCAGATCGATATACAGAAATGTTTATTTAACATACTGTCGTTATAAACAATGATATTAATAATAATTTTGAGTGAATACATTTATTTTGCACCCAGTATCGGTGAATTTCCATGTGTTATAAATCATGCTATTTACCCAAATACGGCTTGCTTCTTTCTTTGTTCACGGAAAAACAGTCATTGGTTTCAGTGTTTTGGTTGTTTTCAAAATTTTAGGAAAGTGAAAACAGAAATAACTGAATTCTATCAGATACAATTTTAGCCTAAATGATTGCTATTTCGTGACTGAATTCAGTCACTGTCAGCCTAGCTTCTTACTTTGTTTACCGAAAAACTTCCATTGCTTCTTCAGTTGCAGATAGTGAACTCAGAAATGACTGAAATTCAGTCACATGTCAATCATATTCGAATCGTCTTGGCATACAGATTCTCCGATTATGCTATAAATGTATGGTCAGTAAGTGACTGAATTCAGTCAAATGTTTTGTGTGCATCTAGTTGTTTAACTGATATTTTGTATAAGCAAGTACGTTTGTAATATCATTATCATGTCTGTACTTAATGTGAAAAAGTAATAAAAAAGTTAGTATCAATAACAAGTCTTTGTTCTATATAACACAAACATGACTGTTTATTAGGAAAAACCGTTAATTCTAACGAAATTATACATAGGACTGGTATTGATATTTGAAAACAAATGTTGAAAATGGCATAGTTAAGGCACAATCAGAAATGTGACTTTTCTCATCAGAACGTGTTTATAATACATGTACTTCCACACATTCTTTTAATAATTTTTGTATGTTATTTCATTTAGCATCAGTTATTGGGTATGTCCCTTTTAGTAAAAAATGCTGCATTTGCTTTCTTTTATGATTTCTCATTACATATCGTTGTTGTAGGAGTTAAACGTCCACTTCTAAAGTACATGTATTTGGCCAGTTTAATAGGCAGCTAGTGTCCCTAACATCGTCCTAGAAAGATCCAGTACTAGGCTCCGAATCTTCGCAAGCCACTGTCAACTTCCCTACTTAAAGAGACAAAGTTGGATGTGACAGTGATTTTAAGTCAGCTTCTCTAACCACTAGACCACGGAGGCTGATCTGGTCGGACATCATTATGAAAATAATGACCTGTATTATAATGTATACTGGAACCTTTTTTATATGACTATATGCTCTAAGATATGTTATTTTTATAAAGTTTGACGAACATTATTTGTTTACCAAAATCTGAAAGCGAGCAGCTTTTAAGTGCTGAGTAGGTCATGTCACGTATTCCTGTAGGATGTGTCATAAACAAAGCTGGTTACATACAATTTAAAAGCACTGTATTGTACTTCGTCAAAAAGTCTCAAGCAAAACTATGTTTTTGAAAAAATAAAATAATAGCAACATGATGTGTTATCAATGAACTTCCGGTCTGTGATAAAGATAAACGGATAGTAATCAAAATCAAGTACTGTTAGCGAAATATTGACACAACTGATCACTCATTGTCTGTAAGAAAAATCCCCTTGTGTCTAATTTTGCATAGGACTCTTTGGTATCAGCACTTTCAGTGCTTTGATTTACTTTTGGCACTATCATGTAACAAGCTCGTTCGTTAAGGTTCCGGAAGTCAATTAGTCTGGGCTGCGAATCGAATACCGTAACCACTGGGACAGAAAATAGCAGAAAAAAGTGGCTGTGTCGAGATTTGAACCTCATCTTGAAAACCATATTAATGAAATATTTAATCGTGACTTTTTTACATGCTGCGG
The DNA here is from genome assembly GCA_022818135.1 of Saxidomus purpurata. Taxonomy (NCBI): domain Eukaryota; kingdom Metazoa; phylum Mollusca; class Bivalvia; order Venerida; family Veneridae; genus Saxidomus; species Saxidomus purpurata. Next base: position 40,379,303 of record JAFMSR010000001.1, on the reverse strand, counting down.
ACAGGTGTTGAAAATCTACAGAGTTGCGTCATGTAGGAACTCTGTCATGCAGCTGAACATTAAAGAATTATTATCGTAATGGCTAGTTTTTTTTGTTCGTTTTATCTACCTACGCCTCCACAAAATAACCTAATTATTCTCACAAACAGTACTCTGTTTCATCTCTGTCATGTTGCTGTATCTTAAGCCTAGTCATGATACAACTAACAAACCAAGTATATCATCCATTTCATAACCGTTAAAAAGCAGACACATCTACATCTGCGTTTTACTGCCAACAATTGTTGCCCATTTTGACTAGCGGGCGCGTTGTAAGGGGACAACTGTTCAAAAGTGATTGTTTTAATATAACTCTTAGACTTACACCGACACACTTTAAAAGATCTACAAGAGCATCAGTTAAAACACACAGACTTAGGATTTATTGAAATAATCAGATCACTAAGCAAGATGTTTAAGTTGGGGCTAGACTATATGTATAGAAAAATATCTAAAAAATAATGTTAAATAACATCATAGGCCTGGAATAAAATCTATCTTGAGTTTAGAAACACTGGGAATAATTTTATACAGACGAATACATTGTACTCATATTGAAATTATAATTGTCATACAGACGGATATTAAGTAATTCAGGTTTCTAGTATGTTTAATGTGGTAGTGGTCTACACAGGTTGTTTCGGATTTTGTAAAAGAAGGTAACAGCACTAATTTTCTAGGGTTTGCCATGCAATTTACTTCTGTTATCATACACTGCTATTATAAACTTTTAGTCAATAAATATCTTGCGACTGATCCCTGGATTTGTTCACCCTTGTAAATTACATATTTTTGCCACGAATTTTCATATTTTCTTTATGAATCTGTGAGATACTGGCTTTAGCACTTAAGAGAACTATAGAGCAGACAAGGTCAATTCACCTGATTGAACTATAGAGCTGAAAAGGCTAATTGCATCATTTTATCGATAACTCAAGGGCCATAATCCAAAAGTGATTTGGCTGCTTATCAAACTTGGCCTAGATCGCATGAAACTGTTTGACTTAGAGAGCGAATTATGCTAATTTGGTCAATTTCACGTATTTCAAGGGCCATTATCCAAAAGTGCCTAAGGCGATTTGGCTAGTTATGGAACTTGGCTGAGACAATATGCTCACAAACATGTTACGTAATTCAAGGGCCATAATCCAAAACTGCCTGAGGCGATTTGGCTAGTTATAAAACTTGGCCTAGACAATATGCTCACAAACATGTTACCCAAGTGTGGTGAGAACTGAATGAAGACTGTTTGACTTAGAGAGCGGACAAGGTGAATTTGGCCAATTCTGCATAAATCAACGGCTATAATCCGTAAGTGCCGTAGTTGATTTGTCTGATTATCGATGTTGGCCGAGACACTATGCCGTCAAACATTTTTACCAAGTTTGGTGAATATAAGATGAAAACTGTTCGACTTAAAGAGCGGACAAAGTGCGGATGTCGCCCGCCCACCTGCCGCATTCAAAATATTGATGGGGATGATTGTTTGGCATGTGTAAATTAAGGTTAGGCAAGCAATACTGAAATGATCAAACTCCATGATACATGTACCGAAATGTTCAGATCCAAGTGAAATACCGAAAAGCCCAACTTAAAGTGAGATACTTAAGTGTTCATTTCAAGGCGACAAAATGTTAACTCATTTATTTTGTGAAGTTCTGAGGTTTGATTTACTCAACTCCAAGATACTGACCTGCTCAAATCCAAGGCTTTAACATGTTAACACAAGATGAAGACCAATGTCAAGAAATTGAAAACTACGTTTCAGATTGCAAATTTATAATGAACTTGTAGTTAGTTTACAGTAGTGTTGCATATGAAATGTTGCAGCGGTCAAAAGCTAAATAGCTAGAGTTTGGTCAGAATTTGACAACTGTAGCCGTTTTACTCACGGACACAGATGGTACACAACCAGACGAGCATGCTAACACATTAAATCTATAAGTAAATTTTTAAAAGTCTTCAAGATAGAAATTTACCTGTGCTGATATCTATTTCAAGCCGGAAGTGGTTATTCGTCGGATAATTAAACTGTACGGATAGGAACGTGTCAAATTGTCTTATTTTGGATTCTGTTTTGCATCGTGCTTACTAGGAACAAACAACTCTTATATCTTGGGTTGATGTTCATACAAAGAATTGTCTTTTGGTATTTAGAATAATATTTTTTTTGCGACAATCGTAGATCTCACAAGTAGTGTACTTACATTTAGGGAAAACAGGTCGTCAGCAAATTTTTCAAAACTATTCAGATTCTAAAATCTGCTATAGTAGTCTAAACACAGTCTAACAAATCCAATTTGGGCAATGTGCTTACATTTAATCATGAAAAATAGATATGATATCTTTTACAAAATGCCGTCCGTAACAGTATGCATAGCTAATGTCTAAAATTGCAATCAAGCTCGGTCAGTTTTGTCACGTTGGTCTAACAAATACAGAACTGGTACTGTTTAATACACAAACTGACAGTTAATCCTAGCATGTATCATAACGATTCTGATTCTGGCGTATTTCGCATATTTTCTTCCAGTTGATTAAACTTGAACTAAGTTTGTATTAAAAAGGAATAATGCTTCAATTTCGATATAGCACTAACAGGTAATTATTTCTTAATTCTATTGCTAAAAGTGGGTACGGCATAAACATACGGACTATTTTCGTCGAAATATAGTGCAAATTCACGAAAAATTGGATGGTTGTATTACTATGATAATATTTCAGATAACGAGTTAGGTAATAATTAAAAGAACCGTTTACGTTCTGAAATATTGCTTATAAAACCCTTTTAATAATTATTAGCACTAACATGCAGTGTTTTTCAAGTATGTACTGAAGTAGTTTTTCTTTGCAGATTCCCTCTGAAGAAATAGGATTAATATTTCGCTTTTAAATAAAAGGTAAAAAAAATTAGAACTTATTTTTATGATATCTTTTAATCATTACTTAGGAGAATAAAAATATTTCTTTTTCGTGTTGTTGTATAGTTTAAGGAATGTTTTATTTCTTGAAAGTGTCGCTGTATAAGTCTCTTCGTCAAACCTGTAAAGCTAAATACGAATTTAAGTTAAGGTTATACTTTTGATTAACTTTTTGATTTACTAATAATTGACATTGTATTGGTTATACACTAACATAATCCATGTTTACAATTTCAGATTCATGGACTAATTTTCAAATGCAGCTACGATATCGACGTCAGCTTAAACTGTCTTCTGTCTTTTCTCTGGCAAATAAATTTTAAATGCATCCCAAGGTTTTGAGTGTTCATTTCACTATGTACGTTTTCGTCATACCTTACTATGACATTAAAGCATTATAAACCGTCTCCTTTGGTCTTTTTTACATACTTTTTTTATTTTACCAAGAACTACTTGAATGTATAACTTATACTTTTAGGTGAGATAGTAATACTTAGGTTATTTCATTTGACACTGTTTGTTTTAGAAAGTGTCTCTTTAAGCCTTTGTTTTTAAACCCGAGAAGGGACCTTAACAGTCTAGCTCTGAACCCAAGAACGTTCATTTTGTCATAGGACCTACTTTTTATTCTTCACTAAAGGGAACTCCAAATATCGCGCAAACGGACACAAATAAGTGCATAAGGCACAAACAATTAGGCCATGAACAATCTGCTATAAATAATTCATCTAAGACATGATCAATGTTATTAGAACTTGCCTTTTCTATCACTAATAATTGAATAAACGTGGTTATTTTTAAAAAAGTGTAGAAAGAACAGGAAGCACCCATTGGTTACATTTGTGCACCCAATAACTTGTACCTGTTTTAATGCCTGATATTTAAACTCACCAGGTCAAATATGCAAATTTAATGTCGGCTTTGGCCATGAATTCTGACTTTCCTCAACGTGGGATAATGTGAACCGTACTATCAAATTTCGAGTACTCAGTATGACAATTATTTTGATAAATAATTTGTTTATACTAAACTAAACTGGAAACGGTATTTTGGTTATTAAACGCCAATTGGTACTTACCCCATAGGATTTACCAGCAAGTTAAATGACGGCGGATTTAGCTCATTATCCTCTCTAACGAACCGTCTACATATTATTTTTAATTAAGGATAGTTTATATGAAATTATTTTATTGTACTGGTACTCTGTGACAATTATAACGATTGGAGCCCTGATAATAAAATATTTACATCAATTTTCTTAGGATAATTCACTGAATGTCTAAACAAGCATATGCGCACATACAATGTTTTCCCGCATAGAAACAAAAATTTCTATCAAACATTTCTATGTACCTTCTATGAAACATTAAGAGGGTTATCCGTTCCACCACTGACTTACCAAAATATTGACGACAATACAGATTCTGAAAACGCAAACTTACTTATAAATTTCTTCTCTCAGCAATCAATCGTCCAAGATAACAATAGGGACCCACCAGCACTTGGCTCCAATCCAGATTCTTTTCTTGATCATATTACTGTTTCACCACAAGATGTGAAAGCTGCTATTTCAACTATTAATCCTTCTAAATCTTCTGGACCAGATTGCATAAGTCCTCGCTTACTGAAGGAAATTTCAAATGAACTTTCAATATCATTTTCCACCCTATTCAATATACTCTAAGACTTGTCTTGCTCTTATTTCCCATCAGAATGGATGACAGCGCATGTAACACCTTTTTTAAAAAAAACGACACTTCTAATCCTGGTTACTACCGACCAATCTCATTACTCAGCTGTATTGGAAAGTTAATGGAACGCTGTATTCACAAGTATAGCTATAATTTTATAATAGAAAATAAGATACTATCTTCCTGTAAATTATTTGTAAGGCTCTCGATGAAGGGAAAGAAGTCAGAATAGTCATCTGCGACATCTCCAAAGCCTTTGACCGTGTTTGGCATCCTCAAATGACGTTCAATTTCAGCCGGTGTCCCTCAAGGTTCGATACTTGATCCTCTCTTTTTCTTAATATACGTTAACAATATCGTTACTAAAATAAATTCAAACATAAGGCTATTCGCTGGATACACAAGTCTATATTTAATAGTCAACCAGCCAGAACCAGCCGCATATATACTTAATATTAAGTTAATAATGACTTGGAAGACATACACTCTTGGGCTGCTTCCTGAATTATAGACTTTAACCCAAATAAAACTGAATCACATTTGGTTTCCCGTAAAAGGATAACGCTTACATATCCAGAACTAAAAATGTATAATATTCCCATAAAAATGTAAAAGAACATAAACATCTAGGCGTAACTCTGGATAACGAAGAAAACGAATTTAAAATTTGTACTCAATAGAAAATCGTTAGAAACACTTTATTGTACTTTCGTTAGGCCTGTTTTAGAATATAGCGACGTTGTTTGGGACAATTGCACATCTGAAGAAAAAAAAAATTAAATCCGTCCAAATTGAAGCTAGAATAACTACAGGAGCTACATGTACGTAACTCTGCAGCATAGAAAAACTTTATAATGAGTTAAAATGGGAAACCGCAGCAGACCACAGGTAAAACACAAATTCGTAAGGTTTTATAAAATGGTTAACAATTCAACCTCAGCTTATTTGTCAAACTAAATTACTGAAACTACCCAAAACCGTTATCAGCTTCGCAGTGTAAAGAACAAACCAATACCAAACGCTCGGACACAATTATATCAAGATTCCTTTCTTCCTTCAGTTATACGTGACTGGAATGCTCTCTCTGACGATGTCAAATCAAGTTCTTCACTAAATATCTTTAAAAGTAAACTCAGTGCAAAATTGTATTTTCTAAGTGGCACTAGACTAGCGCAAATACTACATACTCGTTTACGTCTTGGTTGCAGCTCTGAAGTATGATCTCTTCAGAAAATCAATAGTCGACTCTCCTCGCTGTGCATGTGGCGAATGTCTACACATCACTTCCTTCTGTCTTGTCCCAACTACCGATTACAAAATAAACCTACTTTTCGAATCTACCATGTCCTAGTACATTAATTTACAAAACCTTTTATACGGCTCTGAGTACATGACACTAAATGAAAATATCCATGTATTTCGTCGAATACAGGAGTTCATTTTCGCCACGCGACGTTTCACGTCTTAGTCGAATTTGAAGGGAACCTAAACCTCATACCACTTAACCATTTGACATTATAATGACATAAACTTGAGATCTGCAGCATAGTTCAAATTTTACTAACATTCTCTTTACACAACTTATTTTCAAGCTAAGCGCATTATACGTTACTTACGGAAGCACAGAGGTGACATGTGGGAATTTTTTTTATATTATCACGTGGCCACGTGATAATAAAAAAAGAAAAAACGAAAAACTAAACGCTATCACGTGGCCACGCGATAATAAAAAAAGAAAAAACGAAAAACTAAAGTTATCACGTGGCCACGTGATAATAAAAAAGAAAAAACGAAAAACTAAACGTTATCACGTGGCCACGTGATAATAAAAAAAGAAAAAACGAAAAACTAAACGTTATCGCGTGGCCACGCGATAATAAAAAAAGAAAAAACGAAAAACTAAAGTTATCGCGTGGCCACGTGATAATAAAAAAAGAAAAAACGAAAAACTAAAGTTATCGCGTGGCCACGTGATAATAAAAAAAGAAAAAACGAAAAACTAAACGTTATCACGTGGCCACGTGATAATAAAAAAAAGAAAAAACGAAAAACTAAAAGTTATCGCGTTTTGTTTTTCGTTTTTCTTTTTTTATTATCACGTGGCCACGCGATAACGTTTAGTTTTTCGTTTTTTTTTTTTTTATTATCACGTGGCCACGTGATAGCGTTTAGTTTTTCGTTTTTTCTTTTTTTATTATCACGTGGCCACGTGATAGCGTTTAGTTTTTCGTTTTTTCTTTTTTAATATCACGTGGCCACGTGATAACTTTAGTTTTTCGTTTTTTCTTTTTTTATTATCGCGTGGCCACGCGATAACGTTTAGTTTTTCGTTTTTTCTTTTTTTTATTATCACGTGGCCACGTGATAACGTTTAGTTTTTCGTTTTTTCTTTTTTTATTATCACGTGGCCACGTGATAGCGTTTAGTTTTTCGTTTTTTCTTTTTTTATTATCACGTGGCCACGTGATAGCGTTTAGTTTTTCGTTTTTTCTTTTTTTATTATCACGTGGCCACGTGATAACTTTAGTTTTTCGTTTTTTCTTTTTTATTATCGCGTGGCCACGCGATAACGTTTAGTTTTTCGTTTTTTGTTTTTTTATTATCACGTGGCCACGTGATAACTTTAGTTTTTCGTTTTTTCTTTTTTTATTATCGCGTGGCCACGCGATAGCGTTTAGTTTTTCGTTTTTTCTTTTTTTATTATCGCGTGGCCACGTGATAATATAAAAAAAAATCCCACATGTCACCTCTGTGCTTCCGTAGTTACTTGTACGAACCAGCCACTTTTTCTAATGCCATGGGGAAATGAATTTATTTAAGTCTTTTGAAAGACTTGTTTTCAAATCCTTTTCTGTGTTACTATGTATTAACTGTACGTTTGTCATTGTCTTATTACATGCATACTATATATTGTACTGTACATGATTACTTGAAAACAAATATTGATTACACTAAGAGGGTCATGAAGGTCCTGTATTGCTCACCTTGGTATTATTGCACTTTAAACCAGAAAGCAGACCAAAAGGTCATAATCAAGGTTAGTCATAGAAATTTTGGAAATAGTTTGCAAAACTGCACACAATTTGTTATATGCCTTGCTTAAACAAAAGGCTAGCTAAGGTAAATGTTTAAATCTGCATGCAAACGTATCCATACAGTTCAAATTTCATTGATAAAGCTTCAAAAACAGAAAAAAGATAATGTAGGTTAAAGTCAAGGTCAGCGAATGTCAAAGTTGAAAACAATCAGTGACACCAGCGGAAAATACTGGGAAAAGAACTGGGAAGTCGGAAAAATTAAAATAAAAAACAGGGAAAAAATAATATTTTCTTGTATTTCTTTGGAAAAAACCGGTGACACCAATGCGGGGTCAATTTTTGGCCGGGGATTACGATTTGAACAATCTTAGTAGAGGTCTACCACACAATGCTACATTCCGAATATCTAAGCTCTAAACCTTGTGGTTTTAGGCAAGACGAATTTTAATTTTTTATATATTTAAGTCTATAAAATTGAGTGAGCCTCCGGGTGGCATCAATTTTGACACGTTGTTCATTATTTGAACAATCTTGTGTAAGGTCTACTAGGCAATCTACTGTTGTAGATGACGACATCCACCTTTGTCTCTATTTTTTAACATTGACTTGTAGTATTGCCTAACGGTCCAGTACAAAGATTGTTCAAATCATATATCCAGGTTTTCGTTTTCATATTGTCCAGGTCTTTTATTTTATTTTCCAATGACCCCGGCTTTTTGTGACTAAGCACTATAAATCCAGCGAGAAAAGAATGAGACGTTATCAATCGACCGCTATAACATTTCTTATTGTATAAACCTCTTCATAGTTTTTCACCTGTTAAAGTAACGTAATCACGTTATAGTACAATCATGATGAAACATATTAATAGATAAAGGTGGATATGTTAGCCTAATGACGGAATTCATGTATACTATAGGCGTATGTTATTTATGGAAATGCATGTATATGTTCAAATGATCAATTTCATTGAAAAAACACTTACACATTTCATGACGTACATGTACATGTACTGTGGAAGGTCGGTGGCATCAATTTGTATCATAAGATGGAAAATGTTATATACGCGTTTGCGTTTTACTGCGTACATTTGTAAGCATAAAATAATATATAACGATATTAACATTTATTCTAACACAAGCGGCTGCTTTTCCTATATAAGCATATAGGGAAAAGCCTGTATTTTTTTTACGATAAAATACAGCACGTTTTTCCAAGGACGACGTGCCTTAAATGACGTAACGACGTGACGTATGTAAACAAGCGCGTCCAATCGTATCTCGCGTTTTAAGGTTACAATGATGTACTACTACGCGTTAAATAAAGTTCGGCTTATTTTCAAAGAAAATAACGTGTTAGAATCGAAATAATAAATTGTTCCCTATATTTTATCGTTGAATAAAATATAGTCAGTCATTTGGATGCGAATAATTAAATCACTCGTGCTACGCACTCGTGATTGAATTACTACGCATCCAAATTCCTGACTATATTTTATTCAACGATAAAATACAGGGAGCCATTTATTATTTCTTAATAGGCATATAACCAAATTAGATATTATTCGGGAAAGATAATGTTTATGGATGTTGAATAGGCACGATTTTTGCTGTAAATTGAAACTGTCGTATGTCGTAAAAGACATCATTTCATCGTTTTTCATGTATTTCAGTAGTTCACCTTAATAAAACGATAGACAATATCCTAACTATATTCAACACATATTAAAGACTAAATGTAAATACCGGGTGGGGATAAAAATAATGAAAATTAACTTCTTAAAAATTACTATATAAAATGGATACAAAGTGCTAGAAGTAAGAGAATGAATACATACAACAAAATGTTCGTTCTAAAAATAAATAATTACAGTTTGTTTTCGATTTTTATAACGTTAACAAAATATACGACGTCCAGCGCTTTCAGTTAAGTATACGCTAGTGTTTCTCTAACAAACCAATATTCTTTGGCGAGAGATCAAAATCTATTCAAACTTAAGAATACCAGAAGCAACTTTAGTTGATTTTATTGATGCGTGAGATCGCCGACCTGAAAACAACATTCGCTCGGTAAAAGAATATCTCGGTCTTACACCCGAGAAAATTAAGTACCCCCCCCCCCCCCCTCTCTCTCTCTTCTGTATGTATCTTTTAAACATCTTTTTTCCGTTCGATGACAAGGCTAATTATCTATATTTGTAAAGATGTGAATATTTCCTCCATGCATAATATTGGATAGTTCTGGCTTCCAAAACTCTAAATGCCGCTATTTTAATATTTTGTTTTTCGTCAGCTGCGGCTTTAGAGTTTTGGATCAGCCCTACTACGAATCCTTACCAGAATAACAGATCATGCAAATTTTCATCTAATGTACGTTAAGTAGGGAAATATGATCATGTTTGGGTCATATATTTATAAATTCATCTTTTCAAACCAATTACGGTGTTCTACAACCAAAGTTGACTACAAAAACATCGATTTTTCAAACATGCATCCTTGTGTTTACATTTACAACGGACTTTCCAAATGCCTGCTCTCGCGAGATCTCGTATGATGCAATCGCACTTATTTTTCATGTAGTGAAGAACGCTTGATATTTTTCTTTTGTTTAGTGTTTAAATGATATAAAGAACGAGTGTAAATATACAATAGCATTTACCACTATGTTTTTTTATTTCAAAAGAAATTTACTTTATTTTCGACGCGGAACAGACCTTGAAAGTGTTCGCGCCAAAACGCACGTGGTCATGTAAATAAATAAACTGTCCCCGTGACCTCAATCGGAACCTTCGGCGATTTCCCGCAGAGATCCCTTTCCAAAGGTTCTTGGGAATGGTCACGTGATAATTGTCAAATCGGCAAGATGGCGGCCAATTGGTGAAAATTCTGACCTGTTCGAAACTTTCGTAAAGCTTTACGTTAAATAGATAAAATTTGATATTCAAATTTGGCAAATTAAAAGATTATGGTCTGATTAATAAAATTATTTATTGTTTTCACTTATTGCTCATGAAATACAGAAATCCGAGCGTGTCAGATTCCTGGCACGATTATTGGTATGATTTCCCTACGGAGTAAGCTTCAGCGTACCCGTTCTGTCAAGCATATAAACCGGGTACGCTGAAGTTGTTTTAGCTAAATATTGGATGGATAAGAATTGAGTAAGTAAGAATGCGAATAGGGTCATTTCGACCATATTTTGCAATCTAAAGGATGTAATTCTTACGTTCCTTTTATGCACAGACTGGTTTTAAATAACGAGTTTAGTAAACATTAAGATGTATTGTCAATAAACATTTAATCAGGTATGATGCTGATTGCAGGTAAACTGCTCTAATGTAAGATAAAAATGCCCAAGTCACATTACAGAAAGGACTTATCATGTCAAATTTCAGTAATTCAGGGGCCGTAACTCCTCCATTTCTGTGACTATATGGTTAGTTATGGATATTGACCTAGATAATGTGCATATACATACCCTGACCAAGTTTGGTGATGACTAAATAGAAACTACTTGAACTAGAGATCAGACGATAGAATGAACAGCCCCTCCGAGGTCAGGTAATTGCACTTAAACGCCCGGTCTAGAGACAGTTGTACACAAACATAACAAGCGATTCTTCAATTTGTGTGCACTTTTTTTTGAAAAAAATATTCAAGAATAACACATAGAATACTAAAATAGATATCAAGTCAGTCAGACTGATTGTCAGAACAAATTAATTCCCATCGGAAACTACATTGACTATCCGAGACTTAAGACGATTAGCTTTATATTTCATCGCAATATCATGTGACTGAAATATACATGAATATCATGTCATGTGACAGATTCTTCAGGCATTTTCATTTTCTTTTTTGGCATCTGTAAACGCTAAAGTACCCCCCCTTTTTTCTGTAATTGGTCAAATGTCTAGTTTAAAAGAATCTGTTAAATAATCGTTTTAAAGACCAGGCCGCGATTTCACGAAAATGCTTAAGTCATTGCTCAGCTGAGTACGTTATTATAAAGTCTAATTGTCACTAAAAATAATGATATTTCGTGTTATCATTTTAAGCGATATACATGTATAGTCTTTTTTTAGAGAATTTAGCATGTTAAAAGAAAAAAATACTAAATTCAAGTCAGATATAGCGAAATATTCATTTGAGTACAATGAAAGAATTTTAAGAATTTACTTATATAAATTACTTGCTAGATGACAACATGCCCTGCACAAATACTGACAAGTGTAAATAAATGTAATAAACGGGTAAATAAGATTCTGACAACCTTGAATTTTTAAAGGGGCTGATAAGTGTTGAAATAAGTTGAGAATGTTACTGAGTAATTACTTAAGTATTTTCGTGAAATCGGAGCCAGTACTTGACTATAGTACATGTAAGTACAATGCCTAGTTGTGCATGGTCTAGGTTTCGGGTCTCTAGGTTAAATGTCAAGGTCACAGGGGCTTGAGATGGTAAAATTGTGTGGACGCTAAATCTCCAAAACCCTAGGTCAGAATAAAAATGTTCAACAGGGGAAATCTTTGCGTTTCTAAACCTGTTAAGTGTATATGTAATAGTGTTTTTTTTCGCCACAAATGTATATCGCCTATTCTAAACGAATGTAGATCTATACATATTTAATTTATTCCAGAACTTTCGATTGATTTTCAGTATAAATTGCAGATAAGGGAAAAAAAGTTGGCTGAAATATTAATGTTTTAAGATTGGTCTTCAAGTTAAATGTTTCGACTCTTGGAAAATCATTGTTAAAGAAAGCTTCAAAATAATTGTTAAAATAGAATTTTAAGTTGTTTCATTTCACCGTAAAAGGTATGTATATATTGATATTGATCATCTTCTTTGTGATTAATTATTATACAAGGGAAAGGTTACATGATGGAAAACAAGATAATCTCAGACCTCTCAGACTCAAGTTAAAACAGAAATTTATTTAAAATGCCGTAGAAAAGAGATAAAGCTAAACAACTTAGCACATTACTTTTTTACTAAGTTTTTTTCTTGCATATCGGTCTGGCATTTTAGGTAAGTATATTTATTTATCCTACATGTAATACATGTACAAAAACATCACACAGAATTATTACACTCATGATCATGATATATGGATCGAATTGAAAACTAAACTAATAGCTTATTGAAATCTTTCCATTGCATATTGAATGTCAGTACAAGACATGCCGTTACCAACTTTTTTTAATTTGTAAATACTAGGATTTAAATATGTTCATTCTGCTTGTTACAAAATGTATAAGAGGAAAAAAGATAGGTAAACATGACATTAGGGGAAGAAAATGCTTTCTCACCTATGAGATACATACTTCCGCGCATTTACCGGTGATACCTTATCTATCATCGCTTATCTCTCATCGCTGCCGGACTATTTTAACTGGCAGGTCCGCTCGGTACGAATATCCCTATCCTAGCTCATCAATTGTTAATAAAAGAAGACAAACTTCAATTTCACAACGCGTTTCGACATTATTATTATTATTTTATCACATGCGTTCGACGCCGCGTCGAAACCGACGCGAATAATCGTGATTATCTTTGATACTGCTTAGCGACAGCGTCATTCTGCAGATCAAAAACGCATGCACAAGATATAACAGACAGGACAGACAGGACAGACAGAACATAGAATTTATGGAAATTAGAATATATGGAAATCGTTACGTTGACGCAAGTAATTTTCAGTTTTGAAACAGCATGTATAGTAGTAAAGCGAACTGCAACAGGCAGACCGTCATAAACAATGGAAATCTTTTGTAACGCTGTCAAAGAAAATGAATGTTTGGACTTTACAAACGAAGAGATTAAGGATATTTCTAGAGCAGTAGATGCCTTAATAACCCGATTTCTTCGTAACATTTGTGAAGACGGCGAAGAACTTCAAGTCGATCGTGTGTTGCAATGTGGCAGTATGGTAGAAAAGACAAAACTGCTGAGAAGGCAAAGCACGGAAAACGTGGGATTAGAGTTCGACTATCTAGCTGTTATAAAACGATGGCCAGGTATTGGACAAGTTTATTATAAGCATATGTTTGAAGGTTATATGGCGATAGAGTATAATGTAGCAAATTCCGAATCAGACCATGGCGAAAAAGATAGCCTAAGTAACGAAGCTGGGGTTATATTTTGGCGAAAACTTATACAGGCTTTAGCCAAACGTTGCGAACGTAACCTTTGTATTCGAAATGCCAACTTACACGGAAATAGTGGAAATGAAAGCCATTCGAAAGGTTGTTGTGCCTGTACGGTTTATCTGAAGAGTGGCAATTTGAGGTTATTAGGTAATACGTGGGATCCTCAGTTAGAATTTTTATGGACTCCGAAGTCTCGACCACAGACAAGCGATGACAAATCTGTTTTTGGACCAGACTTTTTTGACTCAAAGAAAAGAAAGTGTGTGATCTTGACAAACCCGCTGATCGGTGACAGTTTTAAAATTCTCGTGGATATACATCCGGTATTTGAACTTGATCAATCAAAAATAGTAAATACCGACAACGAAATCCTTACCAACGAATTTTTGGGTAACCAAGAGAAACTGTTCTTGTTTCCAAAATGCAACAGTCGTCATGTACAACTGCCTGAACACCGGTATTCATGTTGGAGACTCTCGACTGTTCAACAAGAACTTGCATTAATTGGAGCAACCTCGAAGGATCATTTACTAGCATACATGGCTTGTAAATTTCTCATTGTGACAATATATAACTGCCTGCAAATGATCCACGCTACAACAATACAGTCAAGTCCATACATGCTAAAGACGATTTTTCTACGTCACATTTCTATGTGCAATGAATACGAGAAAAGTGTAGAGCAGTGTGTCTTGGAGATGCTCTTAGACATATCAAAATGCTTTCTGAATGAGTGCGTTCCCCATTTTTACCTCCATTTTAACCTAATCGAACACGATGTGCGAATGCAACCCTGGGTGATGAAGTCTATAGGTGAAATGTTTAGAAGTATGACTGAGCTGTTTATGAAACCAAATCTTCATAAAGATATGGCGGACATCTTTAAAGACTGCATATCATTTTATCTTATTATTTGGGGAACCGATACAAAAGCACGTCAGAAAGCATACGCTGAAATTCCAACTCCAAGGTCGGATTCGAAAATGCTTAGAAAAGCATTGATAAGAAATATGATGGACAACATAGGAAAAAATCTTGAATCATTTATAACAAGTCGTGAACAAACATCCGCGGAAAATGCGCTGAAAAGCAACGTGATTGAGAATGTAGACTTACAACTCTTAACCACGGACAGGTTCGAAATGACGCCGTTTGGAAACAAACTTTCGGAATGGTTATGGGATATATATGTCAGAAGGAATTATAGAAAGAGGGTGTATACAATTCCTGTTAAAGCACAAAATTAGTCATGGTGAAAAGATAAGAAATAAATAATGATAAATGTCATTCAATAAATAAAGATATGTGTCAACATTTTATTGCAAGCGGAAGTGAGTTTATATATCCACATTTCATAGAGCAAAGCACTCAAAGTGCTGACAGTAAGTGGCTGTTTTTATGCCTCCGAAGGGTGGCATATCAAAATCGCACCGTCTGTCCGCCCGTTCGTCCGTATGTCCGTCTGTGCGTCCGCCCTTACCAATTCGTGTCTGGGCTGTAACTTTGTCATGCATGGAAGGATTTTAAAATAACTTGGCATGAATGTCTAGCACATCAAGACGACGTGTCGCGTTTGAAGGTAATGGAATCCTCTACATATGCACACGTTTGTGTCCGAACTGTAACTTTGTCATGCATTGAAAAATGTTAAAATTACTTGGTACACATGTCAAGCACATCAAGACAACGTGTCATGTGCAAGTCCCACGTCCCTACCTCAAGGCCAAGGTCACACTTAGAGTTTGAAGGTAATGTAATCGTCTATTCATGCACACATTCGTGTCCGGACTGTGTGATGCATTGAAGGATTTTTAAATAACTTGGCATAAATGTCTAGCACATCAAGACGATTTGTTGCGTGTACGACCCCCCCCCCCCCCACGCCCCTACCTCAAAGGTCAAGGTCAGACTCACACTCGGAGTTTGATGGTAATGGAATCCTGTATATATACATTCGTATCCGGACTATAACTTTGTTATGCATTGATTGAAAACTAACTTGGCACAAATGTTCAGCACATCAAGCCGAAGTGTCGCATGCAAGACCCACGTCCCTACCTCAAAGGTCAAAGTCACACTTAGTGTTTATCTAGGTAATGGAATCCTATCTACATTGATTGATTTCAAAATTACTTGGCACAAATGTTCATGTGTTGTGTGCAAGAACCATGTCCCTACCTCAAAGGTCAAGGTCACACTTAGTGTTTAAAAGTAATACTGTATGCATGGTAGCTCTGGCATGCATGGAACAATTTTAAAATTACATAGCACAATTATTGAGCACATGGAGAGATCATAGACTGAAACACCTCTTTCGGGGGCATTCGTCACTTGTGAGGGACAGCTCTTGTTTTTAGTATATGAGTACGGCCGAAGTCAGATTTTTTTCTGCAAACACGCTTGCCTATTTAGCCGTTTTATACTACTCAAAATTTGAGGCCACTGTTTTGTCCGAAGTAATATCATCAATAAGATGTGCAGGGACATAAAATAAAGCCAAAATAATGTTTATAGTGTTGGCGTTATTGCCATATAAGGGAATTATTGGTTTGTACACGTATGGCGACACATGAAGCGCGGGGACTTCTTAAACCTTGAAAATCACGATTTTGACGGCATGTATACTGAGTGTACATGTCGGAATTTCTGTGTTCTTGGGAGGAAATGTTGCACATTTATATGGTGATGGCTGTTCTTGGTGTACAACACATGCACAAGACCGATATATTGTTGTTCAGGCCCGGCGCAATGATTTCAGAACGCTACTTCCTTACAAAACGGCTTGCAGAATGCAACACATGTACATGTATCTACCCAAACGATAAGGAATAGAGTGCATGAGGCTGTTATGAATGCCAGACGTTCTGCCATTCATGTTCTTTTGACTAATAACCACGTCCCGTGACCATGTGCAAGGGAGACCCCGCAAAGATCATAAACTGATCAGTGTGTTATCCCAAACAATACTAGTTACAGATTACAAAAGTAGCCCTTATCAAATTTTGAGTAGTATATTTACTATGACCCTCAAAGAACACACACTGCTGAAGGGTTCTTTAGCATGTATGTATGTATTCAAAATTTATATATTTTATCAAATCTGTGAAAGGAATCATTGTTTTCTGTAAGCTACTATCTAATGCTGTAGCGAAGCATTTCTCTGAAAATTTAACACATTTTTTAGAAATATAATTAATATTCAAATATTAATGGTAGAGGAGGGATTGTTTTTGATATTTCTTCTAAATATACCAGTTCGAAACGCCCTTTTCCTCAAATATCACATCATCCGTATGTAATATAATTATGGACCGTGAATACCAGAAACAGTGGAGTTTTACCATTTCTATGTGATCTGATCTGATCGTTGCAGGTGCTATACGTGCGTACGTCGATATGTCGAGACCATTTGCTGATAATACGCTGGATTCCGCCTGGCTATATGAAATGAACCTTTTGCTGGAAAGATTCTGGGGGTATTTGCTTCGTGTATTTCAGAGTTCCCATTACAAAAGCAAAAACAAGTTTTCGCCAATTCTTTATCAACAAAGTACAATTCTGTATAGAATTGAAGTATGTATCCGTACAGTATTTAATTAGATAAACACTAAACAAATATGATTTTATTCAATGATTTGGTATTCTAATGCCTTTCATCACATTCACTTCGATATACCATATAATTATACTGCCAGAGATAATGGTTTTGACAGAGCTAAAATTTCACAACAGACTGTGGCTCTAGTATCATTTTTGTCACGCGTAAGGTACTCCAGTCCATACACCTAAAACATTTTCAGCACTATTTGGAGGTATTTAGATTACAATAATTTCCGCAGTTGAGATGAATATATGGGAACGATGAAGAAATTATAATTCTATGTTTACTTATTGTTTGCCCGATAGTTGTTAGAGCCAATTTAGAATATTTTTTGTTCAGTAAAAATATTAAGTATATTAACACTTTTTAATTTTATTTGAAGAAATGGTAATGATGGTGTTAATTCGGATAGAACCTAGACATTCTAATCACTACGGAGGCCGACTCAATAAAAAAGAACTGACTGTGGTCTGAACTCACTATCGTGAAATTGTAAATTTTAAGTGCAACCGGTGAAGCTGAAGCTATGGTGGCAATTACTCCGGAATCGTGTCTAATTATATCTTAGCTTGAAGATTTACGCAGCAAAGTCACGGAGTGTTGTATTACATGTACACTTAAAACCGTAAAATCTTCACTCACTATAGATTATATTTCGATTCACAAACTACTTTTTCTTTAGATATAACATTTTTCTCTTTGAAAACTCAATATAGACCAGTCGTGGTTGAAAATGTGAACTTATTTGTTTGACGGTACCTCAGATGGTACATAAAAAAGCATGCAACGGCCCTCAATATGTATATCACCACTGAAAAAAGTAGTTCCGGCAGTTTGCATATTGATGTTGCAACACAAGTATGGCATGACATACTTTGAAATTTTATTTTTCGACATATTTGATGCTTACCAACCGAAAACTATTTAAAGTATATTTGACTTGCAAAAAGTCAACATTTAAAAGGAAGATCCATAATGGATTTGTTTGCATTTCAATGTAAGAGATCATGCTTGATTTTGCTAACTGAATTACTTTAGCTATGGTACATTTTCCAATTTATTTAGAAAAGCGGATAATCCAGCAGCTATATAGCTTTATATACTTTGTATTTATATCTTCTTTTTAACTTATTGGATCCGTTAGCCAAAACACTAATGTAATGAGATAATATTAACGCAAACTTTCAGAGCAAGTTACAAAGATCACAGTTAAAGTCTGTTTCAATAAAATAGTAATATCTGTCGAAAGTAATTTCAACTGTCATCCATGAATAATTATTTTCTATCGAAAAGTGATTTTCAACTGTCATCCATGAATAATCAGTTCCAATGTAATAAAATGATTTTGAAATGTTCAAGACAACATATTAATTTTAGATTCAATATCCTCAGCATTAACCTCAAGCAATATGGCAACAATATTATACAGCTGCAATTCGTATACATATTCCAATATATGTGCACTTATGTCACATGATCTTCACGTAGGCTTCACTATGCAAATCCGTAATACTGTTGCGCATACCTATGTCATGTAGCATAATTGCTATAATTGACTGCTACGCATCCAGCATTTCCACTGGTATTTATCCTGCTGCGCTATGTAATTTGGAGTTACTTGGAAACGAACTAACGAAGTAACTTGTCTGCACTTTTATACTTTACAAAAATAAATTTGATGTGTATTTGCTAAAACAAATCAGACCTTTGACTGACATCTCAGGAATTTTTTATAAACATCGGTCGATTTGTTCAAATGTATCATTTCCGGAATTCGGGAACTTCTTATAAAATAGACAAATCTAAAGGTGCCTAAATGGAGATATAGTACAAAATGGAAATTTTCCGAATCGGACATGGTGAAATAGATAGCCTAAATGTATCACTTATCCGCAATGCAGCAAATTGATCGTTCAAAAATAGATCATAAGCCAAGAGCACGACTAAACATAGGACGTTTAGTACAAAACGTGGATTAGAGTTTGTCTACTTAGCTGTAAAAGAAAACGAATGTTTGGACTTGGGAAAATTCTGTATAGACATACATGTACAGGTTCCATGGAGATACAGTACAGTGTGATAGATTCCGAATCGGACGATGGTGAAAAAGATAGCCTAAGTAATGAAGCTAGGGGTATATTTCGATTAAAATTGTTAAAGGCTGTAGCGAAACGTTGCGAACGTAACCTTTGTATTCAAAATGCCATATTAACCGATAAATGCTATTCTAAAGGTTGTCGAGCCTGTTCAGTTCACTTAAGGAATGGCAACTTGAGGTTTTTAAGTATAGTGCACAATCCACATTTAGAACTTTTATGGACTCCTAAGTTTCGAGTACAGAAGAATGAAGAAAAATCTATTTTTGGGCCAGACTTTTTTGACTCGGAAGGAAAAAGATGTGTGCTCTTGTCAAACCCATTGATGGGTGAAAAAACTAAAATCCTCGTGGATATACATCCAGTATTTGAACTTGATGCGTCCAAAATAGAAAATATCGATTACAAAATACTTACAACAGAAGTTTTGTGTAATCAAGAAAAACTGTACCTGTTTCCGAAATGTAAGAGGGATTGCGAAGATCTGCAGAAACATTTATGTTGGAGAATCTCGACTATTAATCTAGAACTTACATCGATAGAGAAAACTTCAAAAGAGCATTTACTTGCATATATGGCTCTTAAGTTTCTTACGGTGACAATATTAAACTGCCTACAGATGATCCATACCACACTTGTAAAATCAAGTCCGTACATGGTAAAAACGATATTCCTACGACATGTTTCTGGATGCAGTAAATCTAGACAGAGGTAGAACATTGTGTCATTGATATGATCTTAGATTTATCAAAAAAATTTGAAAACCAGTGTATTCCTCATTTTTACCTCAATTTTAATTTAATCGAACACGATTGGAAAAATCTTCCCAGCTGGATCATATCTATAGGTGAAATGTATAAAAATATGGCTGAGCTATTGATGGAATCGAATATTCATAAAGATTTGGCGGATATCTTTAAAGATTGTATTTCATTCTATCTTATTATGTGGGGTACCGAGTTAAAAGCACGTCAGAAAACATGGGCTGAAGTTCCGAGGACTAATATAAAATTGTTTAATGAGGCAGTGGATATGAATTTGATGGATAACATAGGAAAGAATCTTCAGGAATTTGTAAAACGTCGTAAAATTAAATCCGCCGAAGATGAGTTGAAAAGCATCGCGATGGAGCATGTAGACTTACAACTTTTGACCACAGACAGATTCAAAATGACACCTTTCGGAAACAAGCTTAAAGAATGGTTAAATGATTTATACAAGAAAAAGAATTATACAGAGTTAGCTTTCACATTAAATATTCAGCAGATTTTCGGACAAACATGATAAAAGAGGAAATTGCAATACCATTTATGGGGTTGTTTGACATGTAATCTAAAAGTCATTGAATTTAGCCTTTTATACTGGTTTTGTGGTGAGTGATAAAGTTTCATTCCTAGACACGTGTATATATACAGACTAGCATAATACACGTGCAGTCGGACACCAGGTCTGACAGTAAAAGCATCTAAAGCTCTTTCACATCAGTGACAGAACATACATTCTGGCTTACGTACACGAAGCAGCAACAGAAGATCCTGAAGCATATAAAAAGATAAACATGCCTTTGGAAACACCAAGAGAGATCACGCTGCCATTTATTTCTACTATATAGGACCGTGAATTAATTTTCAGAAGCGAAATAAAGTAAATATAAAAATGGAGTGAATTCGTGTTCTTAATAATGTAAAGTTGAAAAACGCCAATTTAAGGAGTCAAATGTTTACAAAGAAGTTAACAATCAAACGAAATTTACTATGTAAATGTCAAAGAAATTCACCAAAAGTATTTTATGTTTGCATATTATGGCGATTGGCATTCTGCCTAATACATATTATTTCGTTTACAGTAAATTTGTACTTTACATGATTTTCGTCAATAACCATTTCTTGTTTCCTTTGTCTACACTGATTAACCAATGAGAATAGGCTTTACTTAACTCAACCAATCATGTAACTTCTTTCAGTTATCACCATTCTCATTACTGCAAGAAATACGTAACAAGTTAATTTGAAGAAATAAAAGAATTGAATTAAATTGAATTGCTAATTTTCGAAAAGATCCCGCCACCTCCCCTTTAGTTGTCTCAACCAGGGCAACAATGCCTGAAATCTACATTTTTTTAATTGATGATTTACATATTGTTGCATTACCTTAGTTCTTTTTAAAGACTTTAGAACGTTTTTTAACATTTGTTTTGACACAAAGTAACCGTCCTTTTACACCATGATAACATTTGTATTTTAAATATTTTTTTTATCTTTTAGTATTTGTATTTCTATGGCGGTTTTCATTGCTACCCAGATTTGAAAATAATTAAGTTATTCATGTACTTTATGTATAATTTTATCTTGTTATCTTCTTAACATGACATTTAATAAATAGATGCCCATTTACAAACTCCAGACTATGTTTGTGATTATTTTCAAACAAAGCTCCAGCAACAGTTGTTATTTCATATCTATCCATGCTCATGAAGCCATAATAAGAGATTAACTGTAATAAGTACATACCAATCAAATTTAAAAAATAACTAAGGAACTTTTAAGACAAAGTGTGATATTTGATTGAAGAAATCACTACTGACATACCAATACACAGTCACTGCCAATGCTCCTAAACTTTTAAAATTTTAGAGAACCCAAAATTTGAGAAATAAATTCTCATCAGCTTATCATTATGACAGCAGTGATTTCTGAAGATACCTCAAGTCTATTACTGTGGATATTAACATGCTTATAATGGTGTTGTATTATGTATTTATTCTTTCTGAAAGTATGAACAGAGACAAGCGTAGAATATTTAATATTTACTGTAAGACTAACTCGATTGTAAGCCAAGGGAAGTAACTACCACAGTCTTGCTGTTGCAAGTCCTCCATTTCAGAAATTCAAATTATTACATATATTAATTATCGGGCTGACTTTTAACATTAAAAAACTTGTTACATATATTTAACAACTTAAAAATTCAACCATGGATTTGACGGGCTATTTTACCGTAATTGCAATTTGGAAAATTTAAGAACACCATGTTTTTTTGCCATTCCTTGGTTTTATACTACAAGTTCAGTACAAAATTCAAGCTTGATTCGATCAAAACATTATTTCGTAATGCCAAAAATAGCATTTTTCTTACTCAATATCTATTACTTATTTGAAAGATTGTAGTTTTTAAGTTGTTAAATATTAAACAATGCTTTATACACATTGTGCAGAATGTGAAGTAGTGACGTTTTCTTGGGTATTAAGAAAAAAGTTATCTAAGCTGGCTTCAAATAAGTAACTACCCTGAACCTAAACCTTATATCTAAAGGTTTATGGCATATGACATAAGAGCAACAGCTAACTGGATCTTTCTTCCCAGCTGTTGGCATACGCTTAACTAAATAAGTACAGTCTTAATGATATTAGCTACATGTTTGATCAAGAAAGTCATATTCAGCTGCATATTTCCAAATTTCTCTCACTGAGACACTTTTCGACTCCACAGAGAACGGAATATTAGTCCTCATATGGGTTTGGATTTACATTTTTCTGGCCTTTGGTAATAATGCTCATCCCTATAACTCAAGAAACTAAAGTGTATATGAATAACATAGCCTGCAATTTTCGGTCCAGCTTTGAATACTGTATCATTTGGTCCAGTTTTTGCCTCATTTTTCTCTATGAGTTCTTTTATACCCTTTAATTTTCTTTCACCTGAAAGAATGCTAGACACGTATGTCGACACAATCAGACAATGGCGGGTAAGTGTCCTTCGATGAATGTCTATCAAACGTTTCTGAAACTGGGACAAAAATGAAATAAAATTAAACGAAACATTCATAGTTCAACGGTATCAATTTGGGCTCTGTCATAAGAAAACCGAGCATATTCAAGAAGTATTTGTGATGGCTAATGGATATGGTTCCAAATATATTCTCCAGCGCTGCATTTGAAGTAGGAGAACGCAATTCACTCATGACCTTGACTTTATCCAGACACAGATACTTGATACGTTTACACACTAATTAACCTCAGACATACTACCTTGAAATTTCTTTTTATAGCAGTGTACAGTCGACTCTCGTTATCTCGACTTCGTTTACCTCGATTTTTCAATATCTCGAGTAGATTTTCTCGGTCCCGATTTTTTCCCTTTTTATTCTATATAAATCAACTACGGATATCTCGATTTGTTTATCTCGATTTTTTCGATATCTCGACTAAATTTTTGATCCCCAACTGTGAAATTTC
Source organism: Saxidomus purpurata (assembly GCA_022818135.1). Lineage (NCBI taxonomy): Eukaryota > Metazoa > Mollusca > Bivalvia > Venerida > Veneridae > Saxidomus > Saxidomus purpurata. The sequence goes on along the minus strand of JAFMSR010000001.1, from coordinate 40,355,531 downwards.
CTCTATTTTGACATCCGATATTTCAAGCTGCCAAACAAAGCTGCACGCAATTGTATTCGCACAATTCACGGTCGTCTGCTGTTAGAGGTGCGAAAACACCACGCGCGGCTATTCACTATTATTAATTGTTTGTTTGCGGCGTAAGCTGTGTAATATGCGGAATGGGTAATTTGTATTGAATTGTGTCAAAAGTGAGTAAATTTATTTGCATTTATAAACAGCAAGACTTGAAGATTCTGTCAATTATACATCGTGTCTTCGATAAGTACACATTAGACAGATTACATCTCGATATTGAAAAAAACGGAAGAGTCATGTCGGAGTGCGGAAGTCATGAAGTTGTCCGAGAGCCAGTCAAGCAATCCAGAGAATATATTCAAATAAAAAAGATGAAAAAAACTCCGTTTGTTTGTTTTACATGTATCAGATGAATTGAACATTTAGTTTTTTTAAACCTACGAGTTAGTTTCACAACCTGTGTATTGCACAGAACACAAGATGGTAGAAAGAAGCAAACGTATTTCTATCAACAATAATATTCCTTACCCCACCTATCGAGCATATTTGATCCAACTTTGGTTATCTCGATTTTCCGATATCTCGACTTTTCTTGGTCCCAAAGAAGTCGAGATAACGAGAGTCGACTGTATACCATTCTGTGATGCTCTAGACCATATACGGGACGCGCAAATATTTGCCCTCTATATCTGTACTCTATAAAAATGAACATGGTTAAAGGAGCAACATTAATCAACATACCAATATAATAACATAAGACATAGTTTCGTGGGAAAACTTTGCATTGGTCCGTTTGGGTAGAACATTATCTAATGTTTTCATACGCTAATGATGTCTTGTTAAAGTTTGTGAAATAGGTAATCGAATATTTTCAAGAGGGTTATCCTATATTATTGAATACTTTCAACAGCGCCACTTATCTTTTTTCGGGTAAACAAAATAAACAGTATCCTATATGCTAAATAAACGTCTAATAATGGAGCCGCTTTGAAATGCGTTTAATCAAGATATAATGTGTCAAGGACCTTTAACTTCTGATTTATTAAGTTAAGTCAGAATAATCTGAGATCGATTGTATATCAAAACAGAAAAAGGAAGTAAAACTTTTACTAATATATCAAATGTATCAAGGTAACAAGTAGTTTGTGAGGCAGCTATTCCGTTTGAAGGTGATATTAGTTCACCTGAGCACATGTACTTAGTTGTAATTTAGACGGACATCAACTAATCATAACTTAAAGTTTATGCTGGCAGCTATGCTGGGACTTTTCGACAAGAATTAACATGGACATGATTTAAGCATTCTGAATCATTATCTGTAATTTGCAATGTACGTAGATCTTTACAAATTTTTTTGCAAGCTTTATGCTGATCAGACGACGTTGTACTTTTCGTCTGCTTAGCTGTTTGAAAATGTATATTATGTTATTTGGTTTCTGAAGTGGTATATGGGGATATATTACCCGCCTAGACTTATATTACCCGAGCCGTTAGGCGAGGGTAATAATAATAATAATAACTATTATTATTCTTCTTCTTATTATTATTATTATTATTATATCTTTATTTTCCGAAGGTAACACATTAAGACAACAACTTATATACTATGCGACCTTCATAACATCAAAGAAAACTTGGCAATTCACATTCATGCAAAACAAACAGAATCTTGAAAAACTAAAAATTACATTTTACTGATTCAAGTGGAAAAATAAATATATTGATACGTGACAGACACACATACATGCATATCAAACTAGAGAATATGTATTACATTGTAAAGCAACTACTATATGCACTAAACATCAAATATACCAGTGAAAATTAATTAATTAACTAGTGTGTGCAGTATAATTAACAAACATCAAGTTCATGTACATGATGTACCTAGCAAAACAATGTTGTAAGTAAGAGACATTCAGCATTTATAAATTTGACTGTACCGATAGAAGATGTTTTTTATAATTATATTCGAAAACATTCAGGGATTTTGCTTTACGTATCGTATCAGGAATAGAGTTCCACACCCGCATGCTAAAGTATTGAAAAGACTGTTTCATATGAGTATTAAATGAGATTTGTAAAACATTTTGTCTTGAAGAGGATCGCAACATGTATCTGTTATTATTCGCAAGAGGTGTCAAATCATTAATATATTCAGGGACATCATTATGGAATGATTTGTATGTCATTACTCCTGCATGATAAAAACAGCGATTTTCAAACGTGAGCCACTGAAGGGTTTTAAAGAGATCTGCAGATGGTGTTCTGACTGGTTTACATAATATTACCTTCGCTGCTCGCTTCTGGAGATTTGTAATTTTTGAGATGTGCGATTGTTTATTTTTACCCCAAATAACATAGATAACATAGGGTAATATTAAGTCGAGGCGGGTAATATATCCCCATATATCACGTCAAAAAACAAATAACAATTTTATTACCCTTCCCTTTCTTAAATATTGAAAGATTCCGTTTATATTTTATTTATTTAACGGCTGAACGTAAGCAGACCTTCAAATCCCCTTATGATACCTCAACAGTAACGGGATAATGTCAAGTGTATATTACCGGCTTGCCCGTAAATATCAATATCTATTTACGGATCGTTGACCAATCAGAAGACCGCAAATTTCATGGAAGGGTAATAAATTCTTATAGACATTGTACACAAACAGGTTAAATTGGTGGATTTGTGATATATGTTACCTTGTTCTCATCATTCACAATCAAGTTAGACAATAACGTTCATCTTTTCATTCAACTATGGTATGATTAAATATCATGCAAGTCAATACCGTATGCCATTTTAAATTGCATGGGCAGGTAGAGCAAAATGCAAACAATACTATCTGCATAACCATGTGCAATTCTTAAGTACTGCAGTGCATTCAACAGATCAATTTCAGAGTCTAAATGAGTCAACAATGTAGAGAAGTATAATTATAAACAACTGCATTCATTGTTCAAGTAAGTATTGAACTGCTGTGAATGAACATTCTTGTGCTCTTCATTGCCACTTTGTGTCAAAAATCTTTATAACATCTGCAAATTTGTTTTCACCAGAAGCACATAGAAGGTACAGCTTTTCACTTTTACTACAGTATCTCAGAGCATGGGGTTTCCAAATATCAGAGTTTGACACACCTGAAATTTCGCACATATTGCTTTTTGTTGACATCAAAGCAAGTTTGTTGCTTCCGTGAAAGCATACTATGAACGTGCCGTCAGCCAATTCCTGTATATCTCTTGGACCATAACACCCGTCTTCTCTGTAGACACTCGTTACTTTTCCTTCCCAATCCATCTGTGTGACTGTATGTTTGCCATCAGTAACATTAATATTTCTCCCATCGTTACTAACTGCAATATTCTTTGGATGATATAACGATCCGTTTGCATCTAACTCTGCCAAGATGGTACCACATAGGTCTAGAATCATCACCTTTCCAGGGTACCATTTACAGGAGACCACGAACTTATCTTGACAATGAGCGATTCCATAATACTGTTCATTCGTTTCCAAATAACGATCTGCAGAAAGATGCGCATGTTCTAGAGACAGAATCTGAATTCCTTTTCTAACAGTAACAGCATAGTGATTTTTAGGCATACTTGTAATGTCATGTGGTTCAGAAGGCAGTTCCAATTCGGAAATTTTCTCATTTCGTCCTAATTCCACTAGCACAACGAAGTGATTCTGGCAATCAGATCCAATAGCAATTAGCTTATCTGTAGATGCTACATCAATCCCGTCTATAAAAGATGTCGTTTTCCCGATTAACTCTTTAACGGATATAGTGATTTTGCATTGAAGCGTTAAGATTCTTTTATTGTCCGTTGAAATTAGTTTTCCTTTCAGCTGATCAAGAAAGTCTTCATCACGAGTCATCGTCATAGAAGGCATTTCATAAGAATACCAAACTTCGTTCCCTCTAGAAAATAAGTTCTTTATGCGGTCACGAGTTTGTTTCATTTCAAGAAAGAGATTGTTAAAATGTTTTTGTTCTACAAGCTTACTAATAGACGATTCAATTTGGTCAACTTCTTCCAGGATTTCTCCGCTTACTGTGTACATCTTTTGAATTCCGTTTTTGTCTCTATTCATGTAATGCTCGGCTTTATTCTGCATTTCATCCAGATTGTTGTTTATTTTTTCTCGGATTTCAATGATCTCTTCCGAGATGATTCCAAGATTAAGCTCTGAACCCCTCATTACATCTGAAGCATGTTTTCGAGTAGATCGACATTTTTCTCTTAGATCATTTAGTTCTGAAACTTGCTTTTGATAATCTCCACTTCCTGTGATATTTTTGGCAACATCAGGAACATGAACTAATTCACAAAGTCTGTGATCCATCATGCAAACACTACATGTGGCTACAATGTGGTCGTTGCAGAAAAACTTCATCCTCTCGTTCACATGCTTTTGGCAAAAGTCAAGCACATCACATGGAGTAAACGAGTTGAGGTCTTGGATTTTCGGCATTGCGTCATTTTCAAGGAGTACATGGTGTCGACAAGGTAATGGTTTCTTGTGGTTTGTGTAGCAAGATTCACAAAGGTGTTCTACACAGTTGTTACAAAACCCGTAAGCAGATTGCAAACTGTTATCACCCCTATAGCACGGGTGGCAAAACAGCTGGGGTCCACCAGCCGCCAATTTTCCAGAAACTTCCATTCGTACAAGCTGCTTGAATACACTTGTAAAATATTTCAGTTTAAAACATTAATCTTTTACATGTTCGCTGCATCAAATATACATGTGAATAGGTACTATCATAAATACATTAACAGCCTAGGTAAACAAATGTAAACAAAGAGGACAATATCCGATTTTTTTTCATGCAGCTGCATGTCTATCTACTTTCTCTTTAAAATATATGTTTCAAATATTTTATAAACTCACTCATTTATAAAAACTCCTCTTTAATTCAAGTTTGGAATAATTTTTGTTTTGATTTTTTGTACAGAAATATGAAGTAATTATCAGATTAAGTCCCAGTGTTTGTCCTTAACTGAAGAAATATCTCGCGCCTATAAAAGAAATATTAATTTACAAGTTAAGGATATTTGTATTATTAAAGACTTGTAGTCTATTTTTATCGATAAATCACAAATCACGTTATCATTTCATGAGTTTTAAGTATCCTGTAAGATTCACGCTGTAGTAAATTACAGCAACAATCATTGTCCTGTTCGACTGAAGTCGTTTCAAATTTAAATTTAAACATGCGTGCTATTATTTAGATTGACTCATGACCTTTGTTACATGAAACAAAGGTAATTAACAGCTACCAACAGCAATTCAAAATTTGCACAAATGATGAATTACAAAAAATTTACAATTTTTTGCCAAGATTTTTTGAATCCTGCTTATTTGGCCCTATTGGATTCATGAGAAACATTACTGGGAGATCTGGTCAATGTTTCTTACAAGGAGATTATAACTAAGGAAAACATTTTTAAAACCTCTGCAACCGTTCAGAGCTAATACTGTCCACGATTTTCGATGCTTTCTTTTCCCATCTTGTGGATATAAACAGAGCGTTTGATCCGCCACTTCCTTGCTTCTGTATTGACAGCAAAATACTTTTCGGTTTCTGTTTAAATCCGGACACATAAATGCTCTGTAATTTTTACTCAATTTTGCATACTAGTACTCGTTTGTAAGCATTTCATGATGGCCGTGGGCTCTTTTTCACTATTTTCCGCGTATAACCGTATTATATGAAAAATGAATGAGCCATAGCTGAACCAAAAATCGAGACAAAAACATTTGTTGTGATCATAATTTTATAAAAAGCGTACGTTTTGTTTTAGATCTTCACTTTCTAAAAGACTTAAGCCCAACTCATTTTGAAAGGCGTTTTCATTTAAAAATGTTATTGCGCTCCTGGTAACTCCATCTATATATGTTTAGCCCCTATCCTAGATCTTAATTTGGCAGTCACAATTATATTATCCACGTACCAGTAAAAAGAAAAACAATACTCAGTTAATTTTTTTTTTAATTTGACAGATGTTATCTTTCCGACCAGTAACTGCAGACATGCTAATTTTGGTGAATATTAATCTGCTAGACTCGATGTGATGTATAATACATCATCTTTTGTAAAGTCACATGACAGTTTCGTTTGCCAAAATAATGCTTTCATGGGTGAAATCTATCATAATGTGTGCATTTGTGATGAGAAACTTAATGACGTTTTTTAAAAATGCATTATCTGATAGCAATGCCTACTTGTTCAATATCAAGAAATACAGTTTATTTTTCTAAATCAAAATCACGAATAATAAAATCAATATTTATACATGTATCAAGCAGTAAAATTCCATTTTTATAACGAAAATAGAATTATTGAGGTTAAGGATTCAATTTATCTTTTTATATCAAGATACAGCCTAATTGGCAACCTCTCTATGAATAAAAATACAAATTACATATAAACATAATAGATCAGCAAACTTGGGGCATAGCTGGATAAAAGGCAGATATACAGAACTCAAGAAATAAACTTTTTATAATCAATAGAACTATTACAATGATTTTGTATCAATAGTTCTAAATTTCCATATCACTTCTAAGACACTGTTGACACGAATATTTACCTTTTAGTGGAGTTTTGTTTTACAAATGTTTATTTTATTTTATTACACTTTTCATATTTCACACACTGATAGTACCTGTATTTTAATCATATCCCTTTGGTTCTTTTCGTAGCCGGGTATAACTAAAAACCTTTGCCAAGAAAATTTACTGAATTAGTTTTATTCAAAAACTGCTGACATATTGAATGTGCAATGTAGAAAAATATTTTGCCTATTTTAGCCATTTTCCTTTAATACATTTTCTTATCCTGGGTATAATGTAAAAATCATCCAAATTTTACTTGAACTACATCCAAAGCTTATAAGTAAGTAAATGAAGTATAGGGTAATAATTCTAAGGTGTTTTGTCAATTTCAAAAACACTTTTTCGCATGCAAATAAGTGAAAACGATTTGACAAATGTATTGCCAATGTCAAGTGTCCTTCTAGATGAAGATGACATGCCTAAAGAACAGAAGTTATGGTTCTTCAAGTCAGGTGATGAAAACGACTTCTGTCCCCGACATGGAGACGAAAGGATGAAATACTATTGCAATGATCATAATAAGTCGGTTTGCCATATATGCATTACATTAGAACACAGAGTGTGTAAAGTATTACACATTGATGCTGCTACGTGAAAAATATCAAAAGCAGAGGAGCGAACTACATGTAGAGTCCTTTAGGCTAAAATAGATATCTACCCGAAAACATGTAGAAGATTTACTGAAAGAAACCGATGTCAATCATGAAATCATTTTGAAAAAAGTTCGAAAACTTCGCTGAAAAGTAAACAATGCTCTAGACAAAATGGAAAATGATATTATAAACAAAGCAGAAAAATACAAGCAGTCTGAGAACAGTAAACCTGAAAAACTGTCAAACACCTGTGACGAGATAGCTAGCAACATTGACCAGATTTTATCAGACATAAATAAATGCTTCAATTCAAGCTAAGCATCTTAATAAATTATATATCAAAGTGAAGCGTACACATGATGAGCTCCAAAGCTTAATTTTGAACGGAAACGAAGCATGGCAGTCTTACGAAACACCTGGTATAGAAGTTGTTCTAAACCAGGACCTTTTTGACATGTTGTCAAAGAGTGATGCCTGCATAGGAAAGCTCATTCCAAAAGGATGCAAACTACCATCATTGAGTACAACCATAGCGTTAAATCATAGATCAGATATTCCACTAGCTGTTTTAAATTCTTTGAAGCAGGGATGGTACACACTAGGAATAGAGGTTATAACCGAAAACAAGTTGGTTCTCATCGGGACAACTAAAAATAATAGCTATGCTATTCTCACAGATTTGAACAAAATCGTTTCAGAGAAACAAATTCAGCTGGACCCTAAGGAGATAAAACGTATCCGAGAAAATCAAGTTGCTGTTACGGTAGGAAATGGTGTACAGATACTAACAGTAGCCAGATCGGGACTTTTACTTGACGGTCATATTGAAGTGGATGAACAATTCACTGGGATATCATACTATGATGGTTCAATCGTAGTTACCGTTGATGGTTTTCCCAGAAAAGTAATGGTGTTAGAAAGATATTAAAAGCGTTTGATGTGGCTGAAACGTTGTATGAACCCTCATGCGTTGCAGTGAGTAACGATGGATATATAAGGTATAGATGTATGACGCCAAGCATACGGTTACTAAACTGAACTTCGAAGGAAGTATTGTAGGTGTGTATAAGGAAGATGGTTATTACGGACCGACTGACATACAAGAAATGGCAGACGGCTCTTTTATAGTGTCTTTCAAAGGAAGCAACAAACTGGCTAGAATTTCGAGGTCAAGTTCCAGATGCAAGATCATCGGCCTAGCACAAACCAAAATTTGGAACCCATACGCTGTAAGACTGTGTAGAAAAAGCAAGAAACTGTTTGTGTTGTGTGGCTCTAGCGAAGACACGTAAGATGATACCATCAAGGTGTTTGATGTTCACAGCGAAGAACTGCCAGACAGCGTGCTTTGTATGAAGAAGACCAGCAATTTGTGAATATACATTTACAAAGGCAAAAGACGCACAAAATGCACTTTGTGAGCATTATGTTGCAGAAGAAATGCATGTTATAAAACATTACACACGATATACCGTCTGCAACGTAAGGTAATGAACATGGAATGGGTCTATTTTATTAATCTACGAGACATTTGTGATTTTGGAGTTTGAATAAAGATACAACGGCTTAGGTTCAAGCATTAGAATCCAAATCCTTCATGGGCATGACTATGACAGGCAAAACAATGGTCTTTGTGCGTCAGAAGAAAGGCTGTAAATAGCGATGTTGATAGACAATTAACACAAAATGTAAGTTTATCTAGAATTTCATGCTCGGCTATATGTCAGCCATGGTTATGATCTTTAAATCTGGCATCGAAATGGACATGATGTTCATAATCCTCTTTTACATAGAAGTGGTGAAATAGTATCCAGGTTTACTGAAAACGTTTAAATCTATTCTGCATATGAAAATAAATGAAAAACTGAGTGGTTTTAATATCAAGATGAAAAACGTCTTCTCTGCATTATTCTCGATATTCGTCAACAATTTTGCGAACAAAATAAATGAATTTGATCTTTGGCTAAATAATGATAAAATATATGTTGTCATGGTTCTGTATGAAGATACACGATTTTGTTTTCGTTACAAAATCAGACCAACGCCTTCAATCGTTTAAAATAGTATCGTTTCAAAAATTCAAAATCGAAGCAGTTTTAAGATATATAAAAAAATAACAGCATACTTCAATGTGAGGATTTAAACAATACTAAACAGTAGACACTTGTCATAGTACACGTGTTTTGTGATTTCCTAGAGCTCTACTTTGGATTTTATATAGTGACTTCGTAAAGACTGCCACTGGCATAAGTCTAGTTCAAACTGAGAAACGTGTATTCGTGACGGAATATCAGTTAGATAAATAACATTTTAGCAGTACTATTTCAGCCAGTGGTCGTCAGAAAATAGCCTTGTGCTAAGGTTGTATTGTAACCAGATAGCCGACGTTACATCTTGTCTCTTGCCATCAAAATGTCATTTCGATAATACATTTGTTGCAGACATGAATACTGTACTTGATAGAATTATTAAGTATTATCAATTTGGACGCAAGACTTTTAGAATTTATTGAAACTACGTACACTTTTGACTGCATTAAACTTAAAAACTACCTTTCAATGTATTAAAGACGACTCGAAATATCTATATAATAGTTACATGGAAGGTGGAATTCTACCCGTTTCGTGATATGTCCGAGAGTCCGTTTATAAGAAACAATAAGTGTTTTGCATCAGTTTATATACATTTTCTTCTAGTCTAGCGTGCTTGATATATATGACAACTAGAAATGTTTAATATGTGATGGACTTCTTCGAATCATGTTAAGAGACTCGACTATTTGATAAACTAAGGAAGTGTGCAAGGGTAATTTGAGGGGTAAGCATACTTTATGGAAGGTAGTAATCATCAGTTGTTTCTATTTTGGTTTTGTGATACCGTTTCATACAGGGAAGTGTTTCTTTGAATTTGTATGCTAAGAGACATTTTATCGCACACACATTTTTGTATAGTGTTACATTCAAAAGTTGTGTTTGTTAAATCTCTGCGTTGTTCTTTACTTCTTGCAATTCTTGCAATGCAGCCATCATTTTGACTGTAATATCCTGATATTCTTACATATAATCTTCTAATCAATGACAGCAACAATCAGCGTGTAGTATCCGTATGCTTTACTCTTATTCATTTACCGTGTCCAAGCGCGTTGAAGCGGGTAGCAAAAGGGTAGAATAACTGTGGGGGAGACATAATTGTTTTTGGCAGGATTATCTGTCCGTCACAGATTTCGTGTCGCGGTTATCTTCAAAAGTATTTGAGTTACAGTCGTGAAAGTTTACAGGAATGTTAATCAGCAAGTTATGTTTTGGACCGGTAGTTTTTGATGCCGATTCATCAGTATTGGCGGAGTTATGGCCCTTGATTTACTGAAAAATTACGATTTTCAACTTGTGTCGCGCCTAACTCAAAAATGATTTCATGTACAGCCATAAAACGAACAGGAATGATAATCAGCATGAGTAGTTGTACGTCTGGAGCTTTGTTTGCGGAACCATCAAGTAAAGGTTGAGTTATGGCCCTTGACTTAGAGAAAATTGGCAATTTTTAACTTGTATCACATGTATCCCAAAATGTGTTTGAGCTAGAGCCATGCAAATGTACAGGTGAAATGTGAAGTTTTTGGTGATGATTATGTATTGGTATGTTGTGGTGGTATGGTGAGAGACAAAATGTTTTTGTCTAGAACTTAACCTTCCATGCAGTAAATGGTTTAATTTTTACTTTTAGATTTTATTATCGATATTTTTCAACTACGAAAATCGAAAGAAGTTAATGTTATCGCGTATATTATGGAGAATTTGATCAAGCTTAACTTTTTATATCCTGTAGTTAAAAGTCAGTCTTACAGTGGCAATACTTAAAATTTAATATGTGAAAAGAGTTTTAGATGTGTTATGATGGGAAAATATGCGCAAATAAAAGCTCACATGATTATCCACTAAAATCGAAGAACTAGTTCTGAAAGACTGTATGCGCAGTGACATACCTTTAGAGTCCTATAGTAATGCATATAATTTTTGTTCTCCATATCTCCTAGTGTTATCATCGGCAAGATAAGCAATGTATGAATACTGCAAATAGCGGATGTTCTTTCGTGGTCCATTCAAATGTTGGAAACAATGAAATTATATATTGTAATATTCCTTACTTAATAACCGTAATTTCATACAACTTATTTTCACATAGTGCTCAATGTGACGTTTTTTAGGGTAAGTGGATGTCCATCGTCCGTCTGAAGCCGCCTTCATTTTGTTCAAAGAATTCCACTGTGGCTAAAATTGACCTTATCTTGGGGATTTAATGTATTTATAATTCCAACTGTATCCTGACCTGAATCTAACCAATTCCAAACGCAGAACCAACAATTCAACATCGGAAACCGACATCGTACAGACGTACGTACAGAGTTTTGACGTTGGATAGACGCCGTATATCGTGACCAAATCCAACATTAATCCAAATTAATCCATTGTACCGAACTTACACGTCTGTTGGGTATTTTCATCACCCTTGGGAATTTAAACATATCTAAGTAAGACTTCTTACTATTATTACCTAGTGAAGTTAATATCTATAGTTAGGACAGCGTGAATGTCAAACAAGTCGAACTACATATAGATTTTTTTTTAATCTAAGCGACTCAGGTTCGGTTTGTTGAGCAAGCGGGTGCAAAGAAGATAAGTTTAATCAAGACTGTTTAATAAAGCCTCGGATACCGTTATTCCGGTGGGATAACCTTACAAAGTGGGTTAAATACTAGAAATCGGCTGAAGTAAAGGACACCTACCTGCGGCATGTTTCCGTGTCAGCCATCTTGGAATGACTACACCATTTCGGCTACATGACAGTGATACTGTAAAAGATATTTTGCAATGATACTTCTTTGTGGTTTCACTAATCTCAAGTCCGAAGTGTCTGGTTCGAAATATATATATTGTATGCGTTTTCTCAATGCCCGTTTGCGAATTCCTCCTATGTTATATTGTCTGCGTTTTCCGTCTGCGTTTTATACTGTTCCGAAATATCATTGATTGTTGACTTCCTGGATGTTTAAATGAACGATTGTTGGATAACGGCCAAATTTACCAGTGCGGTACGTCTTATCTTTCAATGTGTTTGGTGTAAGGTGTCACTGTTAACAATAGATTTTATTTGAACATAAAGTCTTTATTAAAGAAAATCGTACACTCTATATCCTCGATGGACCAGTTTCAGTGACCCTAAGAATACTTCAGGCAGAATTACCAAATCTGTTGGGGAAGACCTATTATCTTTATGAATTACTATTGTGTTATTAGTCCTTAACTTGTGTGATGTATAAAAAAGTGGAAAATACTCCCAACAAAATTATATTGTGCTGTTTATCATAGACACCCCTGTTTTGCACTACAGATACTCAGCCGGCCCTATTTCAGTGGTTTAGTACCAGAACGGCCCACATCCAGGACGGACCAGTCCAGAACGGCCCACTTTTTGTGTAATAATTTAGATAAAATTTGTACATTAAGATTTGGCGTACAGTAAGATAATTAAAAAAAGTCATTAAAGGGATTTGTCATTGATTACTATGTTTTCAAAGTTTTCGATTATTTAGTTTTGATAGGTGTGATATCTTTGACGGTCATAGATGAAATAAAACAGAAAAAAATATAACTTTTTCTTTAAAATACAAATATTACCGAATTAAATCATTAAATATGTCGTTATTAATACAATCAGTTTGAACTGCCAATTCACAACACTCAATTAAAAAATTAGTAAATGACTTTTGTCGGGGGACACAAGTCGTGGTGGATCAAAGAGTTTTTAGACAAACAACAACAGTTTGAACTCTGTGTTTGGACTTTGTTATTAATGCAATAATTAAAAATTGAAAGGCCGAATTAGTACGGATTGCTATGGAAGATGGGGACTTAGATAGGGTACGCACCAAGAGATACTCCAAACTGGACGAAGTGCTGGGAGAAATACTCGTCTGGTCAAATGAAAACTTCAGTTTTCCTTGTACAATTAGGAGATATGTACAGCGTACGCTGTTGAAATGGACATTGTGTAATGAGGGTGCCTTTAACATTGACAGTTTGGAATCATACAGCGAACTCTGTTGAATAGGACATACGTAGACATCAGTGAATGCAATTTTAACATTTGGGATCGTATACTCATTTTTACTTTTTGTTTCATCTGTTTGTTGCAAATACAATGTTACTCATATTATAATAAAGATAAGTAATACATTTTCTTACTTTTATTTTCACAGACATGCCTACCATTTCGTCCATCAAGTTATAACCGTGAATAAAAAGCGAATATCATGTCCTGCAGATTGTCAGGAATACTCTATAACTATAGACCGTTTCTGAGATGGTTCAGTTCTTCCTATAAAATACTTATGACTGTGAAAACTTATATCATTATATCGACATAACTTTTATTTATTAAACAAAAAGTTGAAATTTTAAAAACGATAACTAACACCATTTACATGAAACTCTAGACAATATCCTTTAATGATTTTTCAATCTTTTTTACTATAATACAATGATACTTAAAAAGTGGGCCATTCTGGACGGGTCCCTTCTGGTACTGGGCCGTTCTGGTAGTGGTCCGTTCTGGAATTCAGCCGTTCTGGACCCGACCTATACCATTTCAGTGACCCCTACTTTATTTGTAAACAAGTGTTATTAGCCGGTAATTGGCATTTGTGCAAAGTTGACTTTCACAAACTGAACCAAAAAATAATAAATATCCAGAGTGAGCCTTGTTTATAATGAGATACAGAGCACATTCATTTTAATGGTTACACCATTTATAAATACTATGAAGCACAAGGGGTGTGGTTCAAAGAGTGGGCAAAAGTATGTTTTTTTATATTTAAAATCTAATGGTATCGAGTTGTATTATGCACCAAGAATCTGTTTACCGTATCTCATAAAAGTTTGAAGGTATTTGCAACCTTATTAAAAAAATATCAGATTTGAAAGTTACAACTTATCAGATCGGCCATTTTTTCATGTAAAAGCTATAAGCAGATCACGTGCTTAAAACTTGTCTTTTATCAAGAAGTTCTTATTGGTCAGTTACATCTGCATACAAACAGGGAGAAAATAAGACAACAGTCATGTGAAGAAAGAAAATTAGTTGAAATTATGTTTTTGACCACAGATCTACATCTCAACTTGAAAGTGTAAAAAAGTATTAAGAAAAATGCCTCAAAAGTAGGGTTACCCTGGAAATATCAACCACATGATTAAACTGTCGCTGTAAGCAACTTTTCTTCCAATCTGAAGAAAGCTTAAATGGTATATTTCACAACCCTGGTGTAAATAGTTATCCAAAATATTGCACTTAGAAATGACTGCATAATTTCAAAGGGTCACCGAAACAGGGCCATCACTGAAACAGGGCCACCTACGATAATTATATTAAAATCAAAGCGCTAAAAAAAACAGTCACATGAACAGGTTGGTTATAATACTATATTTAGTAACGGTAAACGTAACTAAATACAGTAACATAATTGTGAAAAATAGCCTGATTTAACATTGTTAAATATATTGCGGGCATTATTGCATTAAAGTACATTGGCAGTTTTGACTTGCAGTGAACACATTTCACAATGCTCGTTGAAAAAAAACCCTTCACCATTGCATTTTTTGCAAATACGGATTATTTTTGGATCCTTGTTTACACTTCATTTGCAATAAATGCAACAGCAGATTTTCTCTTTACATCAACCAGAATTGAATATTTAAAGAATAATACTCAAAAACAAATAAAAGAATGAAACCACAAATACCTGTTCATAATTTCATAACTGAAATTAGTAACGGTTACTTTATTTAGTTACATTACTAAATATAGCTTTATAACCAACCTGGTTGGTTATAATACTATATTTAGTAACGGTAAACGTAACTAAATACAGTAACATACCGGTAATTGTGAAAAATAGCCTGATTTAACATTGTTAAATATATTGCATTAAAGTACATTGGCAGTTTTGACTTGCAGTGAACACATTTCACAATGCTCGTTGAAAAAAAAACCTTCACCATTGCATTTTTTGCAAATACGGATTATTTTTGGATCCTTGTTTACACTTCATTTGCAATAAATGCAACAGCAGATTTTCTCTTTACATCAACCAGAATTTAATATTTAAAGAATAATACTCAAAAACAAATAAAAGAATGAAACCACAAATACCTGTTCATAATTTCATAACTGAAATTAGTAATGGTTACTTTATTTAGTTACATTACTAAATATAGCTTTATAACCAACCTGATGAAGTTAGGACCCGGTGGTCACCCCCATAAAAAATCAGTTTAAAAAACACCCTGGGCCCACTATCATGCATTATGTATACAAGTTTTGAAACAATTTCTTTTCTCTTGATTAGTGCTCCATGGGTGAAAGCAAAGGGGGCTGGTACGTGGTTTGGATAGTCTATCTGGGCCTGAAATTGGTATTGAGCAAGGGTCAACTAAAAACATAAAAAATCTAATAATATATAGTAGACAAGTGTTTCAGCTCTAAAATCTCAAAATTAACCCTCGTCACAATTTTTCTACCATAAAATAAAAAATCTCTGCTTGATTTCAGTAAACAACCATGCTACTTACAGCTAAATGAATACTCCACAGCAACATATAGTTTGATTCTAAATATTTTGAAAGGATTTTCTGCAATCCAACTGCAAACGGGACGAATTTGTGTCAAAACCGTATGTAAGAAATCTTCCGGTAACACGCGTATTCACGAGCGAAAAGCCCATTATAGAGAGAGTGTGATCAATCTAGCGGTGGAGAAATATTTTATAGTGTGCTCACCGCCAGTAATCATCATATGTACTGTCGCTGAGACCTGTTGCCGACGATATTTTGCATTCTGTTCACTTTTCTCATGCGAACTGCCATTTAGCTTCACGTGGTTAATTTTGTAAACTGCAATTTGATTGGTCGGTTTTGGTTCCTGTTACTAATCAAATTGCAGTTTACAAAATTAGTCCAGGCATGGGGTCAATTACTTGGTAAAGTAATGCATTACCCAGAGCTACAGATAAGCTGTGTATTTGTGTAAGTACTCAAACAAAATCGGCAAAAAAGCAATTGAAATAGCAACCCTTGCGTACAGAAAAGCAAAGAAAAATAACTTTACGCATTTGCTTTTAAAATCGCTGCGTATCGAAAGTAAATAAAAGGAAATCGTATTTATAGACTGTTCCAGCGAGCACTGCCTTTCCACTAAATAGCGAACGTGGAATCGACACAGGGATAATCTTTTTCGTCCGTTTCGTTTTTAGCTCGACTTTTCAAAGAAAAGGAGAGCTATCCTACTCGCCCCGGCGTCGGCGTTGGTGTCACACCTTGGTTAAGTTTTTTGTACCACCCCACTTTATTTCAAAAGTATTAGAGGTATGGCTTTGGAACTTACCATACTTGTTTACCATCATAACCTCCATGTACAGGCAAGAGTACATAACTCTGTTAAGGTTTTTGACAGAATTATGGCCCTTTTTTGACTTAGAAAGTGTATTGAGCTTGGTTAAGTTTTTCGTACCACCTCACTTTATTTCAAAACCATTACAGATATTGCTTTGAAACTAACCATACTTGTTTACCATCATGACCTACATCAACAGGCAAGAGTACATAACTCTGTCAAGATTTTTGACAGAATTATGCCCCTTTTTGACTTAGAAAATACATTGAATATGGTAAAATCCACTTATTGCCTTAACCCTTTGAGATATTGCTTTGAAACTTTGAATGCTTGTTTACATCATTACCCCCATCTGTAGGCAAGAGAAGGTAACTCTGTCAGGGATTTGTTTTAAAAATTAAGGCCCTTTATCGACTTAGAATCTTAGTTAAGTTTTTCGTACCAGTCCACTTTTTGACTAAACTATTTGTGATATTAATTTGAAAGTTGGAATACTTGTTTACCATCATGATCCCCAAACATGGGCAGAAGAAGGTAATTCTGTCAAGGATTTTATTTGAATTATGGCCCTTTTTGACTAAACTCAGTTTAAATTTTCATTCTTGTCCACTTGTTGACTTAACCATTTGAGATATTACTTTGAAAGTTGGACTACTTATGTACCATCATGAGACCTATCTATAAGCAAAAGAAGATAACTCTGTGCAAATGTTTCTTGATTTGTACTTAGAAATTCCTAGTTAAAGTCTTGTGTGCCCTTAACTGTCAAAGTTTTGTTTTATTGGCAAGCACTAAAAAAGTCGAGCGCGCTGTCCTACTGACAGCTCTTGTTTAATCAAGTTGTAAACCATTTTGGCAGAGATTTAGTATTTCAGGCTTCATTTGGAAACAAGCAAAGCTTAAGTTTGTCCCGATACGCAAATGATTTTCTAAAATAAGCAACTGCTTTCTGGAAAAAAAGCAAATGATCAAAATATAATGGGGTAAAAAAAATGTTGTTACTCATTAAAAAACTAAAAAAAGCAATTGGTGAAAAGGTAATGGGGTAAATACCCAATTACACCAAAACCTTATCTGTAGCTCTGCATTACCATTACATTGCGATTTACCTCATTACCATTACAGAAATTTTGAAGATAATGCATTACCTTTACCATGCCATGGTAATGCATTAGCATTACCATTATATTTAAACATTTAAAAAAACGTTTATAGTATACCATTCGATACTTTTATTCTGAAAATTGTCACATGTTATGAGTGCATAAGTCTGGCAATGGCAGCATTTGGCCTTAAATTTTTCCAGATGTATCAGAAGGAATCTCAAAATGGGTTTTCAGTGTATCCATCTTGACTATACTCCAAAGTCCAAACTAGATGCCAATGATATACTAATCTATACAGTGAACAGACTATTCTTGAGTTAATAGAACAATTATCCTGTGTTTTTGTTAACAAAAAAAACATGACATTTACAATATATATACTGTGTTGTACAGTATAAGGGTACATTCTGCATATGATTTAGGATTAAAATGCTGGAACGTGACTTTTGATCCTTCACACCTGCTTGTTTTACTATACCAAATTCACAGGTTATACTTGTTGTATAGCTTATCCTTCACACTTTATATTTGGTCAAACAATGGACTGTTCAACACCTACATTGTGATCAGAGGGTAAATTTATTTATTGAAATATTTGTTTTAAAGACAATGAAAGCATGGATTTCCTCATTATATAGACAAGTAATGGAAAAGTAATGGAGCATTTCCCTCATTTTTTAAAATAATGCATTGCATTACCATTACATGTAATGAGAAAATAGCTCCATTACCCATTACATTCCATTACTGAAAAAATAATAATGCCCATTACCATTATCCATTATCCATTACCCATTACCCATTGCCCCATGCCTGAATTAGTCACATATCGTTTAATGGCAGCCTGTAAAATATTGTCGGCAACAGGTCTCAGCGACATTATATATGAGGATTACTGGCGTTGAGCACAAAATAAAATATTTCTCCAACACTGTAAACCGCTAAGATTGATCGCACTCACTCTATAATGGGTTTTTCACTCGTGGATACACATGTTACCGGAAGATTTCCTACATACGGTTTTGACACAAATTCGTCCTTTTCCTGTTAAGGTCCATCATTGAGTATGAACATAAAATATTAAACAATAATCACATCAAAGTACTCGTTAGACTCTAATCAATGTGTGTGAAATGACATAGATGATAAACATTTTGATGATCAAAATAAAATGTTTCATTCAAAAGTCTGTTGGAAAGTGGAAATATATAACAACATCCCTGAAATAAAATCATTCATATTACAGTCTGAACTATTTACATTTTAACATTGTACACTAATGAATAAATTAAATAGTAAGGTTATTGTGAACTCGCACTTGTCAGATCACAGTTTAGTTTACTTTGACAGTCACTCCGTAACTTATTTTCACATCATCGACTAGAAGTATATGTCTTTGTACTTCTTGAAAAGAGCATCTATAGTTTGGTGGTCTGCAAAGCACCACTGCCTTCCAGAGTTTCTACATTCAGGTAATATAATTTTCAAGACAAATTGCTTTTCAACCACTTGGACATCTTTTCTTGTTGGCCACATGTAAGTTCCTGGGTTTCTACATTGAATCATAAAATTGACTGATGCATTGTCTTCTGTCAGGATTTTTGTTATACACCCAGGATACCATGTATCCTGGTATGCGACCACTATGTACTCGTTTTCCTTGAAACCAGTGTCCATGTTTGGGAGCATTCCTTTTACAGTGAGTTCAACATTTTCATACTCGTCCTCGGAATCAATGTCTCTTTCCACAACTTTTCGGCTCTTTGTTTTTTTACCTTTGTCCATAATGTCAAGAATTTCTCACTGTACATCATCTTCCTGATCCCTGTGTCGTTTTCTTAAGTCAACACCGCCGCGAAGCACTTTCTTCAGAATCATTTTTTTCTTTTCCTCTGGCATTTCATTTATCCAGGTGATTAACTGTTTTCGGTTTCTCTTTAGCATTTGGACAGAGGAATGGTGATGGAATGTCGCTTTATGCTTTCTTCTTTGGATTGAGTCCAAATCACCGAAGTGATGTTAACAGGTGAGGTTGTTAACCTGGGCAAATGATGTTCTGTTCAAGTCCTCTTTAGAGGGACCAGTACTGTAGCGTCCACCTGGCAGGAAATCTACAAGCTGCTTCTTGATTGTCTTTGACATTCCTTTACACACAACACTGAGGAACTCATTTTGGAATTCACATTGAGTGTCTGGGACAGGGCTTGATAGCTTGTTTTGATACTTCTGAACATGCGGAATTATCAAGTCTTCTGAAGAGATCCAATCACTTTCTTCACAGAACAGCTTGTCGGGATTTTCAGTACACTCATCAACAAATTTGTCCAACTGTTGTACATGGGAATGGAGTTCCAAGTAAGACACATATCCAGATGTGACGAGCCACCAGTAAGGCCCTGTTATCTTCACATATATGATGGCCATTGCACGCAGCATTGTTTTGATTGACTCTGATAGGAGGTCGGCTTCAACAGACACAATTTTCTGATTTGGTGTTGGAACAGTCTTGATCACCTCAAGGAAGTCTTCTTGGTGAACAAATACTTCTGCGGCCGTTTGAAAGAGTGCGTTAAACCTGTTGTCTTTGTAGTTACGGATGAGAGACTTTACACCATGTTTTGTACAATAAGCTTCCCAGCGGTCTCTTAGGCCCAAGTGGTCTCCGACTGTTGAGTAAAACACAACAATGAATGTTTGTTGTATTTGTTTCCGCTCTTTTTTATAAAAAAAAATGTTTAAAAGTAAATCTCTGAAATTGAAAGATAATTATTTGAGTTATTTGAGTTATTTTTCAAACTGTGCAAAATGTTGATTTCTCTTCCTTTAAATAATTTATAAACAAAATCATGTCTTTTTCCTCAGACATACATGTACATCGCCCTGGTAGTAAACCTTTCTAATCTGAACACCTTTGTAATCTGAACATTTCCTCCAGTCCCAACAAGTTTGGAATAGACAGGTTCCACTGTATTCCCAAACCTAAAATAAGTTATCTTTTTTAGGTGCCTTTGTCATTCAGATCTACTTCAGAAAGACTTAGTTATGATAGTGGAGAAGCCGGGGACCGTACCAACAATCCCTTGATTACCAGTCCAGCAAGTAACAACAAAACCATGGATCCGAAATATACAGTATTACTGCAGTCCAGTTAAATAAACATTTAATGATACATTTAAAAAAAAAATAATTTCAGTGTTATTTTCTAGGCTAACATTAATGTTCTTTAAAACAATTTTGTCTAGATCTAAATCTTACAAATGTACTATGGACCCAGTTTTTTGTATGAAAAGAAAAAACAGCCAGACAAACAGTTACTGCTAAGTTTGAGATTAATAACAACATTAATGATTATAATGCATTATACAGTTACTAATGAAACTTGGTCAATCCATTTTTATGTGTCGAATCGTATTAA
This sequence comes from Saxidomus purpurata, assembly GCA_022818135.1. NCBI lineage: Eukaryota > Metazoa > Mollusca > Bivalvia > Venerida > Veneridae > Saxidomus > Saxidomus purpurata. The sequence goes on along the minus strand of JAFMSR010000001.1, from coordinate 40,334,318 downwards.
GGATGAATCGTCAGACATTTGTGACATAATAACAGAAATAAATGTAACGGAAGTCTTCGATGATTTCTTGAAGTTACTTTTAATTGTACTTGCATGAGATTGCAGTCAAATTCTGTTGAATTGAGGTACATGTATTATGAATATACTTTCGTTATTTTTGCGAACTAAATATTGTGCAAAACGATAACACCTTTGTGAACTTTGAATCGTTTTAAATTCATTTTAAACCCATTCCGTTGCATAACGCACATTCACAGAGGTGTTATTTTTGCCCACAATGCACCGGTCATGGCGCTCCTCAGTTATCAACTTCCGGAAGTAAGACATCTTTCACAAGTTGATGGTACATGTATATCATGTATATGTTGAAAAATGTTGGAAAAATAGGAATTTTGAACTTGCTACTTACTGACATGCTTTATACATGTTATAGGCATTACCTATAGGGCGGAAATGTCGGCTTTCCGGCTATCAGCTTGTGTCTATCAATAAGGGCAATGATTATGCTCTAGAACCATGCTAGTCTCATTATCTGAATTTTGTCAAAGTGTCATGAAATACATAAATTATATTTGATAGCATGGGTAGTAGGGTACGGGGTGTTTTTTAAAAATGATTTTTAGCTCGACTTTTCTATGAAAAGGGGAGCTATCCTACTCGCCCCGGCGTCGGCGTTGGCGTCACACCTTGGTTAAGTTTTTTGTACCACCCCACTTAATTTCAAAAGTATTAGAGGTATGGCTTTGAAACTTACCATACTTGTTTACCATCATAACCTCCATCTACAGACAAGAGTACATAACTCTGTCAAGGTTTTTGACAGAATTATGGCCCTTTTTTGACTTAGAAAGTGTATTGAGCTTGGTTAAGTTTTTCGTACCACCTCACTTTATTTCAAAACCATTGGAGGTATTGCTTTGAAACTAACCATACTTGTTTACCATCATGACCTACATCAACAGACAAGAGTACATAACTCTGTCAAGGGTTTTGACAGAATTATGCCCCTTTTTGTCTTAGAAAATACATTGAATATGGGTAAAATCCACTTATTGCCTTAACCCTTTGAGATATTGCTTTGAAACTTTGAATGCTTATTTACATCATTACCCCCATCTGTAGGCAAGAGAAAGTAACTCTGTCAGGGATTTGTTTTAAAAATTAAGGCCCTTTATCGACTTAGAATCTTGGTTAAGTTTTTCGTACCAGTCCACTTTTTGACTCAACTATTTGAGATATTAATTTGAAAGTTGGAATACTTGTAAACCATCATGATCCCAAAACATGGGTAGGAGAAGGTAATTCTGTCAAGGATTTTATTTGAATTATGGCCCTTTTTGACTTAGAAACTCAGTTAAAATTTTCATTCTTGTCCACTTGTTGACTTAACCATTAGAGATATTACTTTGAAAGTTGGAGTACTTATGTACAATCATGAGACCTATCTGTAAGCAAGAGAAGATAACTCTGTGAAAATGTTTCTTGATTTGTACTTAGAAATTCCTAGTTAAAGTCTTGTGTGCCCTTAACTGTCAAAGTTTTGTTTTATAGGCAAGCACTAAAAAGTCGAGCGCGCTGTCCTACTGACAGCTCTTGTTTATGGGGTTCCAAACTTTATGTGGCTGTGAAAAAAACTGACGAATGGCAGAATGTTCTGCAGTGTAAACATGGTAAATAAGATCGATTTTGCAGGTGTTAAGGGGAGGTCATTAACACCATTTCTATAGTGCTAATATTATTGTCTAATTAATTTGACTTTGAAGCCAGCGAGATAGTTTTTGGATGGGCGCTTTCTTCTGCGTCTAATCACGATCGTAGACTGTATAGACGGGCATTCCCATGGAGATTTTCCTGGGCTCTTTTAACAGCGTATATATCATTCATATGAACATGTTAATGTCAAAAATGTTTAGTAAAAATCTACTTAAATAATCAATCAAAAGTGTAAATCTGTCCACTGACAGTTATGAAGTTGTCCAAAATCCACTTATTTCAATGCATGTAATTTTCCTTTAGATGCCGCCATTATCGGCAGGTGGCGCCACCTATATTATTTGCTTTTCACGGAGTACCACTGGTCGTTACTGCAAGTGTGCGAATTTTGATCGTTTCAATGTACATTCAGGGCCTCCTCTGGGTTTTTCAAACCTGTCGCCAACATTTTCGCCAATTGAGAAAAGTTGGAGCCACTTTAGAGCCAAAGTAGCCAAAGTTTCAAGCCATGTTTTACCTGGTGTAATGATACTTAGGGCACAGAAGTATACACTAAAGTAACTGTAGTGTATGTTCTGTATGTTTTTATACCCTATTAAAAATGATTGTTAAATTGTTTATTATGAATTATTATTATTTATTAATTATAATATGTATAAGAACATAAAAAAAGGGTTTTATTCCCCTGTGACTAAAACCTTTTACATTTTGCATTTTTAGCATGTTTAGTATCTGATTCATTTCTAAGCATATAAATTACATCATGCAACAACACAAATAATTTTGAATTTGGAGGCTGTCACAAAACATTTCCTTTGTATTTGAATGTCGAATTTTGGTAGGGTCTATAGAGTATTCTTGATTTTGGTATTGTTGAAAAGTCAATTAAAAATAAATTGTAATTACCATTGTTGAAAATGTCTTGTGATCTAATATCAATTGTTAGAATTTCTTGGGATCATATTAAAAGATTATCAGATTATTACAAAATGATTGCAGAAAACAGCAAACTATCATAATTATAGGTAAAAAGTTGACAAAACAACCGCGATGAAAACTTTACAAACTTAAGCCTGTCGGTCTTTTTGTCTAAACCTGTTGCACTTTTTGTCTTTGAACTAAGTCATAATTGTCGTTAATTTGGGGGACACTTCATATACAAGCTGCCAGAAGTTTTTATAATTGATTAATCAGCCTATCACACATATTTACGCAATTTTCTTCTCAAAGTGTCACCCGAAATCAATATCCGAAATGACAATACACAGATTGAACTTGTTATCGGTTTTCTTCACGATTAACGCTTAGTAAAACGCGTGAATCAAGTACCAATTCTAGGCCGCTTATACGGGCCGCTTACATCATAACGGAAAAAAAATGAATACGATGACTGAAAAATGTATGCGCCACTTATTTCGCCAACTGGCAAAATTTAGCGCCAGATTCTTAAAATTATCGCAAATGGCGACATTGGCGATCGACAGCGGAGGCCCTGACATTTGTACATTTAAATGAAGTGCAGATTAAAAAATTCTGTCATGTCGAAGAAAAGAATCTCAATTTTTTTTCGAAAAAGTAACGCTGATCAAGCCTAATCTATGGAGAATGCGCAGCCTGATAGTGCTACTAAATTCAGCCCCAAAAAGCCAGTAAATGAGGTGCCGTTAGTTTTTGATATCGATATAGGACCTGGTTTGTAGAAAAAACCAAAGCCTGCTAATTTCCAGACTATTTGGAAAGAGGACTAGCTCTGGCTCGATACAAACGAAAAGGGTGAAATGTAACTGCATTGACATTATAATTATGTATGTATATAACAACAAGAAAGAAAAAAAAATAAACGCAAAAAGAATTAACATAAACAGGTCCTCATGTGTATATGCACAGATCACATTTGGGATTTCCTTTAATACTGAAGAATATTTTAGAAGGTGGCACCAGCACTCGTCTAAAGGTTGTTTTGAAGCCATTATGGCAACTGATTACTGTATTGCTACAGGAACAATTAAAATTATATACTGGGGAAACATTACCAGTGCAATATGACAGTTAGACATTCCCAACCTTTATTAAAATGCAATCCATCAATTATGATCAATTTGTCTGTTGCGTCATTGATACAAAGTCATTCATTTGAGGAGTTGTCTTTGAAGATAGTATTGATTCAATCATTGAACCAGATTTTATGGATAAGTTAATGTGTGTTTTACATGAAACAAATTGAGCTGCAGTTCCATGAACAATGTAGTCAGATATCGAGCACTGAGCCGTGAATGTACTTTTAGCTTATTACAAACGTAAAACAATGGTAAAGACCAAAGAAAACACGGTCCAAGTAAGGTCAAAGGTTAGTTTCAGACTATACAATGTAGTTTACTGTACAGGGGCCTAGCGAGGGGGCGAGTAGGGCGACAAAGTCACCTTTCACACCTAAACTTTGCTTTGACAAAAGCGAAATTAACTTCGCCCGAAAATATCTCAATTAACAATGAAGCGAATATACAAAGTGTCAGACATTTCTCTGACCATTGTGATTAACTCCGCCCCCTCAATCAATTTTAGACTGACAAAAAGGTTGCCTGAAGGCAGATTTCACAATATGACAGAGTGATAATCATGGTGAAGGCATCAATTATTGGCATGTCCGCGTTTGCGTCTATCCGAAATAAGGTACACTTTTTGTATCTTGGTAGATTTTAGGTATGAGACGCCTAAATCGGTGAAAACCGGAAGCAGGTGATTTTGTCTAGGGAACATGCAGACCTACACTATGTGTTTGATTGCTGATTGGCTGAAACTAAGTGGATGCATACAAGAAAAATTATTTTGAAATAATCGCTGCATGATAGATCACAAATGAAATATGAAAAGGAAAATCTGGATATAAATTATAATCAAAATATTTGGTATTTGAAAATACTGACATATTTGGTCGGTGACCACTAAAACTGCCACAAAAATGGGGGTGGTGTCATTGAGCTCCAAATTACTGGCATAAAGTATTGGATCACATGTATAAATTTTGTTATTTTTATGTGGGACTAGGATGATTCTACAAAATAAAGTTCATTTCAGCAGTCGGTGAGATTTTGGGTAGTCGCACCGGAAGAAACCCTTATAATGTAAGTCTATGGAAATGTATTTAGGCGTCTCATACCTAATCCAGCCATCAAAAATGAGTTTCGTACTTCAGACTTTCCAGTTAAAGTTGTTGAATGGTGGATTTGATTACCCATCTGTTATTTTTCACAAAATATTTTACCGATAGATCTAGAAAGAACTGGTATACATTTTTTAATACCATGCTGACTACCGGCAGATATTGTTGTCATCTAACTTACAAAGAGTGCACACCTAATAATTATGTTGTTTGTTGGCAATTGATAATACCATCAAACTTGACCATTTATTGGAACAAAGACCTAAAACAACAGCTTAATAGGTCTTTGATTGTAATGGCAGTGGAGGGGGCGCGGGGGGGGGGGTAACTGCATGTTATTACTTTCCAGTTATGTGTATGTTAAAAATGCTTTTAAAAAATGAAAATCAGTGTCTTAACATCTCTTGTGTCTGGATAAAGTCTCACAATAATGGCCTATCTCCTGATTTATCACACAACCATTTAGTTGTTTAAGACGTACTTTGCTTTGAAACAAGACAACAAAAATCTTGCTACTCCCTCACTTCTCCTTGTAGACTCCAAACTTCTCCCTATTTTCAGCTCAGGGAGAAGTGACTTCTCCCTAAAATTTTGCTCTAGCTAGGCCCCTGCTGTAGTCTAGCCAGGCTGCCAGGATATCATCATTTTATCATGATTCTTACAGAAGATAAACATGATAAACATAAAGAAGAATAGATCTATTATTGAGTTAATACATACCTGTATGCAACTGTAAACAATGTAGAAGATATTATGTCAGGATTATTTTGCAATGAATCTTCCATGCTGTTTTTTACAAGAAGGGGAAGGGGCCCAGGCCTTGTATATGAGGGGAAAAAATTGCTTGACTAGTGTATTAAGATGAACAAAAAATCCTGGTATAATGTCAATTTTAGGGGATTGCATGATTTGAAAGAGCTTGATGGAAAAATGTCTGTTAACAGCCACTACTATACAAAGAAAAAAGCCCTGGTAGATGTTATATTAATGTTGTATTATCGCTCAGGTATACTGGGCTCATAACCTCGTTGGCAGAAACAGTCAAAGTTAGGGCTGTAACGATACATTCGAATATTCGATTTAGTCGAATACAGTTTTGTCCGAATTGTATTCGTTATTCGCCATGTGCCGAACCGAATATTTACGAATATAGATAAAAATTGCATGATTTAAACTAAAATCATTTGAATTTACCTAAAACAGATGAAATCTACTGAAAACGCTTCCGTTTCATAGCGCATTTTGCACTATTTCGTCGTAATACCCCACCCACAACAGTTGACAGATATTTTCACGAAATTTATTTAATAAGTCGTCGAGCCGATATTTGATGTTGGTTTTCAATTGAATAAATGATTTTCATAACTTTCTGGGTTTTAAACTCATTGAATTCATTTAAATTTCACATTCAATTAAAAATTTGATATCAACAATTGGGAATTCCCATTTTACGACATCCAAAAACCGTCTACATCAACAACATGTCTAGCATCGAGAACCGTTGAAATCGTAGATCCTCTTTACTCTATAGTCGTGTTTAGTCATTTTTTACTAAACAGTTCTAATCATTTGAACCCAGAGCTCTTTTAAAAGTTACATGTTTACTCAGTGTTTTTTTTTACGTTTGAACAGTATTATTTCACAGTAATTTGAGTACAAAGAAAGTACTATTATCTAGTCAGCAGACTGTAATATATTGTTGGCAAAAGCCATATAATGTTCACTTGTTAAATGATTTTAGTATAGTATTCATATTCATGAATAAATATTCGTATTCGTGACCCTGTATTCGTGATACGTATCGTATTCGCCCCTTAGTGTATTCGTTACAGCCCTAGTCAAAGTATTGTCTTCAATTTTGATAACTAGCCATTATTTACATTAGCACTTCAAAGAATTACATGACATTTTGTACCTATGATGTACAAATGTAACATTCCAGTGCTCTGTTCTCATTAATAATTAATTGTTTGCATAACTGATGACAACTTTAAGCCAATATACATGTACTTAGCTTGTTGAAATTAACTTTTAATGAGTGTTATATCCTGAATGTTATATATCATTGTATATGTGTTACATATAACATTTATGATCTATTCTCACTCTTACCATAAATATTATTAAATTAACAGAAAAATATGAAAAAGGTTTTTTTTACAAAAAGGATGATTAATTGCAAGAATTGCAAGATGATTAATTGAAAGACTTTAGTCAAGTCAAGAGCGCAGATATTTGTCACCAAACTTTCCTGTACATGTATGTTCACTACATCAATCACATATAGACCAGTGTGACAGTACAGTACACATATAATGTACATAGACAGATTACTGTCATTTGTACACTAGGAAGAGTATTGATAGGTGATATCAATATGTACAAAACCGATAATTGATGACATCATGTCCTTCTAGGCTTAGTCATTCTCATTATCGTCTTATTTTCTTATCACTTACGTCAAATTGATATGTTAAAGTTTCTTCCTTGTTAATCATTGCAGCACCTTCCTGTAAACAAGTAAATAATGCTAAAGATAGTTTTGATTTCCATCTACTTGTAAATATTAAGTATTGTTTACTTCCTAGGGGAGTGGTTATGGTCACTTGCTTTTAATGACTAAATCTCAATGAATGAGGGTCATGAGTTTGAGTCCCGTTTTCTAACCTGGCTCTTTACATGAGAAAGTTGGCAGTTTCTTAGAGAGGAAGAGAGTAAGTTCTTTCAATGGCTATATGTACATGTATGCATCTGACTTGTATATAAGTGAAATACTCACGGGGAAACATATCATCCAAAAGCATAGCAAACATGATAATATTTTAACAATGTCATCGTTATATGGTTTCCGGCATTCACTTCTAATGGTGAAAATACTTTTTTTTTTTGATAAAAAAATTATATAATATTATATGATATTTTGATAATTTGACTGAGTGAATAGAGAGTTTATAGGGGTACATTCCACCATTATATTTTGATAAACCGCTGAAAAACAAAATAGAGAAGGTTAGTTAAAAATCTACAAATTGTGTTTTGCTACTTCAGGGGCAGTAACTCAGCCAAACATATTGCTGAAGCTGCCTGTTTTCTTGGGGTGTAATTTGATTGTTTCAATGCACGCAAATATTCTTGTTTTCATTGTTAAGAATAAGGGAATGTATTCAGATTTTCACATAAAATTCATTTACCATTCATGAAAATAATGTGATGCAAAATGTTTGCTAGTGGTTAATTAAGGTGAGCGAAGTAAGACCATCAAGGCCCTTTTGTATTTAGTGCAAACATGATAAAATGCAAGCAACTGGCACTGCCATGCACAGTATATGTGTATATCATTAACCAATTACCATATTAATTTAAAACTTTGTACTTTGTAGATCACTGTTTTGTTGGATACAAAACAATGGACTTAGATACATGTAACTCTTGACTTCTGGTACTATCTTTCACTTATGGCCCTATATACAATGTATTGGCAAGATTGTTAATAAAAGGCTTCCAAGAAAGGTTCATTATAATTATGATGTTGCAAGCTTTTACTTTCATTATTGGAAAAAGCGCATACTGTATTTATGGTAACTGATATATAGGTACATGTTTATTTGATTATGGTCAATAAAGAAATACACAATTTACAATGTAGTGGAAAGTACTTTAGTTCCGGATATATTAGAGGAAATTGTGGTGAAAGAAAAGGGCTAGGAATATCTGTCTTGTGGTTGGTAACACTTAAAAGTGCATTTTTGATGGTTGTGTGTAAAGTGTATCACATTATGGTAGGACAGAATAATTTGTTAACAATAAAATAAAATTGTAGTTTTTCAGGCCTGAATGCATAATATTATATTAAGTATGTAATTTTTGTATATTGCATGTGATGTCAAGTTGTAAAACTGTTTTCATGGCAATTTTTATTGACCCACCACATGTTTAGAGTAACTGACATGTACATTGTATACAGGTGGTAAAAATAAAAGTGTAAAATATTTGTTAATTAGTTGTATGTACATGTAACAGACGTGCATATTATGAGAAGTGTGCTGTGATTTTTCTGCTCAAGTAGATTGAGGAAAACAATGTTCATTTGTCCGCAATAGAACAGTTTCGTTGTAAAACAATACTTCGACAGAGACATAAAAGGAAATTTCGCTGTGAATTTAACTTCCCAGTCTGAGTAATAAAACATTATATTATTATTGGTTCAGAATAAAGTTATCTTAGCTATTTTACGGGTCTGGGTTTGTCGGTATGGATTGGCTGACACCTGTTTAATTTCACCCTTCGTAAATACTTGAAAAAAAAAGTTATAAACATTTTTGTTTTAATACTGAAAAAAATCATTATAAGCTTATAGTTTATTAAAATGCGCCCCCGTAGCAATGAGGTGATGCAATGTATATCTCGCATAATGTTACGGGTTTAAGGAAAGGATATGGACATTTGACAAATGCTAAGGTATAGTCTGTTTGATTGTAACTAGTATCTGTCCATGAAACTTTAATTGCTCAAAAAACAGTATTTTTAAATATTTCTTCTGCACATTTCTTCTTCTTGAGAATAGTCCAAATTTTGTTGTAGTTATTTACATGACTGTTAAGAATTGATTTCTGAATTGCCGATTACATGTATCTCTACTTAAATGAACATTTAATTATAATTTATACTAAAATTTGTGCATAATGATATTTTAGGACTTATCCATTCACATTACATTTTTTATATACAAAACAGGTTGCTTGGTGTTTCCTCACTAGTAGTAGTAGTAGATACAAAATGTTTGTATTATATAATGTAGTCTAAGAATGTTCACAATATATAGGTAATACTTCAAGTTACTTTAGTGCATAAATTCTTTTTATTTTCGAATTTTCTGTAGCAATTAACTTAGATGTACATGTACATATATAGAATATCATGTTTCAAGATATGATTATTTTTAGCTCACCTGAGCTGGCTCAGGGTGAGCTATTAGGATCGATGAATGTCCGTCGTCCGTCCACACTTAGTTCGTTAACACTCTAGTGGTCACATTTTTGCCTCAATTGTCACGAAACTTGGTCAGGATGTTTGTCCCAGTAATTACTCGGACAAGTTCGAATATGGGTCATCTTGGATGAAAAATAAGGTTACATGACCCAAAAATAGAAATATCTTGTTAAGGCTCTAGAGGCTACTGTTTCAGTCCAAATATCCTGGCAATTTGTCAGAAAGGTTGTTTGGTTGATTTCTAGCTCAAGTTTTAATATGGGTCACCTGGGGTCAAAAACTAGGTCACACAGCCCAAATATGGAAAAACCTTGTTAACACTCTAGAGGTAACATTTTCAGCCCAAATATCCTGGAAATTTGTCAGAAAGGTTGTTAAGATGATTTCTAGCTCAAGTTCGAATATGGGTCATCTGGGGTCAAAAACTAGGTCACACAGCCTGAATATGGAAAAACCTTGTTAACACTCTAGAGGTAACATTTTCAGCCCAAATATCGTGGAAATATGTCAGAAAGATTGTTTCGATGATTTCTAGCCCAAGTTCGAATATGGGTCATCTGGGGTCAAAAACTAGGTCACAGAGCCGAAATATGGAAAAACCTTGTTAACACTCTAGATGTTACATTTTCAGCCCAGATATCCTTGAAATTTGTCAGAAAGGTTGTTTCGATGATTTCTAGCTCAAGTTCGAATATGGGTCATCTGGGGTCAAAAACTAGGTCACGCAGCCCAAATGTGGAAAAACCTTGTTAACACTCTAGAGGTAACATTTTCAGCCCAAATATCCTGGAAATTTGTCGGAAAGGTTGTTTTGATGATTTCTAGCTCAAGTTTGAATATGGGTCATCTGGGGTCAGAAACTAGGTCACAGAGCCCAAATGTGGAAAAACCTTGTTAATACTCTAGAGGTAACATTTTCAGCCAAAATATCCTGGAAATTTGTCAGAAAGGTTGTTAAGATGATTTCTAGCTCAAGTTCGAATATGGGTCATCTTGGGTCAAAAACTAGGTCACAGAGCCCAAATATGGAAAAACCTTGTTAACACTCTAGAGGTAACATTTTCAGCCCAAATATCCTGGAAATTTGTCAGAAAGGTTGTTTCGATGATTTCTAGCAACTTTGTTAAAAGCAGTTGTACTCGGGTGAGCGATAAAGGGCCATCATGGCCCTCTTGTTTACCTAGATGACTTAAATGGTATTCGTTTTGGGAGTATTCTGAAAACACTCAAAATTTAGAAATCAGATGTCTGATATTTAGTAAACTTATAATACATATAATATTGTGGTTAGTAAAAAAAAAGAAACAAATCATATAAATGAACAAAGTTCTATAGTGTCTACAGACAAACTTTATGTATACAGATAAACAACAGAAATAACTTTGTAAGTGTGAAAAGTAGAGTACTTCACTAGTATCATATTTATGTAAAATTTTTGTATCATTATGAAAGGGATGTGGGAATACTTTTATGATGTGTTGTGAGGTGTGGTATCTTGAAACCCACATAATTAGGAAATAGGACACTTTCATTTACAGTAACTATACAGACATGACAACATTATGGCAGGGTTTACATGATGAAATATTTAGTGATGAAAGTTGGAAATAAAAAAAATTGCATGTAACATAAGGTAAGGAACATTGTATATTTCTTAATAATTCTATTCATTTTTCGTATCATATTATTTCATGTACAACTTAATACCAATGTACAAGGAGAATGACTGATAAATAGGCGTGTTGTTGTCTGGTTTTATGATATGGGGAATCAGGAAAGTATAACAGTAATTTAACGAATAACAGGGAAAAACACTTGTGTAAGGGGCTTTCTCAAATTTTAGTATTTCCATGTGAGACTTTCGTATGTTTACATATAAAAGGAAAATAACTGCACATGGGTACTATGAAAGTTCGGACATAATGTTATGTATGTTGAGAAGTGTTTGTTATATCATTGGAAGGCTTACAGTATTAAAGCCCCATGCTCATTTCTATTTTCCTTGGTTAAAATAAGGAATATACAGATAGAATAATGGTAGAACTGTGTTTTATTTACTCAAAAAATTTGTTAACAAATGTTTTTATTTCATTATTGAAAATCATGTAGTTCCTTCTCCAAAAAAGTGTAAATTTGTTCTTTTTTTGCAATATTATTGAAAAAACAGACTGCACTTTATTTTATAACATGTGCATATACTTTCAATTTAAAAAAGCAACGCAAGAAATAATTTTTAGTACAAATATTGATAAATTTTGTCGGTTAGACATCTCTCTTGCTGAAATAAATGCTACAAGTAATTGTAGCAGCAAAAGTGATCAGGTGCCTTTAATTTAGACAGTGTTCAAATGTAAGTATATTTTCTATCTGCTATTTTAACATAAAAACTTATACTTGCCAGCTTATATAACGATTGTTTGCCATAGGTAGAAATGGAAATACTCTGTTTTAACATGATTTTATTTTAACTGTGATGTCTGGGTGGACTTAATGAATATTGAATGGATGGAAAGGGTGTGTTAAAGTTTCCTTGAAATTTGAACACTCATTTCATTAATTTGATCTAAATTTAGGGTATCAGATTTAGTGAGTCAAGTGATGTGATTGTTTGATTTTTGAAAGCAGTTGTTTTGAAATGGTTGCATATTACACTTGGCCTTTTATCGTTCTGTAACATGTATTATTAACATGTAATGAATATATCTTTTGTATATATTGATTGTGGCTATTCTAGTAGTTTGCCATTTTATTACATGACTTAATTAATACAATGTAGATTTTACTAGCAAAATGTTGTTTTTATTACCAGTTGTCATGATAATGCAATTTGGTTTCATTTGTTGACATGGGTGGGCATAATTATGTACATGTATTTAGATTGAACATCATAATTATTAGGGGTGTCACGATAAACCGGTATACCAATATATTGCAATACACAACAAAAAAATACTGTATCGTGATGCGATATCCCCGTACCGGTTTTTAGCTCGACTTTTCTATGAAAAGGGGAGCTATCCTACTCGCCCCGGCGTCGGCGTCGGCGTCGGCGTTGGCGTCACACCTTGGTTAAGTTTTTCGTACCACCCCACTTTATTTCAAAAGTATTAGAGGTATGGCTTTGAAACTTACCATACTTGTTTACCATCATAACCTCCATCTACAGACAAGAGTACATAACTCTGTCAAGGTTTTTGACAGAATTATGGCCCCTTTTTTACTTAGAAAGTGTATTGAGCTTGGTTAAGTTTTTCGTACCACCTCACTTTATTTCAAAACTATTGGAGGTATTGCTTTGAAACTAACCATACTTGTTTACCATCACGACCTTCATCAACAGACAAGAGGACATAACTCTGTCAAGGTTTTTGACAGAATTATGCCCCTTTTTGACTTAGAAAATACATTGAATATGGGTAAAATCCACTTATTGCCTTAACCCTTTGAGATATTGCTTTGAAACTTTTAATGCTATTTCACATCATTACCCCCCATCTGTACGCAAGAGAAGGTAACTCTGTCAGGGATTTGTTTTAAAAATTAAGGTCTTGTACCGACTTAGAATCTTGGTTAAGTTTTTCGTACCAGTCCACTTTTTGACTGAACTGTTTGAGATATTAATTTGAAAGTTGGTATACTTGTTTACCATCATGATTTCCAAACATGGGCAGGAGAAGGTAATTCTGTCAAGGATTTTATTTGAATTATGGCCCTTTTTGACTTAGAAACTCAGTTAAAATTTTCATTCTTGTCCACTTGTTAACTTAACCATTTGAGATATTACTTTGAAAGTTGGAGTACTTATGTACCATCGTAAGACCTATCTGTAAGCAAAAGAAGATAACTCTGTGAAAAATTTTCTTGATTTGTACTTAGAAATTCCTAGTTAAAGTCTTGTGTGCCCTTAACTGTCAAAGTTTTGTTTTATTGGCAAGCACTAAAAAAGTCGAGCACGCTGTCCTACTGACAGCTCTTGTTTTTCTCAAATATTTACGTTTTTGTTGCTTCAAGTTTCGTCTTCCATGTTTGACGGCATGTTTGGATAAAATTATTGAAGAATAATTATGTTCTACGATTTAATCGAGTAAATTGATGATAGGTCGGGATCCCTCCAGACGCTTTGAAAATTGATTCTCGTGCTTGACAACAGGACGCTGTTCTCGGAAACAAACTAAAATGGCCGACTTCGACACAGTTCTAAACGAGAAGGCAAAAAGCGATATATGGGCTCATTTTTGGGTTAAATGTAAAAAAGAAACAAAAGAAATTGTTGAAGGTGTAGCAGTATGCCGTCATTGCAATGCCAGTATAAAAAATTATGATACCTAGAATCTTTACAATGAATCCTAAGGCGAATATAGATTCTGCAATATATTGCAATACGTATTGCAATACACCATGGCTGTATCGCGATATATCATGATACGCCCAAGGCGTATTGTGACAACCTTAAATTAATAATTATTAAAGACAAAGTTTATTTCTGACAGCCAATCACTTTGGCATCATAGAAGAAAAAAGCTGGTCAGAATCTGTTCAAATAAGTACAGAATCTGTTCAAATAAGTACAAGTCATATTATTAGCATGTATGCTGCCAAAAAGGACTTATTTGTCATTAAATATGAATAACAGACAGTGCAGATCATGATCAGTCTGGCAGCTGTGCATTTTAATCCTGGCCTGCACTTGTAACAAAGGAAAAACCATATGCATTTGTTTTTGTGTATTTATGAGCAATTAATTTCTAACAATGTTTCCATGATTACATGATTATTGTGTAATTCTAGAAACTTAATTTGTGCAAAAGGACAAAAGCATATTATATTATGGTTTTATTTGTAGAATACAATAATGTGGAAATTTATAAAGCACACCTTGTTTGAAAGGATAGGCTGTGTAGATTACATGTGTTACCAGCTTTTGGGATAGGACTTACAAAAGCAAGCATACCAGAGAAGTTATTAGATGTTCTTTTGAATTTGTTTTGCTATATTATTGCTGAGAAACGGAAATTATTATGTAATACTACTTTTTAGCTCACCTTCGGCAGCTTGTGCCAGGGTGAGCTTTTAGGATGGATGTTTGTCCGCTGTACATCCGTCGTCCGTCAACATTTCTCCTCTGAAACAACAGGGCCAGTGTTGATGAAATTTGGCAGGGGTGTTCCTTGCATGAAGCTCTACGAAAGTTGTTCAAAGATTTCCATTCCACACAGAACTCTGGTTGCTATGGCAATGAAAAACTTTAAAAATCTTCTCAGTGAAACCACAAGGCCTAGAGCTAAGATATTTAGTATACAGCATTTCCTTTTGGACCTCTATCAAGTTTGAATAAGTCATGCCTCTGGGTCAATATTGGCACTGCCTAGGGGGTCACTTGTTTTACATAGACATAATATACAGGAAAACCTTTAAAAAACTTCTTCTCCAAAACCATAAGGTCTAGAGCTTAGATATTTAGTGCGTAACAGTGTCTAGTGAACTTCTTTAAAGTTTGTTCAAATGATGCCCTCTGGGTCAAAATTGACCCTACTGCGGGGGTCCACTTGATATAGAAAAACTTTGACGATCTTCTCCTCCAAAAATACAAGGCCTAGAGCTTAGATATTTGGTATGTAACATTGTCTAGTGGACCTCTACCAAGTTAGTTCCAATCATGCCCTCTGGCATCAAAATTTACCAGGCGGCTGGGGAGGGGGAGGGGGTGCATTAGTTTAGTTTATGTTTTGTTGTTGCTATGTACATGCAAGTTAAAGGATATTTGGATATTATAAATTTGAAGGAATTGAAGGTAGACAATTCAATTTGGAGATAAGTGTTTCATGTTTGTGAATAATTGTATATAAATTCTAAAAAACTGTGAAATGTTCAAGTATAAGTGTTTTACAGTGAAGTTTTAAGTGCGTACATGTGATAAAACTCAGCATTAAAAAAATTAGATTTTATTAGTCTCCAACCAGGAAATTTCAGATAATCTTCTACAGATCCTTGTCATCAAAGACACTTCTAATTTACCAGGTTATAGTTAGTTTTTCTCAGCAAAGGTGGAGTTTTAGTTTGACCCACCTCTTGTTATATTCTATTCTTTTTTTCTGAGGACGGTCTTAAATCTTTAGCTGTCTTATTATAAGTTGAATCTTTAGCCAATCAGAAGCATGCTTAATTTATATTGCTGTTTGTGGTCCCCTAAGCAACTTGTGCGATGATTATTGTCAGTATCATGTGCCATGTTCCATTCCAGTGCTTGCAAAAAACTTTCAAATAACCTTGAAAAAGCTGTATGTCTAAAAGCTGTAGAAAATCTGATAGGACCGGCAGACAGGCATGTAGATTTGATTTATGTTGTACATACTTCTCAGTTTTTTGCCATATGGTAAGGATCCACGCTTGACATTCTTGGTACATTATATCATGGGTGATGCACAGAACCAGGAAATGCAAAGTTCTGTTTTTATTCATGTTTATTGGATGCAGTCTGAAATATCCAGCTTGATTAAACAGTTTATAAGAAGATACTGGACTTGTGTTTATGCCAGGTTATATCCATGGAAACACGAGATTGTTAATTAGTTTTTCTGTTTCTGTGAAAGCTACATTACTGTTAATTGTGACATTTTCATGATAATTAGAAGTTTTAGAAACAGGATTGGCACATAAACAGTCTAAATTGACTTGTATAAACAGGATGTGAAGTTTTGGAATACAAATTAGATTTCAATGAAATGGACTGTCACTAAGTTTCCAATTTAATGAAGGTAATGAAACTTTTATTGATAGAAAATTTGAGACTGTTTTTCAATGAAATTACAGTGCAACCTCTCAGGAGTGAACACCCTTCAATGTGAATAAAGAAATGTCGTTTGTAGTCTAGAGAGGTGTTGTTAAAGAGAGGGTGATACCTAATATAATTGACGCAATGGGAAAGCCACTGTATCATTCTAGGGAAGTTGTTGCTCTAGGGAGGTAACGTTCAGGGAAGTTTGACTGTACTTTATTACTTGAAAGTCTCACAGTCATGTACATGAACAGTAAGGTATGATTTTGGACATGCCGTTAATAAACTGATCAAGGTTAGAGACAGTTTTCCTTAAATAATGATGTCATCAAAAAACTGATTCAGCAGGACAAGAATCATATGTAACGAAAGCTTTCGGACAGAAAATTGATCAGTATCATGATTGATTGATAAATGTCCTAACAAGAGTGATGGTCAGGGGGAATCAGAATATAATATGTAGATTTTTCTTTTCCCAGTAGACCGGTTTGAAAATAGTTTGACTGGTTTGAGAACAGTGGTTATGGATAAAAAAAAGGTTATTTTTAACCACAATGTATAAAAAATGAATTTGTCAATGTAATATTTGATTTGAAAGTGAAATTAGTTAACTGGTCATTATGTTTAGATTTTTCAGCAAACAATCGTTTTTCTACATGTTAACGTAATATGATGAGGATTTTCAGTGAAAAATGTTTGAAATTAAATTTGTCAGTGTTGTGTTAAAAAAATTGATTAAGTGAGTGTTATTTGAAAGTTAATAAACAATTTTACTTTCTGTTTTCAATTAATGTTGCGGGTTAAAAATAAACTAACCAATGTGATTCTTACAGGACTGGTAACTTCCTGCTAAAATGTCAAAGATAAGTTTATATTTAAAAGCATTAATGGTTCAATACAAGGACGGTGGAATCTGCTGTCTTATAAGGTGAATTGATCGGAAAATGTCGGCAGCCAATAGATGCTGTTAAAGGTGTGAACTTATTATGACTTGTGAGGGAAGAGCATGAAAAACAGATGCTAAATCTGAAGTATGATTTGGAAACTAGAGGTCTAGTGTTTAAATAAACAGGATTAGAAGTTACAGGATACAGTGTCTGAGAAGCTTGGATTATAAAGGATTGTATTTCTTTTAATGGTTTTCATTTTATCCTTCCAGATGCCACAATGCTACAGAGGTTAAAGACCTGATATATGCAGTCAAGACATGGTGAGTGATAATCATAAATTCATTTCATGTGACTTTTTTATCAGATTATGAGTGAATATGAGCATGAATTTAATGGGTCACATGACCAGAGCAGATGAGCCGTGTCTGTAAATGATGCATGATATTATGTGATATACGCTCGCTACATAAAATTGTAATTTGTTATGCCATCATATCGAAGTAGGTGTATTTTACATTTATATAATGAATGTAATATGTGCATATTTATAGTCATGTGGAGTGGAAACATGTAAAATGGTTACAATGTACATTAATTTTGTACCAATCCTAAAATGAGGTATTTGGACTATCAGCCACAGGGCCACATGCTAATTTGTTTTGGGTGTAGCTAATTGATTACCAAGAACAGATTATGATCTCAATAAGCTATTAGTGAGCAATACTGCCTGAGATTACCATATGCCCAGATTACCGTATTTATTCTAGTTAATGCTCTTTTTTTTTTTCGTGGCGCAATTTATGAATTCAGATTTGAAAACAATGAAAAAATATACAGTGGAAGATGATGGACGGACGTACTAAAATTAGCAGTTATTTGTGTGGCTATTCTTTTGTTCTCTCAATTGTTCATTTTAGCCACATAAGCCATAAAATAGCCCGGTATACGACAATACATCGACAGACAACTCATCGACACGACAAATCGCCGACACGACAATAGATCGACACGACAACTCACCGAAAGACAACTCATCGAAATGTCGCGTCGGTCTGTTGTCGCACTGCGGTTATTTGAATGGTTATGTTGAATCAGACATCGTCGCCAACGTTTCAAAAAGTATTTAGTTATTTTTTGTAAGAACTTAAATTTTTTATCATCTTCATGTTGATTTAAAATATTCATTTCCGTTAAAAGTCCGCTTTAAATGGTCCCTTAGCATTGTCACTCAATCCAGTCAGTTTTTACATTGTTTGCAAATCCAAGTTGTGTGACATCACTGACTGAGTTGTAAATGCAAAAAGTATTTAATTGCTCTGTATTTAAATCAAAATGATCTGATTTAAAGAAAGTCGCGGCAGTGCAGCGTGTCCGTTTTTTTTGGTCAATAATTGTATCATCAACTGTCAAAGCCAACGTTTTTCCAGTAACAGTGTTCTACTATTTATTTGAATGAATAACCTTTTCTGAAATATTTATTTGTACTTCAACCTCTTTTATTCATAAAGATAAAGCCACAGGTGTCACGAGATCAAAGAACAAACGCCGACGCACATTGTACATGTGAGTTTTGTTTGATCTTAGTTAAGAACGTGGCATCAAACACACCGATATGCCATGCATATAATGTTTATATTGGAGAATAATTTTGTCGAAGTTTGTCGATGAGTTGTCGATGTAATTTTCGATGAGTTGTCGTGTCGATCTATTGTCGTGTCGGTGATTTGTCGTGTCGATGAGTTGTCTGTCGATGTATTGTCATAGACCCAAATAGCCACATGACCAAAACAGAATGAATGACACTAAAGAGAATTTACTGGTACCTATTTTTGCCATAGCCTCTTAACCCCCACTTTTTGGATGCAATCAAACTAAATTAAAGTTCAGTTGAGATTATTGAATTGAGTTAATGTAAGTTGAACTTTGTTAATTAAGTTTTAATATTTTTTTTTAGTTGAGGGAAGCTAAATTAAAGTCAGCTGAAGTACTAGATTTTTGCACTGTCTGTTTATGCTGCAGATATATTACATCACTTTGCACATGAGGTTTTTGCTTTTCAGTAGAACTCTAATCTGCCTGATCAATCTGTTAACATTATGTTCAAGTACCATAGAAACTTTTGAAGTGTTTTTATCTGAAATCACTTCATGTATTCTGATTCTGTCCTGATCATGTCTGCCTGTGTGTATTTGTCTGTGTGTGTATGTGTGTTTGTCTGTCTGCATTTAC
Organism: Saxidomus purpurata; assembly: GCA_022818135.1. Lineage (NCBI taxonomy): Eukaryota > Metazoa > Mollusca > Bivalvia > Venerida > Veneridae > Saxidomus > Saxidomus purpurata. Next base: position 40,314,562 of record JAFMSR010000001.1, on the reverse strand, counting down.
TCTGTGAACACCCGAGAGGCGCATTACAGTCATCTGGTCATCATGGAATTTGATTAGAATGTTTGTCTGTTCTATGATTCTCAAGTCAATTTCAAAACTTTATCACATGATGTAAAAATCTAGGTCATCAGGTCAGATTAAGGAAAAGCTTTGTTAACTATCTACAGGTCAAATATTTTACCAAGTTATCATAAAAATTGGTCAGATTAATTGTTTTTGTCAAAGATCTCCAGATCAAAGTCAAACTGGGTATAGGCTATACACATGTACAACGAAATTACAAACTAGGTCAAACAAACTAGGTTACCAAGTCGATCAATTCGGAGGGAAACCTTGTTAACACCCAAGAGTCACATTATATTAGTTCGACTTTTTGAAGAATATGGAGAGCTATTACAGTCACTTGTGCGTCGGCGGCGGCGTTACAGTTTTGGTTTAAGTTTTGTATGCAATGCACTATCATTCACATATCTCAGTAAACTCTTATGATATTGATTTTAAACTTCATTTATATATTTAGGGGTGTCACGCAGTCAAGTCAGATAACTCTTGTATAAATTATGTACAAATTAATGGCCCTTTTTTGACTTTGAAAATTTTGTTGAAGTTTGCATGCTAGGTACTACCATGGACAATTGTCTCAGTAACCTTTTATGATAATGACTTGAAACTTCATTAATGTCTTTAGGGGTGTCAGAAAGGGCAAGTCAGATAACACTGGTGTAAATTTAGTACAAATTATAGCCCTCGTTGACTTTGAAAATTAATTTGGGCAAGGTACTATCATGCACATACTTCAGACACCACTTGTGGTTATAAGTTATATCAAACTTAGCAATAGTGTTCAGGTGTACATTTTGTATCAAACAATCAATTTACCAAAAATTAGGTATATAGTGATAGATTTTGCATTTTTTTTTATTAAACTTTTCTAGTTTATACTTATAGAGTCAGCAGAATTTTTATGCCCCCCACAAAGTGGGGTGCATATAGCGTTGCACTTGTCCGTCCGTCCGTCAGTCCGTCAGTCCGTCAGTCTGTCAGTCCGTCAGTCCGTCCGTCCGTCCGTCCGTACGTCCCGAAATCTTGTGAACGCAACTCCTCTTAAACCGGATGGCAGATTTTGCTTAAACTTCCAGGGATGAACAACCTTAATGTGTAGATGGTAGTAAAGGAAGGAATTTTCGCGGCGACCAAATTTAACAGAATTATGGCCCTTTGTTGATTTTTTCACTATATATCTTGTGAACGCAACTCCTCTTAAACCGGATGGCAGATTTTGCTTAAACTTCCAGGGATGAACAACCTTAATGTGTAGATGGTAGTAAAGAAAGGAATTTTTGCTGCAACCAAATTTAACAGAATTATGGCCCTTTGTTGATTTTTTCACTATATACTATGTAGAAATTTTGTGAACGCAACTCCTCTTAAACCGGATGGCAGATTTTGCTTAAACTTCCAGGGATGAACAACCTTAATGTGTAGATGGCAGTAAAGGAAGGAATTTTTGCTGCGGCCAAATTTAACAGAATTATGGCCCTTTGTTGATTTTTTCACTATATACCATATAGAAATTTTGTGAACGCAACTCCTCTTAAACTGGTTGGCAGATTTTGCTTAAACTTCCAGGGATGAACAACCTTAATGTGTAGATGGTAGTAAAGGAAGGAATTTTTGTTGCGACCAAATTTAACAGAATTATGGCCCTTTGTTAAGTTTTTCACTATATACCATATAGAAATATTGTGAACGCAACTCCTCTTAAACCGGATGGCAGATTTTGCTTAAACTTCCAGGGATGAACAGCTTTAATGTGTAGATGGTAGTAAAGGAAGAAATTTTTGTTGCGACCAAATTTAACAGAATTATGGCCCTTTGTTGATTTTTTCACTATATACCATATAAATTTGTTGCGACCAAATTTAACAGAATTATGGCCCTTTGTTGATTTTTTCACTATATACCATATAAATAATTGAACATATAAATTTTACATTTGTAATTTAATTTAACATGTACATAAGGTTACCTGTAGATCATTTTAGGTATATGTACAGAAATGAAACAGTGGAATGAAAAAGTTCCACATAAAAATCTTACATACAGATATGCTTGCTCTTGTTTATGAGCACATCTGCACAGTGGGGGCATCCGTGTCCTTTGGACACAATTCTAGTTTTTTACTATTATACTGATAAAAGTTTTTTTTTTTAGCAAGCACCCACAATAGTCGAGCGTGCTGTCTTATGGACAGCTCTTGTTTACAGAATATGATCTAACTGACATCATATTTTCATTGTATTCAGATCTGCATGTACATTATAGTCTCTGAGTTTCACATGCTCTCTATTGACACAGCCATGGTGGCCATGATATTTTTCAGTTCAGTTTCTGTTTTATGTCTTAGCTGAAGCAGAATTTTCAAAAAGAAAGAAGGGGAATTCACACATTACAATGTGTTAAACTGAGTCACTGAAGTGTTGATTGATAACAATTCAGGTTTCAAGTGGTCAATATCCTTGTTTATTGAAGTGAAAATGCCATATATATAGGGTCAAGTCCCGAATCCTGTTGTTTTATTTGCATTTCCCACATTAATAAAACATGAGGAAAACTCTATCTCCTCATTTATTTTAGGATATTGTGTCTGTAAGGACTCGTAAGAGAGAAGATGGTATGTTAATTTTGTTGTTGTTGTTACTATGTTTCTCTTTGTAAAATTGAACTTTACTCTTCAGTGAATAATCTAAGTTTTGTTTTATACGAGTCCCTGGGATGCACATTTTTCAAAACAATGAGTCTAAGCTATCAAAGAATGAGTTCCTTTCCGAAACAGAAAGAAAATAGAAGCATAAGAAACATATAAATCATCGATAACAATCAGTAATATATAATAGCGGGAATCAGCCAAAGGGGTGAACATGGCAAAAATTAGCCTTTATGTGCGTTACTCTGCTATATTCCGAGATCAAAGCAGCGGCGACGTTATCAGAATCTTTCACTGGTTGCAAGTGCAGATGGGAATATCTCGCTTGAGGGTAACTGTTTTGGTGGTAACCTCGAAGCACGCGGCATTTATAAAGACAGAAATATTTAGACAGTTTGAAACATGTACAAATAGCAGTTAAAAAGTGACTTTTCAAAATGTATGGCAATATTAATGTTGCCCTATGGTGTACTGTCTTTAACTTACTCAGGAAGCACCTCCCCTAATAAGACACACCCGCATTTTCTTTTAGAGTGAATATGTGACCACGCCCTGTGGTCACAGACCTGAAGTTACTAAAGCTTGCTCTGGTTAAAGGTCATGGGTTTGAGCCAAGCTACCAAGTACCAACGTAACTTTTTGTATGAGAACATTTACAGTGGGAGTATTGTTCTGTTCCTTCCTAGGAATGATGGTTAGGTAAACTACCCATATGTAAATAATTTTGTTAAAATGGGCTTTAATGTCCATAGAAAAAAAGTGTAATGGATTAGCTGGTAATTTTTTTGTGTCGCCCTTTCGGAGAAAAGGCGATACATAGGGATTGCTTTGTCCGTCTGTCGGTCCGTCGGTCCATCCGTCTCTCACATAAACTAAACGTTGGCTATAAACCTGTAACTTTGCTATTTCTTAAGATTTCTTCATGAAACTTAAGAATTGTATTGCTTATGACAAGAAGGTTGTGATGCTGCCAAATTTTGTAGGTCAAGGTCATATTTGAAAGAGATATGCCCCTTTTTAGCTCGACTATTCGAAGAATAAGAAAGCTATTGCACTCGCCCCGGCGTTGGCGTCTACGTTGGTTTAAGTTTTTTATAAAGTCAAATATCTTGAATACTATCAAAGATATTGACTTGAAACTAAAACTATATGTTTACCATCAACATCTACACCTGAGGAAATAAGCCCCATAACTCTGTTTTGATTTTTGACAGATTTACAGTCCGAACACGAATTTTTGTAAGTGGGGACGCACAGACGGACGGACGGATTTTTTAGCTTGACTATTCAAAGGATAAGGAGGCTATTGCACTCGCCCCAGTGTCAGCGTCTACGTTGGTTAAAGTTTTTTAAGAAGTCAGATATCTTGAATACATGTACTATCAAAGGTATTGACTTGAAACTCAAACTATATGTTTACCATCAAAAGTATTCTATGGGAAATCTTGTATACATGCTATCCGGCATATACTCAGCAGGTACATTTTACTCCTTTATTTCATCACGCTAATTATTTTACTTTGTTTTTCCCGCTAAACGTGCGTCAAAATGCTTGACGTCACATCCGTCGTTATTATATGTATTATCCTGATGATGGCGTCAGCCGAAACGTTGATGAACATATAAATTATATAGATCATAAAGAAGAACACGTATTGTTGTTGAAGTTTCCCTCATACCTTTTTAACTTAGAATTTTTGGTTAAAGTTTTTTTTATAAATTCAATTCTAACACGACCAGCGAATAACCTACATACATGTAGAACAAAATCTATTTGGGTTATTCTGCAATAAACCGACCTTGAACGACGCTACACGCGCATCGTGATTTGGCTGTTCAATTTACTCGACGTATAGTGAATCTTTTATGGCATACTGTGGATGACTTGGGGCAAAACGGAGGGATCCGATGGAAGTCACACGTCCAGTTAACTTCATTAATGTTACGACACCATTTACACTGACTTTATTCAACTGTTTTGTTGTTATTGTTTTTGTTTACACAGTGACGTCATTAGTCAAGAGAAACTGTGACGTCACTTATCTATACACGTAACTAATATGTTTCGTAACTTGAATCGTTATTGCGTACCCTGAAAATTCGAACCACTTCTATCAATGAAATTCCTGTAACATTTACTTGAAAATTAGATTTTTAAAGTTTTTGATGAAAAAACTGAAACACCGCGTATACATCTTTCATGAATGAAAGTCACATTCAAATAGCATCTTTACAGTGTTCAGTGGGAGGTAACTTCAATGGCAAAATCTAGGTGCGTAGCACGCAAGTGTAAATACGTTCAATGAAAAAAGTTCTCTCTTTTTCTTCAAATTTTGTTTCAAATAAGTCGTGTTAGAATCGAAATAATAAATATCCAAGTTTGGTTTATGGTAGAATAACCCTCGTTTGTCGTTTTTATGCGTAATAATATATCACTCAGGCCTGCGGCCTTCGTGATATATTCTTGCGCATAAAAACTCCAAACTCGGGTTATTCTACGATAAACCAAACATGGATACATATTATTTCTTAAATATCTTGAATACTATCAAAGGTATTGACTTGAAACTCAAAGTATGTGTCTACCATGAAAATATACACCCGAGGAAACAATCCCCATTACTCTATTTTGATTTTTGTGTCGCCCTTTCGGAAAAAAGGCGATACATAGGGATCGCTTTGTCCGTCGGTCCGTCCGTCTGTCACACAAACTTAACGTTGGCTATAACTTTGCCATTTCTTAAGATTTCTTCATCAAACTTCACAATTGTATTGCTTATGACAAGAGGGTCATGATGCCGCCAAAATTTGTAGGTCAAGGTCATATTTGACAGAGTTATGCCCCTTTTTATACTTAGATTTTTGCTATTACTTTGCCATTTTTTTAAGATTTCTTTATCAAACTTTCAAATTGTATTGCTTATGTCAAAAGGGTTGTGATGCCGCCAAATTTTGTAGAACAAGGTCATATTTGGCAGAGTTATGCCCCTTTTCGTACTTAGATTTTGTCACAAAAACTTAATGTTGGCTATAACTTTGCCATTTCTTAAGATTTCTTCATCAAACTTTCAAATTGCATTGCTTATGACATAAGGGTCATGATGCCGCCAACATTTGTAGGTCAAGGTCATATTTGACAGAGTTATGCCCCTTTTTGTACTTAGATTTTGTCACAAAATTATTGGTTATTTTGACAAAGCATAAGAGGGCGACACAAGTGTTCTACTGAACACCCATCTAGTTGACAGATTTATGCCCCTTTTTTACTTACAATTTTTTGTTAAAGATTTTTATAAATTCAAATATCTTGAATACTATCAAAGGTATTGACTTGAAACTCAAAATATATGTTTACCATCAATATTTACACTAGAGGAAACAATTCACATAACTCTGTTTTGATTTTTGACAGATTTATGCCTCTTTTTAACTTAAAATTTTAGGTAAAAGATTTTATAAAGTCAAATATTTTGAATTCTTTCAAAGGTATTGATTTGAAACTCAAATTATGTGTCCACCATCAACATCTTCACCTGAGGAAACAATCCCCATAACTCTGTTTTGATTTTTGTTAGATTTAACTAGGAAGTTTTAGTTAAAGATTTTAATAGACTCAAATATCTTGAAATTTATTTACTTGAAACTTGAAAGGTATGATTACTATCAACATCTTTACCAATGTGTTTGATTTTTGATATATTTATGACCCTTTTTAACTTAGAATTTTGTTACAGTTTTTACCAGACTATTATTATGGAAATACTCGAAATGGCTTACTTTTGAAATGTCATAGAATAGTTATGCAGCATGCTGTGGTCATGCTTTTTCAATTTCATATACATCAATTTTGAAACGTTACAAAGTTAATATTCATGATCAAATATACTAGGTCATGTATTTCTTTGAAATTATCCCCCCTGTGACCTCCTCCCCCAAGTTGGCTTACAGAATCCAGGGTAAGTCTTTGCACATAATGTACATTTACAAAGGTCTTTGAACAAGTTTCATATCTTTTACCTTAATTCTTATAGACAGTTACACAATACACCTGTTCTTAGACAATAAAACGTATTTTACCAACAAGCTTTCGAATAGTCGAGCGTGCTGTCGTGAGACAGCTCTTGTTTAAATTTCTAATGAGTAACAAAATGTTTTTACCCCATTATATTTTGATCATTTGCTTTTTTTCTAGAAAGCAATTCTTTTTTTAGCTCACCTAAGAGTGAGCTATTAGGATTGCATTCCGTCCGGCGTCCGTCGTATGTCCATCCGTCCGTCCACCATTTCCTTCAAACGACATCTCCTCTGAAGCCACTGGGCCAATGTTGATGAAACTTTGCAGGGATGTTCCTTGCATGAAGCTCTATCAAAGTTGTTCAAAGAATTCCATTCCATGCAGAACTCTGGTTGCTATGAGCTTAGATATTTGGCATGTAGCATTGTCTAGTGGACCTCTACCAAGATTGTTCAAATTATGACCCCTGGGTCAAAATTGACCCTGCGCGGGTGGTCACTTAGTTTTGCATAGGCTTTATATAGGAAAACTTAAAAAATCTTCTTCTCTGAAACCAAAAGGCCTAGAGCTAAGATATTTGGTATGTAGCATTGTCTAGTGGACCTCTACCAAGATTGTTCAAATTATGACCCCTGAATCAAAATTGACCCCACAAGGGGGGTCACTTAGTTTAACATAGGTTTATATAGGGAAAACTTATAAAAATCTTCCTCCCTAGAGCTTAGATATTTGACATGTAGCATTTGCTAGTGGACCTCTAGCAAAATTGTTCAAATCATGACCCCTGGGTCAAATTGACCTTGCCCGGGGGGGGGGGGGTCACTTGGTTTTATATAGGCTTATATAGGGAAAACTTAAAAAAACAAGAAGGCAGACAGGCAGAGAATAGATATTTGGAATGTTACTTAGCATTGTGTAGTGGACCTCTATGAATTATGTTAGAATCATGAGCCCTTGTATTATAGCCAATGGTAGTCAGGTGAGCGATATAGAGCCATCATGGCCCTCTTGTTTAGAAAATCATTTGCGTATCAGGACAAACTTAAGCTAAAAGTAAGTTGTTTGCTTTTTACGGCCTCGTGAAAACATTTTGCTTGTTTACAAAATGAAGCCAGAAATACTAAATCTCTCCCGAGACTGGTTTACAACTTGATTAAAAAACCAAACGGACGAAAAGGATTATCCCTGCCGATTCCACGTTCACTATTTAGTGGAAAGGCAATGCTTGCTGGAACAGTCTATAAATACGATTTCCTTTTATTTACTTTAGATACGCAGCAATTTTAAAAGCAAATGCGTAAACTTCTTTTCCTTTGCTTTTCTGTACGCTAGGGTTGCTATTTCAATTGCTTTTTTGCCAATTTTGTTTGCGCACTTACGTAAATACGCAGCTTATCTGTAGCTCTGAAAGAAGTAATACATGTCTTCTATTTCAGGGATTTAAATTTACTTGTGGAAACCGTGACTGTTTTAAAAATGCACTGAAGGCAACAGAATGGTGTAAGGATTGGAGGCCACCTCCCATACCAAAGGAGCTGTCAGAAAACCTGTTAGATTATATTTTGAAAGATGAAGGCTTTATATTGTATAGCAGTAAGTAACTGAACAATGGATTTGAAAAAAATATCTAAAAAAGTCTTTGATATCAGTTTCATTTTATGCATGTCTTAACCATCTTAAATTTATAGAAGTTTAATCAAAATTATAGAAATGATTTATGTTAGGGATGTCATTGATTGAAATTTTTGTATCGATATATCGATTTAGAAATATCGACGATACAGCGATATATCGATACACGGGCGTAAAAAAGTCACTGACTACATTTTCTACCAAATCTCTTGACTTTATTTGTACTAAACATATGGTTCTGGTCTGCTGAAATATTTTTGCCTATGAGACAACAGTAGACCCATATCAGCTGGTACACAACCACACTGGCTGATCCGCATCTACACTGTGTATGCTACTGACTTGGCAGCAGAGAGTGTAGAAACTGGTCAGCCCTCATGGTTGCCACTCTATGGAAGAGTCTTTTTGCAGATATTGCAGACAACTTTGTCCTTACTGTTCTCGGCGAAACTGAAGTTTTTTTTCTTCCCTTCTCCATTTTGCCGGGACTTCTTGATAATTTACGAATAGCATTTTGTTGTATCCGTCTCGAAAATGCTAAATGCCGGACCATTCCAGATGAGCCCTGCGCTTACCGAGTCAGATACCAGCAAACAGGACCAAACAAACTAAAAGATAGTTCTTATTTATTTCTTATGAAATTCCCAAGACACAACTTTGAATTTGTTTGCCGAATTAGACAATACAGGACGATAGAGTTGAAATGCGACCACAGTGACATTTCATTAAATTGTCATTCGTTAGAAAAACACGGAACTCTGGGTAGAGTGATTGTTTATATTCCGGTTCAGTTTTGATGAAATTTTCGAACGTGAAACTGTACATCATATCTCACGGTAATACATTATTCGATATACAATTTTTCAAAATGGCAATCAATATCGAATCGAAAGTGTTTGATCGTTGCTATATCGATATCGTTTGAATCGATTACATCCCTAATTTATGTGACATTCAATATATACCTATAGTGTTGACAAAGTATTGTATGTGACTGTTTTAAGATGAAACTGTCTTCATTAAAAACACAGGTTCCTGTTTCCCCATGTATAATATTGCAATTTGGCAAAATTGCTTCCATATAAACTTTTTATTTGTTGATAAATTAATTTTTTTAATGCATATGCAGAAACTCTTCTCATGATTTCAGGTCACAAAGATCTTTAGTCATAAATGTATTAAAAGCTAGTTCAAGGGGGAAAAAGGTGACACTCTTCTCGAATATTCTTCACACGTACGCTGAGATTTCAAAATTGAATTGATGCAGAAATAAAGTTGTTATCAAATAGATGAAGGCACCAAGGTGTAGAGATAGAGCAGCGGACTACTTGAACAGCGTGGTTGCATGTTCGAATCCCTTCAGTGAAATCCACTTTTGTGAAATTTGATTGCGACTTTCACAGTCCTTCATTAGTTAAGTGGTCAGTATTGATCAGAACTCAAGAGAAGCAGTCCTGTGAGTAGTTAATGTGAATTGCAAGAACTTTTAAAAATGATGTGAAATAAATAAGTTTCATCCTAACTTACCAGTAGATACAATATTGTACATTGTAACTGCTGTTGTTTTTTAGATCTGTAGATTTATGTTGTTATGCCTATCATATTTGTTTTATTTTGTTTTTCAAGACGATTGCCATGTTGACATTCCAAAGCTTGCCAGCACAACTACCAGTAAGTGTTCCAATATTTATATCTGACATAACTTAAATTATAAGCTTATTAGAGAATTATGTTCTTATTTTGTTTGCATGAATGGTAAAGTTGTTAATGTGTGAGTGAAATATTCTCTTGTATTCCATGATTTTATTCCTATGTACATAAACACTATCCTTCATAAATTATTTTTTATTCCAAGAATTAATGACCATGTCAAAAGTAACTTTTTGAGTTTGATGGTTGGGGTGGGGGGACAAGACAAAATCATCTCTTTCCAGTTACACTATGTGGAAGGCCGAACCCCATGCTTTTAAAATCTGTTGCCATTTTATTGGTCAAAATCGTCTCTTGACGGCAAATAACAGAAATTTAGGCTGCATACTATATGTCCAAATTTTCTGTCACCAATTTCCAGCTTCTCTCACAACATTTCAGACTTTATCAAATTGTGGCCATAGATAAATTTAGTACCTTGAAAGGGGAATCCCTATACAGTAAACAGTCAACAGACAGAGAATCAGACGTGTTCAGACTTCATTTATTATATAGTTAGATGATAAGTTAACTGTTTTATTTTCATTTTTTTCTGCACTATTTTGTTCATTATCTTGTACTGGATCTGACTGCAGTGCAACCTGTGTTAAGCAGTGAGTCTGGATATTCATTAAATGTAGGCACAAAAAGCAGATGTCTGTTTTATGAACAGAGAACTGTGCTTTTCTTCAAATTTGTCAGTCCAAGTGACTGTTTAATCCAGGTTGAATTGTTGTCAGTTATCTAAAATGTAAAAGACTTTTCTGTAACTGTTTATTTTCTAGTACAGAAGTATATATTAAGACAAATTCATATGATTTATATTAATAAATTTTATATAATGTCACATATATGTAGGAAGATGACAGTGATGAATTAATGTCCATTTCCCATGTTGTCATGCCTGTATAAATGTATCATCCGTGCTTAAAGCTGCTCGCTCATAGTTACCATTGAAAAAAATATTTTATTGAAAATGACATAATTATACATAAATATAAAACTAATAGCTAAAATCAAATTAAAGCAAAAATCTAAGTCGGAATTTGCAGAAATCGATTGAATATGTTGGTTGTATGGTACCGCTACACTATATGTTTATATTGAAATTTCAAAAGCGTTTGCAACGCTATTGAATTTGGTAGCGTATTTTTTTTTAAATTTAGAGATGTACGTGGCATTAATTTATACTGGAGCCTTTTTATTTGACTATTATGTTCTAAAATACGTTATTTACATACAGTTTGAAGAACTTTATTTTTTAGCTCACCTGGCACAAAGTGCCAGAGTGAGCTATTAGGATCCCATTCCATCCGTCGTACTTTCGTCCGTCCGTCCGTGCACCATTTCTTTCAAACGACATCTCTGAAACCACTGGGCCAATGTTGATGAATCTTTGCAGGGATGTTGCTATGGCAACAAGTAGGAAAATTTTTAAAACCACAAGGCCTAGAGCTTAGATATTTGGCATATAGCATTGTCTAGTGGACCTCTAACAAGATTGTTCAAATTATGACCCCCAGGTTAAAATTGACCCCACACGGGTGGTCACTTAGTTTTGCATAGGTTTATATAGGAAAAACTTTAAAAATCTTCTCTGAAACCACAAGGCCTAGAGCTTAGGTATTTGACATGTAGCATTGGCTAGTAGACCTCTTTAAAGTTTATTTGTCTAGTAATCTTCCACCAGGCAAGTTGACTTGTACCAAGGTGAGCAATATAGGACCAAGATGGCCCTCTTGTTTACCAAAATCTGAGAGCGAGCAGCTTTGATTTTAGTATTTAATATACATTGTAGTTACTCTTACAGTATTTAACACAACAGAACACACTAGCGAAAGCACAAGTGCAAGTAAAAGGAGCTTTTTGTGATCCGAGTTCCTTTGTTATGAAGTCTTTCCTTGTGTCTTATATCCCATGATGAGTCACAATCAAACGAAGTAGTTGTAAACTTAGCTGAAAATATTGCACAAGCTGTCATTACATAAAAGTCCCAGGAGCACTTTGGATGTAAAATTACTTGTAGCTCTTGTATTACCAAGAAAGATTATCTTACTGTTGAAAGTGACATTTATATGTTTGAAAAACATTCCATACATTGCTATTTAAATGAAAAATTAATGTACATACTATAAATATAAATATATGGTGCCTGGCATTAAAAGGGTAGGATTCGGGAGGTACATGTGCTCAAAAAGAAGGTGTCTCATAAGTCAGAAATGGCTGGCCCTTTAAAATAGGGGTGACACTATAATAAATAAACACTTTACCTTTTATAGCGCAGAATTTTTGTCAATGATATTGCAACAAATATTATTCACTATAATCTGACAAGAATTTTCATAAAGAGCACAAAAAATTTACTGAAATGTATAGGACAACATTGTTTTAGACTAAATGGAACACAGTAATCTATAATAACTCTTGTCTTAAATTTATCTTCTATGCACGAGTACTTGAGGTGCTAATAGGCCTTTAATTATATGATAGTTTCAAATAAAGATGGCGATTATGTTTTTTATACGCAACAAATGTAATTTATTGTAAATATTTCCTTTAGTTAATTTATTGTAATATATTCCGTGATAAGTTAATTTATTGTAAATATTTCCTTAAGTTATGACATTAAGTTAGTGCTAGAGAAAGACTGGGAATGTTTATTTACTGACAAACATTACCAGGACTGGTGAAAATAGGAAGAGTTCTAAAAAAAATGCAAATTGATAATTTGTGTAACAGTGTTCAAATATTTCTTTTCGTTTTTTTTTCAAAATTGGAAAAAGAACTTTGTACTTCATTAAGCAGGGTTTTTGAAAAAAACTGCTTATTAGAATGGCAATGTCGGGCGGGTGGGTTTCAGGCGGGCGTCAAACATTGGTTTCCGTTCAATAACTTTAGTTAGGAGTGACCAATTGCAATGAAACTTGGTGTGTAGGTAGCTTGCATTGAGACGCAGCTTGGGATTGCATTTGGGGTCACTAGGGTCAAGGTCACTGTTACTAAAAATAGAAAAACGGTTTCCACTCAATAACTCCAGTTAGGAGTGACCAATTGCAATGAAACTTGGTGTGCAGGCAGCATGCGTGGAGACGCAGCTTGGGATTGCATTTGGGGTCACTAGGGTCAAGGTCAATTTTTTTGCAGGGAGGGAGTCAAGGTGACTGGGGGTTTTTTTATTTTACAATTTCTACAGGCGCCGTTTAAACCTGCTTTGGCGGCATTGTCACGTCTTCTTGTTCAAGTTGTTTTTGCATCACCCTTAAAAAATGTTTCAATATATTAAAACCTGTTACAGTAAAAACATCAGCTTTACCAACACAAACATCACTTCAACCAACCACTGATGGTACCAGTAAAGGTAATAGGAGTATTATTACCACCTACAGTCTTGGCATTCTGTTCTTACAATTCAACTGTATTGATGCGTGTTCTGTTGCATAGTGCATAAGTATTTGAAGCCATAAAAACAGATCAAGTTGTCCGGTGCCACCATTGCTTCATAAATATTTGAAGTATTCCACAAAGTTTAATATTCTATTGCACAAAGTACCTGTTAAATATTTAGTAATGTTATTTTTAAAAGTGTTAGTTCATAGTTTACGAAAAATGTGTGTCATAGCTGATTTATTTTATGTGCTTTTATGGTTGCATTTACAAGTAACAAATTACCAAATATTTAATCATTCTGCTCAAATTCACTACAGGCTGTCAACTGGACAGACCCACCTTTTTTCCAACGCTTAGGGTTTTAGTCCTACTTTTTCTGCATTTCTGTTTGAAACAGTTCTATTATCAATACTAAAGGAAAATCTTGACAATTCTTTGGAAAAAAAAATGAATGAAGGAGATAATAATTCTGATTATTTTCATTTTTTCTGACCTGTTTTCCTTACTGTAGTCCTATGCAAAAGGAGTATGTTTCTGAGGCCAAAGGAGTATGTTTCTGAGGCCAAAGGAGTATGTTTCTGAGGCCAAAGGAGTATGTTTCTGAGGCCAAAGGAGTAATGTTTCTGAGGCCAAAGGAGTATGTTTCTGAGGCGAAAGGGGTGTGTTTCTGAGGCCAAAGGAGTATGTTTCTGAGGCCAAAGGAGTAATGTTTCTGAGGCCAAAGGAGTATGTTTCTGAGACCAAAGGGTGTGTTTGTATGAGAAGAGTTAATGCTTGATGAATGTCTGTAGCTAAGAGCTTTAAAACATTGATTAATTCCATATTCTGTAGGAAAATATGCTGTACCTTGCCCCTATTGCTGCTAGTGAAACTAAATTTCCAAACTTTCTGCTTGTGTGTAGTAGACATTGCTTTAGCTAGACAGCAACTTACTTGTTCATGGCAGTTTCTGGTTGCAAGTATTTTATCAGATGTTTAAAAGAGCAAATGCATTTTTGTTATATAATTATTTTGTGAATATCAACTTAATGTCGTCAAACTTTGAAGTCACTTAAGGGAGCCATATAAAATTTTGAGTCAGAGAAATAAAGGTCAAGGTCAAAGGCTTTGACCCTTTTCTGTTGCTAGGGTATTGGTTGCCTTAAGGATAGCTCTATGAACATCTTTATTTCGGCTGTTAAATAAGAGTAAATGTGAGTGAAATTACAATCATAGACTTTGATAAATTATTGTTGTATAGCAAAATGTTTTTCTACCAAGACAAAGGAAGGAAGCCCAGTATTATATAGAAAACAATTTCATGTTTTATTATAGGCTTTTGTTTCTGAGAAAATAAAAATTCTGTGTTCTGTTAACGGCAGAAACTATTATTTCTTAGAAAACAATACATTGTTTGATTATATGCAGTACTGAATATGTTATGATGTATTTTGTATTGTTCTGTAGCCTCCACTGCAGCTACTACTGTAGTGACAAGTTTGGGTCCGTCAATAACGACAACGGCAGGTAAAACATAACTTCCGTGTACCCAATACATGCACATAATACCGCTACCATGTTTCGTCTGCCGCAGTTACTGCTTCCTAACAGCAAGCCAGTATTCATCAACTTTAAAATCTGTAAAATGCCAGTTTTCCCTTTATGTACACCCGGGTTAGTCACTTTGGAAATTTTGTAGAACCTGCAAAGTATAACAATTAAGTTTCATTTAGGCGTGAACAGGAAATGTTATCAGAGTTTCCGATTAGAAGGAAATTTTATAAGGAAATCTTTAACGTTTTTTGTATGGTATCTAAATGATGTATGTTGATGAATATTTGCTATTTTAATTGTTGATTGGCTGCGGCAAACTGGGGTGATTGTGGTTTTATCAATGTGTTTGATATATAAAACTAAACATGTTTTGCATGTACATTAAAGTGAAAATTAAACATTTGTATGCTGGAAAAAGTATACATTATATGTATGAGAACTAACCAGTCTTTTAGGTAGCAATGGTACATTTGTGTTTAGTTGTGACTTGTTCCAGATACACCTAATTTATTCATTGATCATCAACTCTTAACCTTGTTACAAAAAAGTTTAATGAAAATGCCTTTGATGAAGGGTAACTATAGGCTATAATTATTGATATAATTCCTGCTGGACCTGAAAAAAATGAAGTTGGAGATGTCAAAGTCCCATTAGCACTTTGGATGTAAAATTACTGGTAGCTCTTATATTACCAAGAAATAACATTCCTAACATTGCTAACAACATTCAGTGCACATATACTATAAATCAGCGATCTGTATACACATTGATTGGCCACTCTCCTATTTTCCTATACAAAACACAGAAAGCTTCAGTATGGCTAGATTTTTATGAGATTCTGCCTGTATTCTCTATATTGAATTGAATCAGAGAGTAATTTACTTAATTAGAATATATAATACAAAAAAATAAACATAATAAAGAAAAGAATATAAATGTATATGCCAACATTGTTTTGGACCTGACACAATTCTGTCATTATTTTATTTATAAATATAATTATTCTATACATTAGTACTTAAAGTGCTAATTGGGCTATAAAATATCGGACACTGCATTCCCTGATATAAAGGTTTACACTCACTGCCCCTACCCTCTTCCTCTTGGAGTTACTGTAATAGTCACAGAGCAATAATATTATATAGAGCAAAATTAAAACAGACCATGTTTGAATAATCTGTCTTATAATGTGTCGCTAGCTGTAAATGTGACATTTTGTTTAGGTATTTGTGACGCATTCATGTTTGTGAAATTAATGCAAATCTTGTCTTATTTGGAGCAATTTGTACTACTTGTGCATTCATTTTACAGTTTGTGAAATACATGTAAAATCTGGCCCCAATTTCACGAAAATACCTAAGTAAATACTTAGTAACATGCTTAACTTATTGCAACACTTATCAGCCCCTTGCATGTATATTCATTTAAAGAATTAAACTTTTTCAGAAGCGTATTTACCCATTTATCACAATTATATATACACTTGTTAGTATTTGTGCAGAAAATGTTGTTTTTAGCAAGTAATTTACACTAAGAGAATTCTTAAGATTCTTAAAATTCTTAACTTGTACTCCAATGAATTTTTGCTTGATCTTTCTTGCATTAAATTTTAGTATTGTATAATGTTTTTGTTCTTTCAACATGTTAATTTCATTGAAAAATATACTATTGTTTCAAATGACGACAAGAAACATTATTATTTTTAGTGACAATTAGACTTCAAAATAACTTACTTAGCTAAGCAA